>VZRV01000135.1:192927-255747 GCA_013398115.1 Falcunculus frontatus
GGGGAGGAGGAGGAAGGGGCGGTCAATGACCGCCATTGTGCGGGGCGGGGGAAGGGGGGACATACACACGACACGGCGCTTTGTGTGACGCCCCTTCCCCGGGGAGGCGGCGCTGGCGGCCGCCTTTGTTCGAGCTCCGGTGCTGCCGGGCCCCGGTGACGCAGTTGGGCCTGGACTCGCGTTGGTCCGCACAATTTTTTATTATTTTCTTCCTTTTCATTCCTACATCCCCCCCCATCCCCCTCCCCGCGCTGGGCGGGATCGATGGTTATCTAATCCTCGGGGAAGGCGGTGGGGACAGGAAGAGCCCCATCTGCTGCAGCGGGACCGTGGCCGGGCAGCCCTCGCCCTCGGCCGCTCCGGCGAAGTAGGTCATGGAGACGGTCCTTCCCTCCCCTCTCCCTTCTCCCCCGCCACCCCCCCGCGCCACACGTGACGGGCGCCGGCAGCCGGATTAGCTGCTCCTGCTGCGCCGGGAATCCAGCCCGCAGTGCCGCACTGAGATGGCGCCGGGGCTGCGCCACCGATGCCCGAGGCAGCTCCTGGGAAGTGTTGCCCCCACCGTGGGGATGCACTGCGAGAAGATCCATCCATCGGTTCTTGTTGATTGTGGAGAGCCGCCTTGACCCAGTAGAGAGCCTTTGTTTTTGTTTGCTGTTAAAATAAGAACCATTCTTAAACGCTGCGTTGGTGCTTCGATCAACTGAAGAGATGACGTTTTAAGTGGTAGCTTTAAAGAGGATGTTACGAGATCAGCCGTGGGAGAATTCTTAAATAATTGAATGTCTTTAAACGGCAGCTGAGCGCCAAAAGGGACAGAGCATTGGGGTTTTTGCTTTGGATTAATTCAGGTCATGCTGGAAGATACTTCCGTGCAATACATTACGTAAAATTAATTTCTATTTAAACATGTCTTACTTTTCTGATACGAATTTGTAATCCTGCCATGCAGGCAAACAACTGTCACAAGTTGATTCTTAAGCTTTATCCGTTTCTCACTGCCTTCTGCTGAAATGAGTTCATATTGTATTTGACTTAAAGCCTCTGAGCGACCCACCAGCACTGCGTGGACTGAACATCTTTTGGAAGACTTTGCTGTGAGATTGAAGGGTATAAACGTTTTTGAAAAACAAACTAAAAAATCATATTTGCTGAAGTAATTGTCGGAAGACATCACCTAATGTTTTATGAGCAGTAGTTGCCTCAAACGTGAAGACTGTAATGTCTTAGTAGTGTTAATGCAGTTAAAAAATAACCTCGAGTCTCTGCAAGTAAAGTGTCCAACTTAATTGGTATTACTTGTGTTGGAGTTTCTGTAGCAAAAAAATTGCCGCTGACCCGAATCTGAATGCATTTAAGTGCGTTGAAATTCAGTCTGTTTAAAATGGCTCTTTAGCCTGCATGTAGTGTAAAGCAGAAGTCGGGCAGAGGTGATTTGGTGGGTATGAGATACTCTGTTGGCCTTGCTGCCCGTGTGGGTGTGTGTTTATTGGTGGGTATAAAAGCATAGAAGATGATACAACGTGAGTAATAATGGGAGACCAAGCTTGGCACGATGTAAAAATTTTTTTTTTGCGGTAGTAGCTTGTTGGAACATTCTTTGTTTCTGATAAGTGAAAAGGGTTTTTTTTGTATCTTACCATAAATTCATGGTAAAACATGTTGATACTTGTTTTATTTCTTCTAGTTTTCTGGTCTAGACTTGAATTCTTCAGACTCTCAGAGTGAAGGAAGCTCTACAAGCAGTAAGTACATGCGAATTCTCAAGCTTACAAACACACAGTTTTAGAGATTGGGGGTTTGCAGCTGCGAAAAGCAATTTCTAAAGCCAAAATTTACAGAGGCTGATGAGGAAATAGGGGAGGTTGTCAGTTAAGCTTGCTTTGAAAACACTGTGTGCTTCAGGTAGAACCACTTAATTTTGCAGTGGTACAGTATGTGTGTACATTTCTGAAGCACTTAATTAGCTTGAGAGAACTTAGTGTTCCAGTCCTGTCCCAGATTTTCAGTTGCTTCTCATCTGAGGTCAGTGATTGTTGTAGTAATATGGTGATCTGTCTTTTTAAAACATCCAGGTAGAGTAGGAATGTTAACTCTGCTGATCTCAATTCATTGTGAGTGATATGCAAGGCTTAAATATGGTAAGAGGGGGGAATCTTCCAGGAATTCCCATTCAGCTTGTGGCTGGTATGTTCTCATTCACTTCGCTTTAGCAGACAGATGTTTCTGGATTGTAAATGAGGAATGCTATTCAGAGGCATTTAGGTGTGGCTTCTGGTTTGATCAAAGCTGAATGGATGGGGATGGTTGAATTTAAGGAGAAGGAAAAGTACTGGTAGTAATAGTGTGAGTGCCAGTACTTGAATGTCACGGTAAATATCTTGAGCTGCTCAAGTATCTGGCACTAGCTTAAGCCTTAATGGCTTCTAGGTAGACAGGCTTTTGTCGTAGACACTATAACACCCATAAATGGGTGTGTGATTCGGTCAGAGGAACACAAGACATCTGTGCCTTAAACCAGCTGCCTAAAAGGGTGTGCAAGAAGTTAAATCTTCAACTGAGAGCATGCTACCAAGTGCTGTATTAAAGGATTCTTGTTTAAAATTGCTGCAAGAGGCCCTAAAGCTCGAGGCAGATGTTTTTACTAAGCAGAAGCTGTTGTTGACAAGATAAGCATTTCAAGATGTGCTGACACCACGGGCCTGTAACACTACCTTTGTTTTGTCCTTTAGAAGGCCGATACATTCCTCCTCACTTGCGGAACAGGGAAGCTTCAAAACAGGGTATGTATCACAAACACAGTGGCAACACTTAACTGGTTCTTGAATCTCTGGGAGCTGACTGCAGAGGCTCTGACAGTACAGCTGAAGGCAATAACACAGGCTGCTTGACTGTCCTGTGCAAAACATGGCAACTTTATCTTCTGCTTTTAGTGTGCTATTCTAGATCCCTTCACCAACTTATATCCGAAGCTCAAGTTCAGTATCTGACAAAATACCTTCTGTGTCTCTGTAACAATTAACTGTGACTGAAGCAACATGGAGTCTCCCATCTTAAAATGCCTTGAGTGTTGGTCTGAATGGATTTTGTGGGTACTAGTCTTTCTGCGAGGGACTGTGATGTGTAACTTGTAGCAATCAGTTGCTTAGTATGAACAAATGGCACAGTTTCACTTTGTAAATGTGTATTTTACGCTAAGAGATGTTGTCCTTGATCAGCTTCCTCAGTTTTTATGGAACCCCTGGGAGTACTTGCAGAAGGAAATGCAGGCTGTTGGTGAAACAAACATGAAGTACATGACCTATTTTGGTCACATGTTTACACAGGGGTTTATGCTGAGAAACAGCCCTTCCATCTTCCATTTGAATATCTAAACAGAACATAATCCAGAAGAAAAGTTTCTTGGAACACTTCAGTGAAGTAAATTGTGACTGTTCTTTGTAAGATCCCAAGGGGACAGGCGCTGCAGCACAGTATTGTCACGTCTGGTGACTTGGGTGGATAGGAGAGAAACATTTCTTCTAACACCTATTGAAATATACCAGAATGCAGCAGCTAAATCACTTCCTGCAGTGCTACAACATAAAGAATTGAGGTTTTGTGGCATGGGAAGACTTGGATCTCATCTGTTTCTAAAGCAGGAAACTTTCACAGATTCTTTTTGATACTGCAGGAGGATGACTTGTATTATGAGTGGGTGGGAGGGCAATACGGAAATAAATGCTAATATATCTCACAGTGCTTCTGGAGCTATGTCACTTTAAATCTGTCTAGATAAAAAAATTCTATATTCTAGTCTTGAACCATTTTAAGGAGGATCAATCTGGTTTTGCCTTGCCCTTTGTATGTGTCTAAGCTAGTGAGTTTTCTGTGTGTTCAGGGTTTGGGTTTGGTTTTTTTATTATGTAAAAGAAGTATGGCCTGAAGCACCAAGTGGTGAACAGCATGGTACCAGAGCTGAAAGTTTTCGCAAAAGGAGAGGGACTGGTTTGCAGCCAGTTCAGTGCTCAGTGCTCTTGTTCCCAGTCACACTGACCTTGAGTATGAGCAGTCTTACAAGAAACTGACTTGATAAATCTGAGGAATGTACAGGTTTCTCAAAAGCAGGAAACAGCTTTAAGGTGGTTGTGAACTTCTGCTGTTCACAGATTTCTTCTCCTTGTGTGTTTTGTGCCTAAGTTTTGTGGGTAATAGATGCAGTAACCTTGAGTTCTATCATGACCTATTATGTATAGGACTGTCACTGTACTTCTTGTGTGTAAGACCAGAGTTCTGACATGGCAGTGTAGGTGTGATTACATGAGGCTTTCCTGGGGACTTAAACTTCACCTTGCAAAAAGGTAAATAGGTAGTGGGACTGTAATCTGATGTGTGGCTTGTTCATTTAATAGAACTTTGTCTGCCAATTTTTCTTGGTAAACCTAATGTTCAAAAACTGCCTTTAAACCCGGTTGAATGCTGTACCACTGGCCTCCTCCTGGTTCCCTGTGACAAGGTTCATAATTGCTGAATGGAAAAGCTCCAGTTCCAGTTCAGGACCCTGTTGGAAGCAAAAGGGCATCATGAGTTTGGGCTCGTAAAGCTGAGCTGTCTTGTAGGATGATTTGAAGTCTTTTCTACAGTTGTACTTTCATTTAAGTGGTGTTTGCTTCTGTTTGCACTAAATCAGTGATTTCTTTGGCTGCATTGAAACTGTTCTGAATTTTGGCTGCTCCTTGGAGTTTTTAACAACAGATTTTTCAAAGCTTAGACATGAGGAAGCAACCTTGCTGTGGTAGTGTTTGACCACACAACAAACTCCTGATGCAGCCTTACAAGTGTAGTAACCTGATTAAAGAAACCTTCCATTTACCTCTGGATCTGTCCCACTAATACTAATCTATTTGCTTTGTAAATGGGGAGTAGGGCAGTACAGAACTGCAGGAAATAACAGCCTGCATAAAAATAATGTCCTTAGGTTACTTAACGGCAGTTCTGTTTCTCAGCTGTGGGAGCTCAGTATGCAGGGCTGCCAGCCTGAAGTATCTTGCTTCCATGAGCTCTAAAGCTTGTCGTCATGTAGGTTTCATGTTAAACTTCCTGGAAGCAGCTCCTTGATATTTAAAATGTAATCCGATCTATAGTAGATCAAAAAGTAAATATTAAGAACTCACCTTAAAGGTCTTATCCACCCTGAAGGAATCTGTGATTCTATTTCTCCCATCTTTGAAAAAATGGATTATTGCTGCTGCATGTGGCAGGTTTTCAAGTGAGCTGGCACTGATTTGTGTTAGAGCGTTACAAAATATACATTGAAACACTGGTTGAGGGAGATGTATTGACAACTGTAATGCTGTTCATAGGTGTAAGAACTACGGAACTGCTCTGGAAGTTGATGAACTTAGTGAATTCTTATCCCTGCAGTGAGAAAGACATGCTGGATGGAATCTCTACAGGTTTTTACTTTTACAAAAAAACCAAAAGCCGTGACGTTTTAAGGAATTTCCTGATAGTCTTTGCACGGTCTTGCAATCATTCTCTTCACTTAAGTTGATCTATGGTCTGTTACAGGTTTTCTCAGGGCATTTACTTCCAGTTTTAATTTGCCATTTTGGATGTCTGAAATTCCGACTATTATGCCAGTCATTTATGTAGAATTGTCTTGTATGGCCTGGACCTGTGTTCTGTGCTGATCCACAAATAAAGTCAGAATAGGAATGCCAGGCTGAAAGGTGACTTGGTGAAGCAGGGTGTGTACACCTGTATTTGGTGTAAAAGTTGCTATGCAACCTTAAAATTACAGCAAAGTACAGCTTCAGAAATGAGTGCAGTATTGAGCTAGGTTAATAAGGTTACTTTGTAGGCTATTTGGAGTATAAAATTTTGACTCTTTTTGAACTTCTCAAGCTTGGTAGAAGATCTTAAGTATAGTGTCAGCTCAGTTTTTTCACTACTAAGAAACTCCAGCTGTATTCCTGAAGATGGCTCTGTCAGTATCCCACTGCTGTTAGATCTCTTGGCAGGATGACATAGCCCAGTAGTTGTAGTGTGGCCTGGAAGTTACTCATAATAAAATCTGTATTTAGATGTCTTTTAAACAAGCTAAAATAACTTTCTTGAAGTTAATATCTTTAAAGACTAAAGTTGCTTCTTAAAGCACTTTGGAGGTCTTGAAGCGCATTCCTTTATCTTGTGTGCTGAAAAACTTCATTGATGGATTATTTTTGCTGTCTGTTTCAGTTATCCAGACAAAGGAGTTAATAGTTACCACACTAGTTTTTAAAGTTCCCTTGTGACCAGTACATTTCTGGATTCTGGGTAGTAGAATTTTTTAATTAAAAAAACCAGAGGCAAGGTGAATAGCACTCTTTTAGAGATCATCTAAAAATGTAGGGTAATTCTGGTAGCAAAGCCTTTTTCAGAGAGACTGGGCCTAGAACAGCCCCTTTCTTTGGAATGAGTTTGTTTTGTGGTTGCTTTTATTGTCTGATGAATAGGTCTTGACTGGTTTTGTGCTATGGAGCTGGCAAAGCATGCTCACAAGAGTGACATTATTTGTTTATCTATTCTGTTATTTAACTTATTCTCTGCTGGAATTCCATAGCTGAGGTTGAAAATGTTAAACAAACTTGAGGAGTTTGTGTAACAAACTGAAACACAGTTTGTAGTTTCTTAGTCCAGTACCAGAGCAGTGTTTAATCCTTCTCGTCTCTGCTACGTCACAGGCCCTGGTAGCAGAATAAAAGTGAGGTTTTTTACTCAGTGGTATTGGCAAGCTGGGGTACTTTGTGTTCTTTTGCGTTAACATATGTGGTAGGCAGTGGAAAAATTCAGTGTAGTTAATTTGTTGTGAAGACTTCCATATACCTTCTTCGTGTATGGTGCTGTTACTTTGTCTTGGTGTGTGTAGATCATATTGCTTTGTGTACTTGCAGTATGATAAAACATTTTAACTTCTGTTTGGATTTCTGATGCCACTTATTGATCTCTGAGAGGCCTTGTTAACCTCCAAAAATTAAATATGTAGTCAAGGATTGGTGTTGGAGAGGTGACATAGATGAGGCTTGGCAAGACTTAGCATCTTAATGTTTCTTCTGATACCCATCTTTCCAGGGTAGGAAACTGAAATACTTGCACTAAGGCCAAGTGCATGTTTTTTAAAACTCCAAACATGCTTGTACCTGCAAGGAGGAATTTCAGTTCTGATGAGGGGTGAGAAACACTCAGTCCCTTGTTGAGTAAGTCTTCATTCACCTTCATGCATTTCCCATTCATGAAGAAATTCAGTCTTGTAGACCTTCCAGCAAAGACTTCCTGGACAGAACTTGTTTTTTCTTGTAAAAGCCTGGATTGTGTAATGTATTGCTGAAATCCCTTTCTCTCCTAGGTTTCGATAGTGGTGGCTGGAGTTCCAGAAGAGACAAGGATGCCTACAGCAGCTTTGGTGCACGGTCTGACCGCGACGCAAAATCCAGCTTCTTTGACCGTGGAACTGGATCAAGAGGAGGGAGGCAAGTACTTGTTTGTCTGGGTGGTGCACATGTAGTCTGCCTCAGCTCTAGCACTGCACCTGTAATCTTGATGTTAAAATTAGAGTTCCAAGTGTGAACAACATGAGGTAGGAGGAGCCTGGGAGGGGAGGAGAGAGGGAGAGAACCTTGCCTTTAAAGCTATATGATTTCAAGGATGGGCAACTTGCATGTGTTGAAAAATGTGCCCTGTAGTCTGCCACCAGCCACTTACAGCAGCTGTAATGACTGGCTGACTTCAGCATTCACCAGAGAAGTGCTAGGTGGGTGGCTACTTCCAGGAGAACCATGAAGAGCTGTTGGGAGCACACAAAATAGATCAAAATGGATTTTTTTTTTTTAATTTCAGTATTTTTTTTCTTGTTTAAAAAGTGTAGTTAATAAAACTGGGTGAGACTCTTGCAGGTTCTCTGCCTTACTTGATCAGTCTTACACACATCATGCGTTGTATGCACAAGTGTGGTGAGAGTGACCTTTACCGACTAGTAAAGCTGACCTAGTCCTGTATCCAGACTTTTCTCAAACATGATTTACCAGGCCAAAAACTAAACAGTTGAGGTAAGGACTTCTTCCACCTTCTTTCCAAGTCAGTAATACAGGTGAGCTCCCTCTTTATGAAATAATTATGTGACATAATGGAGGTATTTCGTCACACGTGCGGTGGGGGAATAAAGGAACAAATTGGAGCACTGGAGGGTTTTGTGTGGATGTGGGAGACCTGTGTAGAATGGAGGCAGAGGAAGGGGTGGGGGGAATACAGAATAATGCTGCTTAAGAGACTTAAACAGAGCTCCCTACAAAGAAATGGCAAAGACTGAGCAACTTGGATTGCAACTCCACTGGCAGATGACTGTTTATGTTTGTTATGCTTAATCACATAAAACTGGTGATACGAAGTTCACTGCGTTAAACTAAATTGAGCTCTGAAATGATGATGAACTCTCCTGACACGGAAAAATGTGACCTGGTCTGATGGCCAGGACTAATTTCTGTTCTTAGGTCAAGAAGCAAGTATAGATAACGTGCTGGTTTTGAATTGTTCCACAGTTGTGTATGTAATACACAGAGCATACTCTGCTGCATTGTTACAGCTTTGATTCTGCATGTCAGAACCGCCTGTTGCCTGGGAAGGGTGGTCTGATTCTCATGCTGTATTTAGATATGAAGAGCGTGGCAGAGGAGGGGACTATGACCGGAGTGGCTTCGGCAGATTTGACCGTGGTGGGAACAGCCGCTGGTGTGACAAATCAGATGAGGATGACTGGTCAAAGCCTCTCCCCCCAAGTGAACGCCTGGAGCAGTAAGTCATGGAATAGTAATGATTCATGGGGGAGGGTCATTTGATAAATCTAGCGAGTAAAAATACTTTTATCTTCTGTTTTTAGGGAGCTCTTTTCAGGAAGCAATACTGGCATTAACTTTGAGAAATATGATGATATTCCTGTTGAAGCAACAGGCAGCAACTGTCCTCCACACATTGAAAGTGTAAGTTTTTCTAAAAATCTGTTTTGTGAATGCATCTAATAGTGGCTATTTTGCACATGAAACTTGATGTCTTGCTGTCTGGAGTTTAGGGAGGAAAGGAAACACTGTCTTCCCTTCCTACAGCTAAGCTGTTTTGCAGAGGGGTATTGCATGTGATGAACTAAAGGAAGAAATTGTGTAACCTTTTTCAGTTAACATGCATCACTTTTTAACTGTGACTTGCTCTTAAACAGTGAACTTGAGAAGAAGGCGCTGATTTGGGAGCAACTGCTAAAGCATAAGCAGTGTTAGGCTAAGCATAGTGTGTGTGCTAAGTGTAGTCTGCACTACAGGCTTGGCTGGCTTTTTAAGAATAGCTTACAAGACTGGCCTAAGTATCTGTGTGACTGTAAACTCCATAGGCTAGTTCTATGTGAAGAGCTGAAACAAGAGCTACTTTATACATGACTTGTTAAACTGAATGTTGTGTTACATGGTGGTTGAAGGAGAGGATTCTGATCTTACTCCTTTTAAATATCTTACAGTTCAGTGATGTTGACATGGGAGAAATTATAATGGGAAACATTGAACTCACACGTTACACCCGTCCTACTCCAGTCCAGAAACATGCAATACCTATTATTAAAGAGAAGAGGGATTTAATGGCCTGTGCTCAGACAGGTAAGTTAATAACTCTTTGCTGCTTAGTCTCAGTAGAAGTGGGGTCTTGTATTACTGCAGGAAAGAGGTCTGTACAGTAGTAGAACCTCCTGTGCAGAGTGTATTGAAATAGTTGTAGTGTTGGAAGCTAATTAGCTTTAGTCTTGGCATCTGCTGTAGATGTGACTTGACTAAATTTACTGTGTTTGTCCCAAGACATGTTCATGTCTTTAACCACATTCCCTTCAGGATTTTGGGGTGCTGAGAGTGTTCCAGGGCCACAAGTAGCATCCATTTACCACTGCAGGTGTTACTGGGAATGTACTGCTGATACGGGGTTAGTGCTGTAGTTGATAGTAACTCTTAATAATACTGACTTGTGTTCTACTAGGGTCCGGGAAAACAGCTGCATTTCTTCTACCAATACTGAGCCAGATATATGCAGATGGCCCTGGTGATGCCTTGAGAGCAATGAAGGCAAGTATTCAGATGCCCAACTCTGGAAAAGCGATGACCAATGTCATGGGTTTGGGGTTTTTTCCCTCCCCACATGAGCTGATGTCTGCTACTGAACAGAATAGGTGGTTTTAAATGTTGTCATCATTTTGGGTATGAAAGGCAAGTGTCTCAACTTCTAGAAGACTTCAGGTGTTTCTCTTAAAAAATCCAGGCTGTGGATTACTTTTTTCCCTGCCTGAGGAGTTGTATGCATAACTGTCCAGTTTTTTTAATGAGTGGTTTTGTTGTTGCATAAGCTTAAAACACACTTCCCTTGCTACAAAAAGCTATTTGGTCACACATCTATGTTGTAGTAGTTTCAGAACGGAAGGTAACTGGTTCTATGGCTGTTACTTGTCCACTGCTGAGGTTTGGGATTGCGATGCTTGTTGTAGAGACCAGGATTGTGCAGCTGTTGCCATAGTAAGCCATGGCTGAACCTTGCATACTGTAATAGGGCTGTCTTCAGAGACAGTACTCAAGTTGGCTCTCAACCATGCTGTGTCTTTCTTGCTAAGACAGACTTGGTGATCTGTCTTAAACATTGCATATAGTAGCTTTTTTCTTTCTTCTTGTGCTTGGGATACTTATGCCAAGGTTTTTTTTTTCTTCAGGAGAATGGGAGGTATGGGCGCCGTAAGCAATATCCAATCTCGCTGGTCTTGGCTCCCACTAGAGAACTGGCTGTGCAAATCTATGAGGAAGCCAGAAAGGTATAGCTAACAGTTTATTATTATAACATAGCTCAAGTAGAATTTTTCTTGGCGCTAACTTACTTTGTTTTACAGTTTGCATACCGCTCCAGAGTTCGCCCCTGTGTTGTATATGGTGGTGCAGACATTGGCCAGCAGATCCGTGACTTAGAACGTGGATGTCACTTGCTTGTAGCAACTCCAGGACGACTGGTTGATATGATGGAGAGGGGAAAGATTGGACTGGATTTCTGCAAGTATGTAAAATGTTGCTTGTCCGTGTACAAATGATTTAGAGTGGGATGTAGTTAAGGACTTCAGGTTGTAGCTTTTGGACTGTCTAAACATACAGTTGAGAACTTGTAACCCAGTACAGGCACCAGAGCACAGCTTACAGAAAAATGTTCTGAAGAAGGTTTTTTCACTACTATTTAGGTACCTAGTCCTTGATGAAGCTGACAGAATGCTTGATATGGGGTTTGAACCTCAAATTCGTCGAATCGTTGAACAAGATACTATGCCACCAAAGGGGGTTCGTCACACCATGATGTTCAGTGCTACTTTCCCCAAGGAAATCCAGGTACTTTACAAGAGTTTAAGTACTTGGAAAGCTCATAAGGCAAAAGAAATTTCATCTTTGGGAGGAGGGAAGAAACATGATCCGATTTTGATTTTTTTTTTTTCCTCCCCTTTTTAGATGCTTGCTCGTGACTTCCTTGATGAATACATCTTTCTGGCTGTTGGCAGAGTAGGTTCTACATCTGAGAACATCACACAGAAAGTAGTGTGGGTGGAAGAGCCAGACAAACGATCGTTCCTGCTTGACCTGCTAAATGCTACAGGTAAAGAACAGCTGCGGATAAGCAAATGAGGCAAAATTCAGAATAAGCAAATCTAATGACTCAAGCAATAAGAATTTCTAGTGATTAGGTGAATGAAAGGGTATTTTGTTAACATGGAGTGAATGTATTGCACTGGCTAAATGCCAGTATCAAGTTGATGTAAGCATGTCAATTAAAAATGGGGAGGGAGGTCCCCAGTGATGTTATTGGAGAATAAATGGCCAGAGAATTAAAGCTACCTGTTACCAGGTGGTGGAGCCTGTATTTGTCTGTGCCGCTTTTCTTCTGCTAACCTGGGCTTTAATTCTTACTAGGTAAAGATTCCTTGACTTTGGTGTTCGTGGAAACTAAAAAAGGGGCAGATGCTCTCGAGGACTTCCTGTACCACGAAGGCTATGCCTGTACAAGTATCCACGGAGATCGCTCCCAGAGGGACAGAGAGGAAGCGCTGCACCAGTTCCGCTCTGGCAAGAGCCCCATTCTTGTTGCTACAGCAGTAAGTGAAATCTGTAAAACTTGAGCATGTGAGCCTATTTCTTGGCGTGTGAGGTTTTATTAAAGATTTGATTTAATCCTTTAACCACTAGGTAGCAGCAAGAGGACTGGATATCTCAAATGTAAAGCATGTCATAAACTTCGACTTGCCAAGTGACATTGAAGAGTATGTACATCGTATTGGTCGTACAGGTCGTGTAGGAAACCTTGGTAAGTTTGACCTGGGGTTTTCACAGACAGCACTTCATACCTAAGTTGACAGGTGCAGTCGTATTGGCTGAGTAATAAATTTCAAATAAGTGGTTGAGAGAAGCCTGTGAGCTGCCTCCTGTGACCAAATGCTGGTCACTTCTGTCTAGCCACTGTGGAAAGTTACCAGTTCCTTTGGGTAATGTTGTTAGTGCTTTTGAAAGGCTCTCTTACCACATGTAAGCCTAGTGTCTTCTGTGTCTGTCAGTAAACATGGATTTGTCACTAGCTGTGGTGGAATAATGGTCTCACACAGCTTTCTCTTAAATAATTCTAGTGTTCTCAGACTTGGCTGTAAGGAACTGGAGTGTGGAATGGGTTTAAGTGCTATGGTGTACTTGGATTGTGTGTAGCTAAAACTGAATGTCTGCTTCAGGTCTTGCCACTTCATTCTTCAATGAGAGGAACATAAACATTACAAAGGACTTGCTTGATCTCCTTGTGGAGGCTAAGCAAGAAGTACCATCTTGGCTGGAGAACATGGCCTATGAACAGCATCACAAAGGAGGAGGCAGCCGTGGGCGATCTAAGAGGTAAGAGGCACAACTTTGGCTAAAGATGTATATTCAGTCCATGGAGAGACAGTTCTGTGACTTGTTCTCAGTCCGAAAATACAGTTAGAGGATGATAAGTGCAGTATTAACTGAGTTTAGGGTGTGCACAGGTGACAGCTGGGTGTCTGTCTGATGTTGTTCTATCTATTCATAAGGTAGGTAACACATAAAATCTCTTTTCTCTTAACCAAGCAGCTAGATACGGCTGAGGTAGAATGACATTAGAACCATTTTAGAACTGTGAAAGCAGCTATAAAACACAGAAATGCATTCCTGCCTGTGCCAGAGATGTACCCGAAGCAGCTGTTTTGATGTTTAGGAGAAGGTAATGCAATGTATCCCAACAAAAGAGGAAAGAGAAGAGAGAATGCAGGTGTGAGGCCACTTGTAAAGTAGTTTTGCTGTGGAAACCTAAACCATTGTAATACAAACTTGTTTACTGGCTTACAGGGGTGGGATGAGAGAACCCTTCCTCTTAATGTAGTTAACATGTTGCAACCACATTGGATTTGGTGTGAGTTTTTTATTTTCTTAGCAGTATGCTTGTAAAATACTCATCTTGTACAGCATTAGAGATAGGCATAAATGCATCACTGAAACACTAAGATAGGTTTGGAAATCCTGTGGAGGCAGAGATTCCACTGAATCAAATCTTTCCAGGTAGCCTTGGGATGCTTACAGAGTGTGCTCACCTCCGCGCTGCGGCCGTTGGCCCAGCTGTAGTTGGTACCCAGAGCTGGAGTACGTGAATCTCAATGTGTGCAGTGCTTAAAATGTCACCTGTTTCACTCCAATGTTTGTCCCTTGCCCTCTGCAGCAGTCGGTTCAGTGGAGGCTTCGGTGCCAGGGATTACCGGACGAGCAGCGGCTTCGGCAGCAGCAGCTCCAGCAGCAGCCGGTCAACCAGCAGCCGCAGCGGTGGGAGCGGCAGCAGAGGCTTCGGAGGTGAGAGGGGCTGGGCAGGCACTGCTGCCAAACACAAACCCACACCTAGAATGCTTGCTGGGGTAAAACTGGATGTAATGTTTAAATAAGAGATATCTGGTGCTTGTCATGCAAAGTCTCAGCATCCTGCTTGGATCTGGGCCAGTGCAAGTTACCTGACCGATGGTTTGACTACCTGCCTTTCCAGTATTAGTTTAATGTTGTGCATTTGACAGTACTGCTGGGTGGGGTTCTTTAATAGACAACAGATACCTGGGTTGTTTGCTTGTTGTGAAGGTGCAAATTTTCAGAGTTAATTAAGCATCGCTTTCTCTTGCCTTTCATAGGTGGTGGTTATGGAGGCTTCTACAACAGTGATGGATATGGAGGAAACTATAACTCCCAGGGGGTGGACTGGTGGGGCAACTGATCTGCTTGCAGCAGATACCCCACCAAACAAGCTAATATGGAAACCACATGTAACTTAGCCAGACTATACCTTGTGTAGCTTCAAGAACTCGCAGTACATTACCAGCTGTGATTCTCCACTGAAATTTTTTTTAAGGGAGCTCAAGGTCACAAGATGGAAATAAAGGAACAAGTAGCCCTATCTCGAAGGTGGTTTTGAAGACTCTTATTGCTGTAGTCAGGATTAACTCCCCTCCCACCCATCCCCACCCAGAAACTGCATTTATAATTTTGTGACTGAGGATCATTTGTTTGTTAATGTACTGTGCCTTTAACTTTAGACAACTTTTATTTTGATGTCCTGTTGGCTCAGTAATGCTCAAGATATCAATTGTTTTGACAAAATAAAAATTACTGAACTTGGGCTAAAATCAAACCTTGGCACACAGGTGTGATACAACTTAAACAGGAATCACTGATTCATCCATAATATTACAAAGAAAAACTTATGCGGTAGCCTGCATTAGGGCTTTTGGTATCTGCAGATTTGAAAAATAAAACATCTTGAAGCATATCAATGCAATTAGTTTCTAATGTGGCAAAACTGTACTAAGTTAAAGTTCTGATTTGCTCACTCTATCCTGGATAGGTACTTAGAACCTGATAGCCTTTAATAAGCCATTCCAGTCATGATGAGATGATGTATGGATACATGCATACATTAAAAGCACTGTTTTTGAAGTTAATGCAAGTAAATACAGCAATTCCTTTTTCAATATTTAGGCAGATCATTAATGTGAGCTAGCCAAATGTGGGCAGAACATTACAGGGAACGTTTAAAGGTCTGATAACTTGAAATAGTTTTTAGGAGAATTCATCTATTTAGACTTTTTAAAAATGCCTGCCATAAGAAATTGAAATGGTAGAATGGCTGACCATGGCAGTGATTGGTCCTCCTTAAGGGCCTGACTGAATTTTTGGTCTAATAACGCATGCTAGTGTTGATGTTTTTTGGTCAAGAGGGTATGAACAGGAAGAATTATGCAGCAGGCTTTATTTTAATGCAGATTCACATTACTCTGTTCAAGCTGCGTGGAGATGTTAAACTGGCTTACTGTAGACTTTGTAAAATGGCTCCAGAAGAGTAACAAACAAACCTGAGATCACAGAGGTTGGAAATGTACATAAACTGCACAAGGTTTCAATTCTGCTATTAAAGTGCAGTTTTAGTCAGTTTTAGTTGCATAGGTTTCCATTGTATTTATAGTCTGTTATGCTAAATCTGGCCAAAGATAAGTATTGTCCACCAGAAAAATGCCTCTGCCACTTGGAATTTCTGTGCTAACTTTGCGGCCAGAGCATTTAACAACTAATCTACAGTGGCATAGGAAAATGGCAAAAATCTCCTAAAGTGCAATAGATTTTTTCAAGTGTATTGTGCCTTGTTCTAAAACTTTTATTAAGTAGGTGCACTTGACAGTATTGAGGTCATTTGTTATGGTGCTATTTCAAGTCTAGGTTTAGGCCCTTGTACATTTTGCCCATAACTTTTTACAAAATACTTCTTTTATTGCACATTCAGAGAATTTTATATATGTCTTGTGTGCGTGTCCTTAACTTCCAATCTTATTTTGTCTCTTGGAGATTGAACGCAGCTTGTTTAAGGAGAAGGAAATAGATTCTAAAACTTATTTGGGACCATGGGAATGATAGCTGGGAAGAAAACTATTTGCACACGACAGATTTCTAGATACTTTTTGCTGCTAGTTTTGTGTAATATTTATTGAACATTTTTGACAAATATTTATTTTTGTAAGCCTAAAAGTGATTCTTTGAAAGTTTAAAGAAACTTGACCAAAAGACAGTACAAAAACACTGGCACTTGAATGTTGAATGTCACCGTATGCGTGAAATTATATATTTCGGGGTAGTGTGAGCTTTTAATGTTTAAGTCATATTAAACTCTTAAGTCAAATTAAGCAGACCCGGCATTGGCAGTATAGCCATAACTTTCTGATAGTAAAACAAAAATTGGCAACTTAAAATTAAACATGCCAAGGTTTTGATACACTTGTCTTAAGATATTTATGAAACACTTCTAAACACTGATGTGAAGTGTCCAGATTCTCAGATGTTTGTTGCGTGAGTTTTGTTTAGTTGTGTGGTTTTTTTTTTTTCAGTGAATGTCTGGCACATTGCAATCCTCAAACATGTGGTTATCTTTGTTGTATTGGCATAATCAGTGACTTGTGCATTTTAGCAAGTTTTATCAGCCAGCAATATTTTCAGTTCAGATACAAGGATTCAAACCAATATGCAAGAATGGATTTAAACTTGCTGAATGTGAAAATTCAACTTCAAGTCACTGTAGGTTTAGAATTGCTTATTGTATTAGTTTAGATGCTAGCACTGCATGTGCTGTGCATATTCTTGATTTTATTAAAATAAAAAAGTTGAACTGCACAGTCTATTCATTTGTGAAGCGTCACTCCTGGTTTATGAGCTCTGTAGCCCCAGCAGTCTCATTCACGTGCAGCTCTGGAAGCAGGTGACTCTAGTGTGGCACATGTCAGTGTGGTGACAGATGGCAGCCAGGCTCAGGGCTGTAGCTGAAAGAACCCAAAATGGCCTGTGCCCCACAGAGCAGGGTTACTGTGCAAGTGTCCTAGAGGTGCCAGCAAAGCAGAGGTGTGACAGATGAGGAGCAAACCACCTTGCTTTGTTCATTAGGGGAACCAAGTTTGGCTGTAACAACCTAATTAAGCTTTGTGAACTTAGGCTTGATTCCTCAGCCCCTGACTGCTCGTGATTTCATCTCACGGTTGTCCCTCTGAATTTCACAGGAGTGCCTTGTAGAGAGGTTAAAGTTTTGACATCATACCTGTTTATTGTTGCTAGGTATTGAAAAGCTGAAATGAGGTGAAGTACTGGAATATCTAAGGGAATAAGAGTGGAAGGAATAGATGCAGGTGTTTCCAATTTCTTTAAAGTGAGATAAATTTGCTTCATTTGAGAGAAAGTGATTTAGAGAGAGCCTGGGTTTCAAGTTCAGTGCTGAAATGACTAGAAACTTGCGATTTCTTGGTGAATAAGGAAGGAGGGTGGGGGGAAAAAAGTAATGCCTGGGACCCTCTGATCCATAGAAGTGTGATGGAGCTGAATGGCACAGGGTAAGGACTGGTAAAGGTGTGATGTGCTCCTGCAATGCTGGATCCATACAGGAAATGTACACCACCAAACCAATACTGTGTATGGGCCTTAGAGAGCAATGGAAAGGAGGAGATAACCGTGATTCCTAGGATAGATTGCTGGAGCATCTGCCTTGAGCACGCTGAGTGTGGACCACACTAAACTTACCTGCTTTAGACTTGCATTAATTATCAACCTCATCATGCAGGGCTTTGTGTCGTCATGCGATGTCCCTGGATGTGCAACATGCACTTAAATATTTTCCAAAGGCAGTTTTCCTTCACCTGTGTATCTGTAGAAATGCTTGAACCACAGTTAGATGGATATGCCAAGGGAAGTGTGCACTGTGGAGGTGGCCCATGGGATCTGGACCTCCAGTTTAGAGTGTAAAGGTTTGTACTTGGTGCATTAACTTAGGTTTGTCCCCGGCAGAATGCAGGAGTGGCAGAGGAGTCGTTTGGCAGCCAAATCCACAGGAACACAGGGCTGTGAGCAGTGCTCTGCACTGGGGTTGAAAAGGTGGTGGAAGGGTTAATGTAAGGCAGTACTGGGCACAAAGTGAGTGAAAACCAAAGGAGGAAGTCTGGTCCTCAGGAAGATTGTTCCTACAGGCTGGAGGAAACCATTTACCTCTGGAGATGGAAGTTAGGCTAGGGAAATGGCAGGGAGGAGGAGCCTTGAGACACCAAAGGGGCTGGGGTAAGAGAAGCACAAAGTGTGTTCCTACTGAGGTGGAAGTTTGTATTTCAGTAGTTCTTGGCATACTGGGCAGCAAAATTTTTCTCACAGTAAATGAGAAAAGACTTGGGAAGAGTTGGGGAAGACATGCTAAATTGTAAAGAAAAGGGCTGTGAAGTTAAATGGTAAAATTTATTATTGATTGGTCTTTGTGAAGCTTTGTTGTGTGAGGCCTTCAAAAGGTGCAGTAAAGTCAGTCTTTGGGCAATAAATGTTTGCATATGTCAGCAGTGGCAGAGGTTATGGCAGGAAGGTTGTAAAGCCTGCTCTTGGTTTGCCAGTGAGGTCACTGTGACCTGTGCAGATAAGCAGAGGTCTTGAAACAGCATCTATTTGACTGTGGTGACAGGGGTGGGAGGGACTTGGGTTGATGTCCTAGTGTGGAGTTCATAGAAGTGGAGAGAGCCATGGGGTTACCAGAGAGCCTTGGTTACTGTTTGTTTGGTGCAAGGATTGAGTAAGGGAAAGGCAAGCAGGATACTGCTGAGGCTGTGGCAGCTGAAAGTTGCCCTATAAACCTCATTAAAGCTGTGTGTCTGTAGCCTTCTGAGTTTGTGAATCCTCATCCAGTGCACTGTTCACTGTTGCTCATATTGATCAGTGTGTCCATGAAAATAGCCTGGAGTCAGTTATGACAGGCCACATTGAGCTACAAATCCTAGGTGTTAGTGCTCGTTCTTAGGTGGAGGGGGGGCAAAGGACGAGTCTGGAGTTTCACTCCTGCTGTGCTGTGAGCTCTGCCACTTCAATGGACCCAGCTGGAGCTGTTGCACCAGCACTCAGACCAACCTCACAGGTCATAAGCGCATCGTTTTTGAGGGGAAGATTGCCAAGGCTGTTGAGGTGACAGTTTCATGCTGCGTTTTCTATCTTGGTTACCACTTTGTGTCAGAAAACAGCAGTGCAGATCCTGTCTGGTTCTGTCAGCCCCTTGGTTGGTTGCCTCATGGAATCAGTGGCCTTGTGCATAACACTGCTCATGGGTAGCAGTCGTGTACGTAGTCCCAGGAAGTGGGAAGTAGTTTGTGTAATTATCCTGTGCTCACAGAAAGATGACACTTAACAAGCTGAAGTCAGCTGCTGGTGGTTAATGAGGCAGGCCTGGAGCAGAGCCAAGACTAGGAAAAGTGTAAGTGGTGGGAGGGCCTTTGCTGATGTACCACGATGAGTTCCTCTACTGCTGTCCTTAGCTCTTTCCTGGCATTATTTAGGGAAGGTCTGGAAAGGCTGTTGGTGCTATGGATCTACAAGTCTGGGCTGTCCATTTAGGATAAGGAAATTCTGCTGTATATTTAGTCATTTTAGGAGGCACTGCATCTCCTCAAAGAGTTTTTGTAAACAGTTGAAATTCTGCTCTAAACTGCATCCTGCCAAGGGTAGGGTTTGCTCTTTGTCCTGCCACTTCAGGGGAAATTCACCATCATCTGATTTGTTAGCAAAAAATATTGCTGGTAAAGGAATTGCATGGTTCAAATAAACATTCAGTGTGTCCAGAGCACAGATTACACAATGCTGAGCCTGATTAATGATCTGTGCAGGTTTCAATAAGGCATCAAATTATGTATTTGGTGTGATGAAAGCTTTGTTCCCACTGGCCTTTCATGCAAACCGGAGTTTGTCATCAAGGGTCATAGGACTACAGGCTTTGCAGGGAAGGCAAAGTCTGGAGCAAGTGTTGGCATTACGTGCTTAGATACTCAGTGCAGAAAATGAAATCATTGCTTCAAGGAGGGACCTGATTACCAGGGTTTTTTCAGTGGCTAAAGAATTTGTCTAATCTCTTTCAGATGATGACTCATTGGGAAAGAAGTAGTAGTGATAAATTTGAAAAGGAAGCAGAATAGAAGGTTTGGCAAAGACGCAAAGCATCTGCTCCCAGCTGTGCTGCTGCTCTGGGTTACCTGGGGTCAGTCACATCGTCATGCTGCAACTGTTCTCTTTGTCTCTTGTTCATCCTGTCAGTGTAAAGACATCAACTTTTTCAATCAGCAATAGCAGCACCAATATCCAATCTCATCTGTCATCTCACCTGGGACTTCTAGGTTCTACTTGAAACCAGTAATTTGCAGGTAGATTCAGCTTAAAAAATGACAGCCCAGTAAGAACATGGGATACCTTGGCATATTCCTTGATTATTCTACTATAACAAGAGAGAAAAATTAGATTTCTGATAGCATTTCTCAAATATTTACCCTTGTTCTTTCTAACCCAACTTTCATTGTTTAGTTTTCTTTTTTCTTTTTTATTTTTTGGTACACACTTGTTTCTTCTTGCAGTCAAAACAAACATTGCTTCTGATAGCACTCGAGATCTCAGAGGCTCATGTGATTGAAAGCATTTCTTGTGCAGCAAGGGAAACAATCGCTCAGGGTTATTTACAAAGAAGGAACAGCCAGAAATTAAGTGGACTGGGAATCTTAATGGCAGCTGTTTGTTAAATACCACTTGTGTGCTGAGCTTAGTCAGAGATTAGATGCAGGTTAAGGGAAGTGTTCTCTGAAGAAATATAAAAACATTTGAGAGCTGAGAACTGGCTTATGGAAATAGAGTCCCGCATTGCTGATCTTTTCCAGCTCTCTCTGTTTATGCATGAAGAAGATATGCCCGGGACTCTCTGGGTGAAAAGACTGCACTTAATTATGTTATTTAAGTTGTGCGAGTCTACAAATATAGCGGGATCATGTACTTGAAAGCTCGCCTGAATTTTCTAACTATATCAGCTTGTCCAAGAAAGGATGCATCCTCTTCTCACGGCTCCTTAAACAGCTGAGGAATCTGGTAATTAGACTACTGTTAAATCACAGTGTGCTTTATGAAAAATTTCTCCAGGGACTCAAGTACTTGCCTATTTTATGTGGATGCATTAAAATGATGGGCTCATTGCAACCACTGGCGCTTCTGCAGAACTTCTCAGGAGTAAATCTCAGCAAAGTTTTAAGCAGGAGGTCAGTCTTGCCAGGAAATAGGGAGACAGAGCAGCCTAGCAAGAGGCCAGTGGCCGAGTGAGAGTGGAAGCCCAGCTCTCCTCTCAGTGAGTGACCCTGTGTTGCTCTGGCAGCACAAACATCAGCTTCCTCTCACAATGACCTGGGCTTTGGGAGCGGCCGAGGCTCCCGGTCACAGCATGGGAACTTCCACTCAGCCTGCAGCCACTGCCCTTGCCTTGGGATTCATTTCCCTTCAGTAGGAACTCCCTGGGAATCAGTTCCCCAGGCAGGATGAGCCTTGTGGTGGTCACCAGGCTTTTAGGAGGTTTTCTGCTACTGCTCTTTGGTCTTTGGTTTAACACCAGATTTACCCTTGCTTCACTTGCTGTAAAACTCTGAGGACTTAACTCTGAGGTTCTTAAAGGAGTTAATAGTGACTTTGAAATGCCCTTGACAGGAGCCCCGCAGAGACTGGAGGCAGTTTTTGGTGCTGCAGTCTGTGAGAGCATCCCCAAAACTCATAGCAAATAGTTGAACCTTCTAGTGCCCTGCTGAATTTTCTGGCCTGGGCTGTGCTGTAGGATGATGAATGTCTTAACAAGCTGTAAGCATCAGGACATCTCTGGTTGTTGTATGCTCAAAGAATGTCTGCCTGATAACAGCAGTCACGTCTCTAGGCTTTGTTAACTCAGTGGAGACTTGCTCTGGGATGCACCAGAGGTCAAATCCTTTTCAGTTTGGATACTGAAATCTCCCTCCATGTCAGAAAAGGATCATACTGCTCTGACCAGTGCTTTTAATATTATGGGCACAGCTTTTGATTTAGAAGTCCAATCATCTTTCTTAACTGAAGCCCATGTGGACAAGCTGTAGACACCACATACAGGTTCATCCCTACCTCAGTTTCAGTTCTTGTGCTGAAGGCATTGGATGGGAGGTGGAATGGAAACCTCTGAGAGCAGTTTAGGTTAAGACTTATCAAGAATTACAAGAATTAATTATAAATTAGATTTAGGAACAAGGAATGTGTTTCCACATGGATGGTTCAATTGGAAACCCAAATTCTTTTTTGTGGTGCAGTCAACCTTGGCTGTTGGAGTGGTTTTCTGTTTGCAGTCACCAGATACTCTGTGATTAGAGATTGCTGCTGTGCTGGGTTTTACATCTATCAGTGTGTAGGCAGGGTGTTAAACTGCCAGCCATGGAGCTGGGGACCACCAGCCATTTACTGCTGTGTGTTTGTGCTATTTGTCCCACTGGCTTGAAACCATTTTGTTTTCCTTCTGTATTCCCTGACTCTACTAAGCCCAGGAACTTATACTTTTCCTCTGAGTCAAAAAGACCTGCCCTCATCCTTCTGAACCAGGCAACCCTTCCTTTTTTCCCAAACTCTGTCCACCATCTGCAGCCTCTGCTTGGTTTGGGTAGTTTCAGAGATCCGCCTGCCTTCTCAAAAGTCAGAAATTTTTCATACTCTTGTTTCCCTCGATGTTCCTGCTCCCACAGGCCTACTTCCAGAGGAGTAGTCTGCAGGGCTGCTCAGGCAGCATCTGATAAGTAATAGCTGCGGAAATACGGCTGTGCAAGGCTTTTCTCAGCAGAATTGTTACTGTAGGTTATTTAAACATAGCTCTGCTGGGTCGTTGAATTCTTTCAGCCCAGAGCAGTAGCTGGCAGAACTGTAAATGGATATGGCTGTCAAATTTGCATGTAGTCCTCAAAAACTGCTTTATGAACTACTTGGTATTTGAATTCTCATCAGTTCAGGAGAGGATGGAGCTGCATAGGTTTTTTTACTATTATTTTATCAATAGCATAAAAATAACAAGAATGCAGTGACTGATAAACCTCCAAAATGAGAAAGAAGCTAGTTTATATTTACATTTTATATTTAATTTTGTTTACTAGAACATGCTGTGTTATTAAAATTAGACCTGGATGAAATG
Source organism: Falcunculus frontatus (assembly GCA_013398115.1). Taxonomy (NCBI): domain Eukaryota; kingdom Metazoa; phylum Chordata; class Aves; order Passeriformes; genus Falcunculus; species Falcunculus frontatus. Next base: position 216,022 of record VZRV01000135.1, read on the forward strand.
TTTTTCCTTTTCCATGGAATCTTTCAACTTCAAAATTAAAATTTTTCCTCCCTGCCAATACAGATAGAAATAGCATGTCTTTGATGTAATGTAAAGTCTGGGTTGTTTGATAGCTTTGGGCTTTGTTGTACTGCTTTCTTTATTAAAAATTGCAGGAAAATGGTTTTAGTTTCTAAATCCAATTCTCAAAACGTACTCTTTTAAAGAATTGATATTTTGACAATTCTGAATCAGTTTTCAAAATGGCCCCACTTTATAAATGTTTCCTGAAGTATCAGCATTTTCTAACAGCCACAGAACAGTCTTGTTGAACAGCTGTTGTCCAGCTCTGTGATCACTTCATATCAGTGTGTGACACCATTTTCTTTGTCACAGCGTGACTCAACATTTGTAGTTGACTGTCACCACTTCAGCCTTGGGTGCTGCAGGTTCAGGGCTCCTGTGTGGGTGCCACCTGGCAAGAAAAACCTTATTTTAGCTGCTTCACTCCTGTGAGCTGCAGGGACAACTGTTTTGCCTTGCTATTCACTGTACTATTTCATATTTTCCTTTTACGAAGTTAGCACCAATTTACAAAAGTACAGCTTCAGCAGCCTGTGTTCAGGATGTGGATTGTAGGATATATCTGATTTATAGCCCCATCCTGGTGTCAGAAACGTAGAGAAATTGCCTATTGGATTTTCAAGAGCAAAAGTGGACCTTTAAGCTTTGGGTTAATTTGTCTCTTTCTGTGCACTGTGCAAGGCTGATTCTGCCGAGGCCAACACTAGTGTTACATCATCCCAGTTAATGCTTTTGAAAAGCACATTTCCAAGCTCAGAAGAGACAGTTGAGGCAGTATTTCCAAAGCATCCTGGCTCTTGCTATACCTTCACCACTGTTTTTTTTGAAAGGAGTTTCCTGCAGATGCTGAGTGGGAAGAAATCTCAGCAGCACAACTCTGCCAACACCCTGCCCCACAACCCAGCAGGGGCAGAGTGGGATGAGAAGAGCGCTGCCAAGGGTGGGCAAAAGGGGACTTTCCTTAGGGAGAATGGGGCAGGAGAGGCATTCAGTGGCCAGGCAAAGGCAACAGTGTCAAACTCAGAGGTTTTGTTGGTTTTCATGCAAGAAAAGTTTCCCCTTTCCCTCAGTGCTAATGAGTGATGCTGTTTGCACACTAAGCAACAATTGCAAAGAGTTACATGAACAGCCCCACAGGTCATTTCATGCAATAAAGAGCCCTGTTAATGTCACCTGTGGGCACTGGGCTTTGGCTACCAATGGGCCTGGCTTTCTCCCCCAAAAAAGAAAGATCACAGAGTCTTTGTGTCCAGGAGGCTTAGACCTTCTCACCTGGCTTGTGGCAGAATTACAAAGCCCAGTGAATAAAATTGCCCCGCTGCCCCTCAATACCAAGCGAGCATTGCATGAAGGCACCCCTTAATGTGACCCTTGGGGCTCTGGCATCAGCCTCCACATCCCTGTGGGAACAGCTACAGAGATCACGAGACATATTTATTTCCCACTCCCTGCTTCCCATAGAAGGGTGAACGCAAGCTGCCTTTTTCTTCCTGGAACCTCCTCTCTTGAAGATGTCAAAGTAATCAGAAGGAAGAAAAACCCCAGTCCGTGTTTCATTGTGTCTGCAGCCTGCAAGGTCCATTCAGAACTAAGCACTTTCTGAAAACCTGGTGGATGCTGGATGACTGTTGTTATCAGGAGGAGGTTTGTGATAAATGGAGGGAATTGTATTTGGATACTAAATAAAAGTCTCAGAATTCTTGATTTCTGTCCCATTCCTTTTCAGTAGGTCCCGCTTTGGTTTTCAGAGTGCCACCTTCTCAGCTTAGCGCTCTCTTTGTGTCCNGCCACCTTCTCAGCTTAGCGCTCATTGTGTCCTCCTTTCTCTTCAGCCTTTCTCTGCCTGCTGTTTCTTTCCTAGTGTCTTTCTGTACCCACGGCAGCTCCAGCCAAAGACCCTCACCATATCATTTTTTCCCAGTCCATGTGTTAAACAACCCTAGATAAAGTTATGAAGGCTGGTTGTGAAATGTCATAGTAAGATCTTGCTTCGCTTGGGGTTCAGCCCATTCAGAGCTTTGCCTCGAAGGGCAGGAAGATCTTTTCCCGGCTGGAAACTGGAGTTCCAGACCATTGCACTGTGGGCCACGGATCCCAGAGGGGAATTACCGAGGTTCCCGGGGTGCTGTTTCTGCCGTGCCTCCCAAGGGAGCTGTGCAGGTGCAGGTGACCAGGTGACAGGTGGGACCATGAAAACCTCATGAGGTTCAACAAGGCCAAGTGCCAGGTTCTGCACCTGGGTTGGGGCAATCCCTGAGTCCCAGATTCATCCTTGCTCTTGCTGTACCTTCACCACTGTTTTTTTGAAAGGAAAGTTTGTTTGCTGATGCTGAGTGGGAAGTAATTTCGGCAGCTCTCACCACTCCTGATGTGGTGTTCCTGGTGGGCAGCTGAGGATGATCCTTCCTCTGCTGTGTCATGGGGCTTGTCTGAAGGGGGGGGACTTTCTCAAGCCTTGAAGGCAGCAAGTGCTCAGTCATGGGGTTGGTTCTGGCTGCTCTAAATGAGGTTTGCAGTGGGTCTGACACCAGCTGGGGAGAGGCAGCTCAGCCTTGCTGCAGAAATTGCAGCATAGGCTTTGCCCTCCGACGTCAAAAGCAGAGTGGGAATGAGATCAAAGCTTTGGATCTTCCTGCTTCGAGTCACGGGACAGATCCCAGTCTGTCCCAATCCATGTACCGTGGGGGGCTGGCTGGAAGCAGCGGAGACGCTCGTGGGGGAGGGAGGAGGGATGGCAGCTGTGTGTGCTGGCGCTGGTGCAGGCTGGCTGCTGACGCTTGCAGGCTGGCAGGAGGATGTGCTTGATCAGCTTTGTGGGTAGAGAAAATGTCCTGGATCAGTTCGTGCTGGCAAGAGATAAAGTGAGAAAAATACTGAGAATGAAGTGGTGGAAGTGAGTCTTTCCCTGGCTTTGCATGCAGAGCATTCCAGAGTCCCCCCTGCTCACAAGGTACTTTTGAACATCACTGAATTGATCCTCTCAATACAGAAATTATCTGTTTCCTTCTCTTTGTGGGGGTTATTTAGCCATTTAACTTGTGAGTGGCTGGTTGTTACCCTTTATTCCCATTATTCCCCCTGAAGTTCAAATTTGTGTTTCCTTGGGTTGGGAGGTGAGGAAAACCTTGTGGCTCTGGGGTGACACCTCCCACCCAGCCTGATTTAACCTGTGGTGCTGCCCTCAGAATTAGTCTGGAGTGGGTTGTACTTCTCCTTTTCTTCCAGCAGAAAGTTCCCACAGTGGTTCTGCTGGAATCACTAAGAGGTCCTTGGAGTTCTGGCCTGGAATAGTGCTGGGCATGGGAGAGCAAGCAAAGCAGCAGCTAAAATGAATGTGTTGATGGGTTTGATTTCTGTTCTTGTACATTGTGTCACCAGTGACTTTCAGAGCACATTTTCAAGTGTGCTGGAAAGCTTACCTGTAGGACAATATTACAGTGTTAATAAAGGAGCAGGCAGGATAGAAGCATGTTCAGGTTCTTCAGATCAAACAGGAAAAGAAGCAGCTAGGGAGTGAGGAAATAGTGATTTCAGTACAGTAGAGAAGGATGTCAGACTTGGCAGGATGATTGCTGGTGGGCAAGAATGGAGTGCATTAGTGTCAGGACATTCTTTGCCGTGTTGCCTCAAGTTTCCATGGCCCAGCTGGTGCAGGATGCATGTTTGCATTGTGAAGTGCCAGTAAACCTGGCTAGAGAAGAGCCAGGCTTCTCCTAGCTGACTTAAACAGTGTAAAACTACTGTGCTTTAGTGGGAGACACTAAAAATCCCAGAGATAGTGCTCAAGCCTTTCATGTGATGAGAAATTTATTAAATTACCAACACAGTATAGCCAATATTGAGCTTAATTTATGCTTCAATTTCTAACATTAATTTAGTCCAGTGCCTCTTCATCTAGCTGAGAGCTCAGCATCTCCTGACTCTGCTGTTTTGATCAAAGGTGCTGTTCTTCAAGGGCTGTGGCCCCTCACACTCTGCAGTCACACACAGCAGATGGTTATCCAGGGGAGTAGAGCCAGACCTGTCTGCTCAGATTGCTCAGTCTGTTCAAAATTGACAACTTGTGGATGGGAGAGTGAATGTTCTATTAGTTTTGGAGCTGGGCTCTTATACAGTGCAGAAGTCCTTCCTTTTTAACTGAGGATAATTCAATTTGAATTGGACAAGGATCTTGCACATTCAAATACAACCTTTCACTCTTCCCTTCCAGCTTTCCTGTTTTGGTGCACAGTCATGTCACGTGTGTTACAGCTGCTCATGTGCTCCTGTGTGTTCCGATGGACTGACGCAATTTCAGGAGAAATCTGAGGCCCCAGAGCACACAGGGGTGTAAGGCAGAGAACTGCCCAGGTCCCAGGCTCCAATCTTCTTCCATCTGTTTCATTGTCTCTCATTTACCTTGTTCCCAGATGCTTTGGTTTTAACACTACAAAACTCCTGCATAACTCTTTCTTGGGCCGTCTTTTTATACCTCATCCCACTTTGTCAGCTGTGAGATAAGTCTCTTTTCCATTATTTACCTCCTTTGCCCAAATGGGATCATAGAAAGGTTAGGGCTGGGTGGGACCCTAAAGATCACTCAGTTCCAACCTCCCTGCCATGGACCAGGAACCTTCCACTAGACCAGGTTGCTCTGAGCTCCATCCAGCCTGGCCTTGAACACTTCCAGGGATAGGAAGTGCACCTCTCTGGGATCATCCCTCCGGAGGGTGACAGTGTACATGCCAGCCACTCCTTGCAATGGACTCATGGAATAACAGGAAACCTGGGGAAACTTGTAGGGAAACTGGAACACAGTTCCAGGACATCTGTGGTGTCCTGCAGCCTTCTGCTCTATCTTTGTACAGCATCTAGGAAAGTAGCATCTTATTTGAATTGCTGTGCAAATCCATAGGATTAGTCATGGGAGCAGGGAGGTTTAACTCTGTAATTTAGACAGTGATGCTAATGAGAGCTTCTTAGAGAGGTCATTTCATAGTGGTCTTTTAGGTCATTGTCTCTTCTGGTCTCCCCAGAGTATCACCTGTGAGGTGTGAGAGCGTGGCTGGCAAACTGTAGCCAGATGTTGCAGACCTCAGCTGGTGAAATTCCTGTCTGGGGGAATAAACAAGCAGTGTTTTACGCTTTGCTGTAGGAAATTCAGGGATTAGCTAAGGCTGGATTTTAAACCTCCTCCATAAACAGACTCCAGCTGCGGCAGTCCTGGGATCTGAACTCTCTTGCTCCAAGCTGCAGTGCCAAATTAGAAACAGGCTTTTTCCTGGGCAGGCTTTGTCCTGAGACGATCTCTCGGTTTGTGAATGTGTTCTGACTTGGCAAAAACCCAGTTGTTTAAAATATTCATTGAGCCAGCTGTGAACCTGCACATGCCCCTGGTGGGATGAATGACCAGAGGAGCCACCAGTGGCCTCTGCAGAGTCACAGCCAGTGCTGGTGTCAGGGCTCTCAGCTCCAGCCCAGGCCATTCAGGAACACATTGCCCCTCATCTGCCACAGCTGAGAGAGGGAGGTGCAGCTTCTTCCAGGAGATGAAAGACAAAAAGCAAAGGAAATAAAATCCATCAGCAGCCTGGAAATGCCTTGCAGTGTTTGCATTGCAGTCTTCTATGTGCAAGGCTAAAATAGGACACATCTATATCTAGCTTAATAGGGGCAGAGTCCTCCAGTGACCTTCCTGGACTGTAAACCTCAGACTGGATCATGGTGTTTACTCACAGGTATAGAATCAAATGTTTGGGCCAAAAGGCTTGCTGCCAATTTGCTGTGCAGACCATTTGATTAAATCTCAATATACAACTTTCCCTTTGATGGAAGAGAAAGGCCAGCCCTTACAACAAACCCCATGGAGTGTACTTACGACAGCACAAGTTAGGCAGACAAATAACAGTATTTGGAGGAAATTTCTGTAAGCTGCTTAGTGGTTACAATACCCAGTGCTGAATTGCGTCTATCATTTGTCCAAGTGGAGTCTCTGCTGTGCCCCCCTTTACCTCATACACAGCACTACAGATACTGTGCCAGGATGGCTGAGTACTAATGATGCCCCTTCTCTTAGTTAGGGATGATTTTCTGCAACTTTCACTTGTCCTTTCATGTCAGTCCCAGGTGAAAGCACTGAGTTTTCCAGGCTTATCAGTGGATTAAAGCTGGCAAAAAAAGTGAAAAAACCCAATCATTTCTTCTTATAAGCTAGCTTATGATAGATAAAGGAACTCAGAAGTATTTCTATTTCTCCCCAAATAGGGAACATCAAATAGACTGTTTCCTGCCTTGCCTCTCAGAAGAATATGGCATGGGAGGTCTCAGAAGTATTAAATTGTTTTTACTTAATGAAAAAGACAAGAGTTTTGGAGCCTTAATGGAGACATATTTTCTTTTCAACACTTCTCAAACATTTGAGCTACATCAGATTTAATGATACAGGAGTTTTAAAGGGGCTGAATAAATCACCACTTTTGCTTTTCCTCAAGTGACATGCTGGTGATAAAGCTTCTGTTAGAGACCTGGTAGACATTTCAGGAAAAAAGCAGCATTAAACCCAGACTGAATTTACTGTGTTTAAAACACAGCAGTGGAAAAACATGCCTCAATTACATAAATGTTACTGATCAGCACAAAAAATGTCAAATGTGCATGAGGTTCTTGGAGACCTTGGTTATATTCAGTAAATATATTCAGTTACTAGTGGTAACTTGGAAGACACTTAGGAGCACGGAAGAGAAGGAGGGATCACTGAACAGAAAGCTGACAAGGGGTGCAGCTGTGCAAGCATGGCTTGGCTGGCTGGAGCTGCAGCATTAAGGCTCTGGTAGGTCACAGCACAGTTTGTTCTTTCTGATTTACGAGTCCCACACTTTGAGCGTGTCCTGGCTTTGCTGTGTTAATGGCTCCGAGTGCCCAGGAGGGTGTGCATATCTTATCAGGCATCAGCATATCACGAGTGTCAATCACAGGGCAGCAGCTCTGTGCACAAACTGCTGCATTCTCACCTGCTCTAAAAGGCTTTTGCTTTGCAAAATGTGGAGCCAGGGCTGTGCCACTGCTTTCCAAACCAAACCCTAAAGAGAGTAGTTAGTAACTAAAAGCACACAAGAAGGTCTCGCTTGCTGTGTGCACTTAGATCAAGCTTGTGGTGCATTGCCATGTGAACATTGCACCCTGTACTCCCAGCACAGCTCAGCTCAGGTGCTGGGAAACCGGGGAGAAGGAAGATAAATAAAGCAATATGCTTGCATGTACTGCAAATACATCACATCCTGTTTATTGCATGCAACTCCTCCCACACTATTAATAAAACGTCCCTAAGGTTTCAAAGTGGAAAACTCAGCAGCTGCTGATGCAAAATGACAAGAGCGGAGTGATGGTGCTTTATACCATGCACAGATGAGGTCTGAAAGCTTTATTTACATGCTGCAAAGCTGTTTGCACAAGGCCTTACCCATTGCAGTGCATGAGAAATCTGGTGGTGAAACAATTCAGTTGTATTACAAAATTAAAAAGCCTTCTAAAGACTTAAGGCATTAAGTGCTCTTTGCGTGCTGCTGTATTGCATTCATAAAATAGCCAAGCCTGGCTCTAATGGGCTGTAAATGAACTCTTGGCGAAAAATATATCAAAATAAAACCACAGGCAGCCTGGGAGAATGCCTTCCAGGTTCCTCATAAAGACTTCATACCAATTAGCAAAGCCAGTCCCAGAGAGCACATAACAGGCTTTTTACACCAGGCCTTGCAGATGCTGGGATGTTACTTTATTTTTTACAATACCAGTATTTACACCAACTATGGGCTTTAGTGAAAAGAAATGCAAGATCTTCTGTGAGAGCAAGGAAAAGGTATCATTTACAAGGGAAGATAAACAAAATTGCTACTACCAGGAAAATGGGAAGTCAGAGCTGTGTGGGCTGAATTCTGTCCTTATTTGGCATTGGGGAATTATGTGATTTTATTCTATGACTCAGAGTTGTTTTTACAGCATTTGCGTCACCCAGAAAAGTTGAATCTGCATAAGACCCAGCATGTTCCAGGAGGGAATATTTTGTTCTGTAATGTGAACTGGCTAGCAGGCGCCGACAGGTTTCATGTTTTGCTTTATTATTATTATCATTATTATTATTATTATTATTATTATTATTATTATTATTATTATTATTATTATTGTTATTATTATTATTATTGTGGTCATTCAGGCATAAACTGCAAGATGTCTCAGAGCTATCAGTTTGTGTTACTGCAGCAAGTATGTGCAGTATCAGGGAAAATCCTAATACCTGGAGAATCATTTTACAAATCAGCAGCAGTGAATTCCATTTGCTTTCAGTTTGCCTCCTTTGACCTCTGCTCACATGTGGAAAAACACAGCCTGTGTATGACATGGCTAATGTAACTTCCCTGCTCAGTTCCACCCGGATCTCACCATATTATTTCACTTGCAGAGCCTCACCCATTATAGGTGCCACAAATTAGTCACTGCCCTTAAGTGTAAATGCTTGTGTTTTTCCATCCAGGAGGCTGGTTAGAGAATTTGGCACGTAATGCCACAAGGAGTTGGCAGAACTGAAAGTAGGTGAGCTCAGACGCTGGTCTGAAGAATGCAGCAAATCCAAGCAAATCCAAATTTAGGGCTCTGGGGGCTGGATCACAAGTGCTGCAGCCCTGTGATACAAAGTGCTGATCCGATACTGGCTCATTCTGCTTGTTCAGATGTGTTCGAGTGTTTCTGAGAAGTTATTTTTGTGCTGGCAGCCTTTGTGAGAGATCAGGTGGTGTCTGCCCATGCGGCTCTGCCTTTCTGCAAGGCTGGAGATCATTTCTCTTCCTGCAGCTGGCACGGAGCTGTCGTTTAAAGTCTGACACTGACATAAACACTGCTCTGGCTAATTAGACAGCAATGAGGTTGTGTGCCTGCACCCAGCCTGGGGCATCTTGGCGGATGTGGAGGAGCCTCAAACCCCCATCCATTGCTCGGGACCAAGGAACAGCTTGGGCACAGCTGAAATCCAAAGCAAAATGAGTTTGTTTTCTTGTTCCCAAGGGCGGGACACTCGCCTTTCACCCCCCTCTTTGCTGTAGGGCGCTGGCACCGGACTTTGACTCCAGTTCCCTCTGTCGCTGGTCTGGCACCAAGCTTGTGCACGAGGGTGCATCGTGGCCCTGAGAGCCATTTCTGTAAAGCAAACTTCCTTCTCTCTCACCTACTAGGTTTTTTTCTTTCTTTTTTTTGAACAGCATTTTGCTAGTGGTCTGCTTTTGGCTTTTGCTTTTCAGTTGCTCAGGTTTTATCAGACAAAAGGGTGAGGCTCAGCAAGGTGCAAGCATCTCTGCAGCCTGGGAGAGGGAGCCCTGCAGTAATCTCCTGCTCTCTCTGTCTCTCCCCTTGTGTCCAGAGGAGAAGAAAATGAAGCCTGACATGATTATCAGACAGCTCATTAACTGAATCCTATCAGAAGTGGTCACCCCACAAATTCTTGGTGATTTAATTCCCCCATTTAATTAATTCCTCCCCAAGAAATTATTAGCTCACATTAGAGACAAATTACCTGTTAATTTTACATTTGATAATTAGTGCTCTCCTAGGCCCTAATTAAGCTTTCTTGCCTTATGTCAGATTTGATCAAAAGCAGACACCTGAGCCTTTTGATTTGTGTTTCTGTTAATGTTAACATTTCCCCTTTTGTGTATGGAACACAGGCTAAGGCAGAGGTCTGACAATGCCCTCGGGACCTCCTGGGGAGATGGTTCCCTCCCCACTTCTGCTGGGGACTTTGCATGTGCCTGGGAGAGACAAAAGATGAAAAACCCACCCCAAAAATAATTACAGTGCAAGACTGTGACCTTTGCAGCTTCTGCTCTGCTGGTGCCCAAAGTCTCTGAGCTTTGATTTTTTATCTGCCTGAGTATAGGGCACAGGGCCAGGGGCAGTGGCCTCCAGAGGGGTTGCAGTGTGAGGGCTTTCACGGTGGATGGGGGAATTTTCTTGGGCTCTGGTCTCTGCTCCTGAGGCTCCTGCTATGTTTAATCTACGGATTTGTTCAGTGCAAAATGCAGAAGCTGCCCAGGAAACAGAAGGCGATGCTTCCCCCCCCCCCCCCCCCNAAGTGTTTGCAAATCCCATCTCGTCTTTCACTGTGTGTTTCTGCCAGAAGCTGATGGCATTATTTATTCATTTTACTGCACAGTGTCATGGTTTCAACAGGAGGGGGGGATAGTCCCCTTTTGATCTGTGCTGGCCCATGGCTTCTGTTGGTGGGGCACTTCTTTAGGGGAGGTGGTGGGGTGGGTCTGGCTCTCCTGAAGCTTGGGACTGCTGCTCTTGGGGCTGCTGCTCATCAGGCAAGCCCTGAAAAAGCTGCTGGTTGTCCAGCCTGTGACTGATTTCGCTGATGTTAAGGGTTTGCTGTGCTGCACAGTTTGTCCTTGCACGCTCCCAGGGCAGTGGTGGAAAGGCTCAATTCAGGCTGGCGTGGGACAGAGCTCAGACTTGCTGGGGAGGCTGCGGGGCTGGGCTCCCTGCAGGAAATCAGGGCTGTGAGCAGTGTCCCAGCGACACCTGACGGAGCCTGTTTGGACTGGGCTGGTTGGTCATGCACAGGCATGATGGACAAAAGGCAAACACCCAGCAGACTTTGTCATGCAAAGGTGATAGGCACGTTCCAGGCTTGAATAAATAAAATGTTTAGATCTCCTTCAGGTGCTGCCTAGGTCTCACAAAACACTTCTGATCGAACATTCAGGCCCAGAACCTCGAGGGTGTTTCAGCATCAGTGCTGCTGACGTTCCCTGGCATACACTTAATCCTCTTTCGGTCTCTCAGGTGTGAATAGAGCCACCCAAACACAGGTGCTGCTGCCTGGCACAGCCCCAGAGCTGCAGGGGTGGGTCTCAGGCAAGGTGTGTCCAGATCTGGGCTTTGGTGGCACAAGCCAACCTCTCTGTACTGTGTCAGTACCCTGGCTGCTCCTCCTGTTCCCCAGGGGATGCTGCTGCCCATCGACTTGTGAGGGCCCTGTGTGTGCTCCTCTTCTCCACACCCTGAGCTGAGGCTGATGCTGCCACCCTTCAGCTGGAGACTCTCAAGCAACACACAGCCAGCTTGTATTCCTGGTAGGATTCTTCAGACTCGATGGGATGCTCTGTCAAGGCACCCACTGAGCATCAACCCCAAATAATAGTCTGAGACCGTCCCAGCTTGGTGCTTCCTTTCATAGCTTCCACAGTCTGCTCTTTATTTTGCAAATTTTAAACTGCATCAGTTGCAGCCCCAAGCAGTGAGGTTTCCCTATAAAAGGGAAGCCTTTCTGTGGCACTGGTGAGTTCATTGCTCTGGTGAGAGAGAGACTGTAGAGGCTGTCACCAAATGCACCTGAGTGGCTGCTGTGAATGCTCAGAGTGCCAAGGAGAGAGAGGATGTTTTGGATGCCCCAGAGGTGCTGCCCTATGTGGCCGAGCTGCTCCTTCCCCCTCTCACACTCTCATGTACCAAACGTGTCTCCCCTGCATAGCCCACTAAGTCTCAGAGAAGTGTGAAAGTGCTGCTGAAATCAAAGGGAAATAATAACCATAGTGAGAAATTCTGGGTGGAAGACAGGTTTTTTGAGGGCTGTGGTATGTTGCAGAGCCCTGGTGTGATTTATTTTTAATGCTGAATGTCTGGCCCTCCATCACATTTCCCACACGTGTTGTTTGCCCCCTCATTTATTTGTTGTTTCCCACAGTACAAGGAAGGCAGATACTCTGTTATAACTCAAATTGGGCACAGTAGCTCCAACAGCTTGTTGGAAAACACTCGTGGCTAAAGCCCAGCTGTTGTGGCACAGCTTCTCTGACAAGAGCACAGAGGGTTTTCCCCGCCTGCCTGCAACTCAACACAAGCTGCATCCCTGGATGCAACACAGAAATGGTTAAGGGATGAGGAGGCTGCAGTGCTGCTGCTATCAAGCTCGCAGGAGCAGAGCTTTCTCTTCCCGTTTCCAGTTGATAGGTTTGGGACACAGCACCGATCCTATCCAGTACTTGCCCTGCTGCAGAGGAGCTGAATCCTCTGCCACCATCAATTCGATGTCTCAGAAAAAGGTGCTGAACTCCTTCTCCCTCAGGTAATGAGGTCTTCTGCAGCTGGCAGGAAACAAAGCATTTTGCTTGAGCAGAAGTGCTTTACTTCTGCGAGCCATAAATACATCCCAGTGTGGGGGATTTGCTCTCTTTGCCGTGTCATGGCCGTGGGGGCTTTTTTTGGCGACGCCCAGGGTTGGTATGGAGGAGGAGGTGTCAGCAGCCCATAAAAGCACAGGCAGAGAACGAGTGGGAAGCAGAATATGTGGGTGTAAATGTGAGCTTATCTCCTGCAGTGGCTGTTCCCCTCCCACCCCCAAGCTCTGCTAGCTATAATAATCTTAGACCCGTGCAAGAACTCTGCATACATCAGGTGCGGGATGTCTGAGTAGCTGCATTACTGAGCTGGAGGATCTAAGCTCCTTGCAGATGGACTTTGTGGAGGTGGCAGACGGCTCCCCGTGGCCACAGCTCCTGACCCCAGCGACTGCTCCATCGCTCTCTGGTGTGCCCTGGAGCAATGATGTGTTTCACATCTGGGCTTGATACATTCACAGAACGCACGGCCATTGCATATTCAGTAAGGCATTACAAGTTCATTTGACACATCTTCCAGATCATCTGCAAGTGTATACTGCTCTAAATTCCAGTTTAATGTGCTGGTTATTGCGGTATTGAAGTTTATTCCTGATCTGATACTTTCTTCCTTTCCTGCCGCCAGTATCTTTGACAGACAACAGAATTCTATTTTAGATCTATACCAGGTAATTATGTTTGCTTGGCATGTTGCAGTGCTCCTTGTTTCTCTGCATAAAAAAGTGTTAGTCAGGCAGGGGAAAGTGCCATGACAGATGGAGTAAAAATCATACGATCGCCCAGGTATAGCCCCCCAGGTCCCTTCATCCAAGAGTCCCAGGGCTTCTGGTTCATTCTCCCAAGTATCTGACGTGGCTACAGAGCGGGATCCTGACACAAGTGCCGGAGTTAAGCAGAGACAGGTAAGTGATGAACCTACCCCAAATATTGACTCCATACGTCGGGGAGAAGGTGGCACTGATTGTGTCCTGGAGGTACGAGAGATGAATTACCATGAAGTAAATAAAATGTCTGGTGAGTCCTGGGAGGGCTGTTGGCTTGGATAACATATGGCCTGTTATGCCTTTAGTGCAGAAAGGCCATTTTAAAAGGTGTTTGCCGAGCTGTGTTTAAGTTCATTGTGCATTGCCCTTACGTGGCTGTGGAGCAGCTTTATCAGGATGAACGGACTCATGAGCACTAAGGGGGAATTAAGCACAATTTGCTGCCACGTCCTTGCCTTCCTGTGTGCACTCTGCAGGCTTCCCATTACATCACAAGGAATTGCAGGGAGTCACTGCCTTGGGCAGCAGCCTGTGGAAAGCATGGCATGAGAACTTCAGCAGGACACAGGCAGCTCCCCGTTACTGCCCTGGGTGGGAGTGCGAGCTTCAGACAAAATTTACTAGAGAAACCCTGCCACTGAGTCATGAGGTGCAGAGAGGTGACCCTTGCTTTCTAAACTTCTCAGAGAGAAGACTGAGGGTGGCTGGATCCAATCTTAGCCTCAGACTGTCAACAGTTCAAGTAACTTTGACCTGCAGGATTTAAAGATGGCAAATCAGATATACTTACATAAAACAAATTATTTTTTATGACAAATGATTAGACAAAAGATCTTAACCAGAATTATTTACTACACAGTATAAAAGCTGAAACTACTAGTAGGGTATAGTATAATATAGTGCACTAAATTAAAGCAATTATATTAAAGGTAGCAAAAAGAAACAGTTATTAAGTGGAGACTGATACAACTCACCACAGCAACACTCAGAGTGGGTAGGTCTCTCTCTTAACCTTGAGGAGCAACCTTAAAGGGCATCCCCACTCAAGGGAGAATCTCCACACAGTCCAAGAACGGGTATCTCAGAAGAACCCACTGTATGGAAAGTGGACTGGATTTTTAGAGTGTAAAGGGGTTGACTGTCAGCCATATGCCTCCAGGCCAGTTTAGCAGCTTATCTGCCAAAGCTTTACCCTACTGTCAGGATATTGATTCAGGGTTGGTGTGCCAGACTGATTTTTAGCATAATTTAACACCAAAACAACACAGAGCTCCCCTCTCAATCCACCCTGATAGATTTGCAAATAGGACATTGCCTACTGAGTTTCTTGACCACATTTCAGGTCAAAGCATGAGGGGGGTTGGGGGACAATCATCCTGCCACAATTACACAGGATAGAAATGACCCCACAGATGGACTGGAGCAGAGCAGAGCAGCTCCCCAGCTGCTGGAAAGTGTGGCATGAACCCAAACCCTCCCAGGGCTCCCTGGCATGCCCACACCACTGGCACCTTTGGGTGCCACCTTCAGCAGGGAGGGCAGGCTGGCTGGTCCAGGTGCTGCCAACCTTGACTTTCCCCATCTGCTGTGTGACATAGGAGCAGCAGATGCCCCTCGGATGCACACCAGACACAGGTGATGCCCGGCTGCACATGAGGGCTGCTTGAAGGCAGGAGGGAGGGCAAGGCTCCCCTCACCCTGCAGAGGAAGATGATGCAGCCCTGTTCAGGCTTCACCAGCAGCAGTTTTTCCCTGAACAGAGAACCCTGAGCGTGGCTAGCCAGTTTTAGTCAAGGCCAAGTGTCACAGAGCGGACGTAGGAAGCATGGATTCAAGTCCTTCTTCAGTTTTAATTCATACAGATCTGAGCCCAGCTTCTCTTCCCTTCCCCAGGACTGCTCTGGGTATTGTGGAAAGTTACCCAGTAGCCCAAATGATGCTGTTTTTCAGCACTGCATCCATACACATGTACTGCAGTGGGAAGCAGGAACTTGCTTCCATGGCAAACGCCCAGCCCCTCACTGCAGAGCAGCCCACACTGCTCCTTTCTTGCTGGAAATGTTACTGTTTGATTGACATGAGAGAGACATGAAACCACGTCTGCAGGATGGGCCGGGAGAGACATCGTGAGCTGATGTAAAATCCAGGGGCCTGGACAGACTTGGAGAGGACCTCTGTCCCACCCTTGCCAGGCAGTGGGAGGATTTGACCTTGATGGAGATACACTCCATCCACAGGGCTCCTTGTCCTCTTTGTGTGGGGTCTGTGTGATGTCTCACTGGGCTGCTGGCAGAGGTTTGGGCTGACAGAGGAACACACTCGCCCGTGTTTTGCTGTGCACTGCATCTGCTTCAGGCTGCCTACCCTAGAGTGTGCTGTTCCCTTTCAGAAGATGCTCCTGCTGCAGCCACAGGCTCCTGGGCCTGCTCCTGCAGCACGGTTTGGCCATCAGGCAGCACCTGGGCTGGGGCTGAGATCTGGTGCCCAGCTTGACCCTCTCCTCTTCCTGCTGTTTTACTGGCTTTAATTCATTACTTTCCACTTGCGTAAGTGGCTTTTTGGTGGCTATTTCATGCCAAGTGCTGCTGCTGGCTGCCTTGTCTCATCCACAGGCCAGGTGGTGAAGAATCCTCCGTCAGGATTACTCCTGCAGGCAGCCTGCTGTGAGGCAGCTGCTGGCTGCTGTGCCCTTGGGCTGGGTTTGGGCATCATGATGTGCTCTCAGTCCACAGTCAGGCATCCATCAGGAACCTGTCCCCACTCAGACCACTCTGTGATGGCAGCCCACATGTGTGTGCAGTGGGGACATGGCTCAGGTGGGTGGGTGAATGGGGCTGGTGTGAGCTTGAGGCCCTTCTTGCCGAGGATACACAGGGAGGATATTGTGGGGAGCACCACAGCAACTCTTCTGTCCAAGGGGTGCCTTGAAGTGGTGTTGGTCTTCTCCAGGGGTGGAACCAGGAGAAGGCAGACTGACAAGGACATGGCACAGCAGCCTGAGGAGGCTGGGCCAGCTGTGAGGGAGCTCTGGAACTTAATGCCTGAGCAAAGTTTGGTGGCCTCAGTCTACACAAAAATGAAACCCCTGCCTGCAGAAAAAAAGCTGTCCTCTCTTCTGAGCAAGAGAAAGCTCTTTGTTCTTGAAGTCCTGGTTGGCTCCTCAGCTGCTTCTGCATCTCCTGTGAGCAGCCACACCACGCGTGTACCAAGTGCTATTTCTGGTGGCGGTGGAGGCTGTGCTGCAGCTGCAAACCCAGCGCAGCCACACTGATCCATCCTGTCTGCTCACAGCGCTGTAGTCCTACCATAGGACACCTCCTCCCTGCCCCAAATTCACGCCAGCTGGGGCTGTGTGTGACCATCCTGTGCGCAACATGGTCCCACGGGCCATGCTGGCAACATGAGCTCTGCTGAGAAATGCTGAGGCAGCTCCTTCAAAGGTCACCCCGGTGATTATGTGCACAGGAGAGGCTCAGATGTGCGACACAGCTGTGGCTGTGAGAAGAGGGGAAGTGTGCACCGAGCTGTGACCGCTGTTACAGGAGCTCAGGAAACCAAAGCCTGGGGAAGGAGGAGGGGCTCGGGTGCTCTGTGGCACAGGGACCTCACCCCCAGCACTGGTCCCATGATAGAGATAAAAACCAGGGGAATGAAGATGTTCAGCTACCACAGTCAGGCCATCAGCTCTGCCCCTTCACTGCTCTGAGGAAGGCAGCACTCGGCTGGAAGTGTCTGGATGTGCAATGTTTGGGTTCCAGCTAATCCAGCATTGGTGTCATCAGAGCTGCATGTCCTTGGCTGTCTTGCCATCCTCTGCCAGAGAAAGTGAGCCCTGCTGAGGGCCACAGTGGTACCCACAGGTAAATGGCTGAAGTGGATGGGATGAGACCTCTTACCTTCAGTTAGGTGAAATGAGTCCCACCAGCTGTTCTTGGACAAACTTGGAAGATAACGGGAATATTTTAATCTGCAAGAAGCAGTCCCCAGTGATAATTTAAAATCATATCAATGTATGTTAGAGATAGGAGCTACCTACAGATCCTTAAGTCACCATCACATGAAATGCCCCTGGCCATGAAGAAATGGGCTTTTAGAAGCAATCTTTGCACTGAGTCTGCACAGGACTGCTCTCCAAGGCAGACTTGTCCTCACTGCCAGCTGGTGAAGCTGTGCCAAGGTTTATGTCCCTACAGCACAACACCTCTGGAGCAGAGCAGGTTCCTTCAATCAGGACTCAATGCTCCAAATTCTTTTGGTGAAAGATCAGATATAAACATCTATTGATTTTTTTTTCAGTGGCAGCATACCTCTGCTGCTTTCTGGTCTTGTGTCCACTGCTCTGTTGACCTCTGGCTTCTCCGAGTTCCCAGAGATTAAAAAGAGCATGACAGATCATGAGGAAGAGCTCTTGGTGGCAAAAAAATCTAACAGCACAGAGCTGCAGCAGCATGGTCTGTATCCTCTGAGTCTACTTCCCGCCGGGCAGCCACAGCAGCTTCCCAACACTGAGCATCTCTAGTGTGCTCAGCCTTCAGCATTAACCAGCTGTGAGTCATGCTCTAAATAATGCTGAGGTGTGGTTTAGAGTCCAAGTTTGTTTCTTTAGAGAATAAATGCTGGTCTCCTTTATGTACACTCTGGTATTTAAGTTTTCTTACCTAAGATGACTAGAAACTTCTCCTTTTCAGGCCTCCTTCTCACATGGTCATGCCCTTTCAGGGCCAAGGGTTATCAGGAAATGAATCAGGAGTTGCCAGAAGTTCACGAGGGCACTGGGTGCTCTGGTTGGTGCACCTGCAGTGCTCTGCTGAAGCCACCCACAGGGCGATGCTCCCCGACTTTCCTAGAAATTGGGACCTCAGTTGCCTCCCACTCCCAGCTCCCCAGCATTCCCCCAGCATATGCTGAGATGTTAATGTCTTCTCTGTGCTGGGGGCTGGAGCAAGGCTCCTGCCCGTGGATGGTGCAGAGAAATACAGTGCTGTGAGACGTGGAGCTGCTGCTGCTGCTGCTGGCCAGGCAGGAGCTCCGGGTGTGCCAGCACAGCGTGGCTGGTGAGGCTGTGGGTGGGAGGGCTCATGATGGGGCTGGACAAGGACTCTTCCCCCTGTTTTACCTCCAGCCACAGCAGAAAATCCAGGGTGGGGCTGGGCCGGCTGCAGTTAGTGAGCTGTGTGTGGGGGGTGGATGCTGATGGCACAGCTGCTGTCAGAAGCTCCTGCAGGAGCAAATGCTGTCAGTGCTGGTCTCTGCTGAGGCTGCCTGCTGCAGCAGCTCTCCGAGAGCTGATCCCTGCCAGCCTTCCTCCAGCCCCCGCTGCAGCCGGCTTCGGCAGCGTTGCCTCATCCGCAGCGTGGCTGCTGATTCCGCAGTAGGCACCTACTGCCACTGCCCCCCGCCCCCAAAGGTGGCTGCTGAGGTGCTCACAGCTCCCGGTTCATCAAACCCACCGGTCCCCAACCCAGCAGCCCCCACCCACCCGCCGTGCACAGCAGAGGTTCCCAGTGCCCTTCTTCGGGAATGTGTTTTGCCGGTCCTGCAAGCTGCCCTTCTGAGGGAGGTGGTTCTGCTGATGACAGAAACACTTCACGAGGCTCAGTGATCCCTCACCTCCCATCCCCCCAGCCCTAATATGTGCACATGGAAGAACAGCAGCGAGGCACAGGGAAGCCGCAAAGTCTCACAGAAATGTGGTGCCCTGGTGCAGATCAGCCCCTCCTCGTTCTCCGCGAGCAGATTTAGTGCTGCCGTGTAAACCGAGCTGCAGGTCTGATCCCTGGGGAGCTTCCAGCTGCTCACACACCGGTTTGTCCCCAAATCCCACACACCCGCCTCGCCCACTGCCTCCCACCTCATCGACAGCACGTGTGCACCTGGGGAGAGACACGATTCCTGGTACCACTGATAAGGGTCTTGCAAATTTTGGGGAAGAAAGAAGTGGGAATAGCACTTCCTCCCCTCTCAGTTTCTTCGTGGCTGAAAGGCCAGTGATCTGCTTTCTGTGATCAGGTAGGTTGTGGCTTCCTGGTATTCCCATGGGAAGCAGGGCTTCCAGGGGAAACATCAGCTGCCCCAGCACTGGTGAGGACCCAGCTGGTGCTGGTTCTGTCCCCACAAGGTCTCCAGCAGCTTCAGCTCTGTGGTGGAGGCTGCAACGTGCCCGTCTGTGGCTTTGCAAACCTCTTTCCTCCTCTGCAAAACAGCGTGGTGCAAAGCACCGAAGTACAGAACTGGAGGGTTTATTACAGCAGGTGGTGGGGAAAGGCATCCTTCAGCTAAAATCTGTGCTATATGGGTCACCCCCTGCCCTCCAGCCTGCCCCAGCTCAGCCTGCTTACACGCTGTTGGGACAGACAAATTTCCTGAGGTGCCAGCCAGATGCCTTAAGGCTGAGAGAAAGCCAAACCAAAATAAACCTGAGGTAGCTGGGTGCTTTAATTTGCAGGAAGAGCTGTGCAGCAGCAGGCTGGTTCCCAGCTGAATCTTTCTTGGTGTATCAAGCATAAATTCATCAGGTATTCCATTTCCTGGGGAAAAAAAAATGAAGCAGAATAATTCACTTGGAAATAAAGAGTGGAGCTATTTTTCCCTCTGACATGGTGAATGCAATTACCTAAGGCATGGGAGGATGAGATAACTCACTTATTCAGCCCCCACTCTCCAAAGAAACCATCATCATTCTGTCAGAAAAGGCTTTAAACCCCAATTCACATCCTGAATGCTAAAACATCACCACGTACAGAAGCTGTCCTTACGATTTCCATGCACCAGCTGCTGCATCACAAGCAAAACACACTCATAGACAGGCCAGAATTTATTATTACCAAGGCCATATATACAGTGCAAGCTCCCTGTCTTTGCTGACCCTTTTCCCAGTGCTGTTGGTGTCTCTTTGTCCTTCAAGAACAATTCCTAGTGAAGCAAAGCACACTGGCATCCTGTTAGTAGTGTGTGAGCCACACTGGGGCTGGGAAAATGTGCATGGGGGATGAGAGTCTCGAGCTGTGTCTGTTTGGAGAGCTCAGTGCAGGCAAGCCATAAGCCTGTGATTGCCCCCAAATTTAATTCCATTTAGGCAGCACTCTCCCACCTCTTCTGCCATTACATAATGGGGAGTGGAGTAATGACTTTCAGCAATGCTGTTTTGAGTGGCAGCAGTCCAATTCTGGACTGTATTTTTTTTTAATGGTGGGGGGGAGAGCGGGTTGGCAGAGGGGAGAAAGCATCCGTTTGGTTCGTCTGCAATCCCTGTTTTGCTTTGGGAGCTTTAGAGGACAGACACATTCTTCCATCTCCGCTAATCCTCCTCTGATACAGAGGATTTTCCTGCCATTAAATGATAGCTTGTGAGAAAAAAATGCCAACTTTTCAGAGACTGGCTTGTATGGCTAAGGGCAGCCTGATGAGCAGGAGGGAGGACACAGCCACTGCCTGTCCAGGTAAGCAACACATCCGGATGATTTCTGTTGGGAATTTTGGTTTCCACTATTTGATGCTGAGCTGGTTACGCTCCTCTGTACCAGCACCTATTTCCTGGGGATAGAGCCAGTCTCTTACTGTTGGTGATCCTTTCCCACCTCAGATGACAGGAACCTGCCCTCGGCATGGCTCGTGGGAAGGATGCGGATGAGCTCCTGAAAAGCAGTGGCACAAAGCTGCAGGATTCCCTGAGAAGGTCAGTGGTGGAAGAAAGATACTCACCAGGAGGGTGCTGGGGACTTCTTTGGTTTGAAACTGTGTGAGAGAAGAGCGTTTTCCTTCATTTTCCTTTCTAAACGTAGATCTTTTTTGTGGAAAAATGATGCAAGGAAATGAGAGAGGATGAAACTTGTCTCTGTTCTTCCTGTGTGCTTTTAGATCCCTCAAGTTTGCTTGCCAGACCTGAAATGCCACTAGAGAACACTCAAGGTAATGTTTGCCATCATTCTAAATGGTGAGTATACTCTTATTCTGCATTATCCAGTAGTGGATTAGACAGATCATTTGGAAAGGTGGTGGTTAAATACTCAATTATTGCAATCATTGTCTCTGCACCCTTCTTAAGACTCTGCAACCTTTCTTTTTTGTTTCTTTTCCTTTGGTCTCTCACTCTTTCTTCCAAATACGGAGTTACTGTAGTATTTAAAAGAGCAAAAGATATAATCTGTGAGAGGAAATTTTTTTTATTCCTTACTGTTACAAGTATTTTTGACCTTACTGCTGTTTCACCCTTTTTCTTAAACACACATCTCATTTGAGCACCCTCTGTGTCAATGAGTCACAGAAATCTTTCAGCTGCTGCCCTGTCTGTGAACATCCTTTTTTAGGGAAGGGGAAGGAGTAAGGCGGGAAAGATGAGAATGTTTCAGGCTACGTTGATCAGAGGAGATCTGGCCAACAGGGGAGAGCTGATCTCTTTTGCCCTGAGCAACAGCTCTCCCTAGGGTTTGGTAGGGTTCAGGTGGAGGATTTTTTCCAAATTCCTTTCCAGGAGAAAGAAGGGATATTGCCACAAAGGCTGCATTGCTGAGGGGCTTCTCTGAGCTCCTATTGCTGGGGGGATGTTTTCTCCTTGGATGGTCCTCATGCACTTGCTTTCCATGTCTTGCACAGTGAAAAAATACACTTTTAAATAGAGATCTTTAAACGAGCGGAAGACCCAGATTTAACAATTGTGTATAAGAAAAACAGACTGGATATGGCTCGGGTGCAGACATTTCCTTTATTGCGTGGTTAGGGAAGAAGCAGGGAGGGGAAGGAGGGGATTTGGTTATCAGCAGGCTCATTCCTACAGTGCCCACTGTGGGCACAGCAGTGGGTGGAGGTCTGCTCTGAAGGCCAGGGATGTGACCGAGCTTGGGGCAGCTGGAGCTGAACATGGAGCTTGCTCAGGACAGCCTCACCTATAGGACAGCCTATGCACAAATGTCCTCTGGATGTCACCCTGAACCCATACAAGGCTCCCTACCAGCAGCAACACTTGCATCTCTCATTTTGCAGGCAACCACCTGTGGTCAGACATTTGGGAACAGGCAAATCCTTAATCTGTCTGGCCCTCAGTTTATGTAACTGCGTAACAAAAACAACATATGCCCCTGTTGGCAAGCAGAGGGTGGACTGGTGCAGAGGGGAGAAAACGAGGCAGCCCCTGGGCAGGCTGCACAAAGAAAGAGAATCTGAGGCCAGCATATTGTTCCCCTTCTTGTCCTTAGACTCCAGCTGTTGTCAGGGGGACTGAAGGGGACTTTCCTTCAGCTGTGGCTGTTAGATAAGGGCATGGGAAAAAGGGGAAGAGCAGACAAACAAAATGACAACCTGTCTAAAATCCTTTCCACCTCCCAAAGTCCTTCACTACCATTTATCCTGGAAGTGGTGCTGTTTTGCTAATTCTCCAGTCACAATAGTGTGCCCAGGCATGATGGGACCTGAATTTTGATGAAGAGGCCACAGCTCATCCTTTTGTGATGGTCTCTCCGTGTATCTAAATGCCTCTTCTACACGCAATAACCACGATGGTTTGAACAGACCCAGGCTGGGCAGCTCCTGGGTTGATGCCCTTGAGTGGGGACTTGTCCAGCAACTGGTTTTGCAAGTCTCCTTTTCACAGGCTCCTACAGTCCCTTGCATGTTGCCTTTAGAAAGGATGGAGGAAAAGCAGAGCAATTGCAGCTCAAACTGTCATTTGTCCTGTATATTAAAGCCTTAAGGACTGCAAAAATAAAAGCTTGATGCTTGCTGAAGCTTATGCTTCCTGGCATATCACCTCACAAGTCTCTCTTATTAAAAATGCCTGTGGGAATACAGCTGTAGCGGGCAATCGCTGTGCTGGAAACCACAGGGAGAGGCAGCCCAGCTGCTGGGAACTGCCCCCTCTGGACACTCAGCAAGAGTGTGGGGGAAAGCCTGGCCCAGTGCTGTAATAGAGGTGGCTGTTGGTATCTCATGTTTTGTTGGGAAAAAAAAGAAAAAAGGATTATATTTGTGTGGGAGCCAATAAACTGCAGCAGAAGACCATTCAGTAGCAATGGCACCATTTCCTGCTAGTGAGTACATGGAGATTGCTGATGTGGCTTCTCATTTTGTTGAGGAGAAGGTAGGACGTGCCTGGGAGAGCAATTAAAAAACTGCCTTCAGTTCTTCCTCTCCAATGAGTTTATTTTCATGGAATAAGGGAAAAGATTGTGCTGGAAGGGACCTAAAAGATCATCTCATTCCAACGCCCCATTCCAACACCTTCCACCAGACCAGGTTGCTCAGAGCTTCATCCAACCTATCCTTGAACACTGCCAGGGTTGGGGCATCCACAGCTTCTCCAGATACCCTGTGCCAGTGCATCACCACCCTCACAATAAAGAATTTCTTCCATATATCTAACCTAAATTTCCTGTCTTTCAGAGGGGAAAAGCGTTTTCCATTAAAAAAAAAAAAAATCACTTTTCAGATTTTTTTTGACTGGATGTTTTTTCCCCACAAAAAAGCTTGTCTGTGGAGGCTGATGTCTCCCAGTCCTTTTGTTCCTTTTTGTTCTTCTATCATTTCTCCCAAGAGCTTTCTTCTCTTCCTCGTAGTTCACTCACCTATGTGGGACTAACCTGGGAGGAAACAATGCACCTCCCATGTCAGGCTGATAAAGGACAAAGTGGCTGCTCCCATCAAACATAAGGCACTATGGTGACTGTCTTGAGAATTGGCAAAGCAGCAAAAATTGTGCTGGAGATGCAGAGTTTCTCATCTATGATGAGATCATGGAGCCAGCAGTGGAACGATATCTCTTACTTTGTTTTTACTCATACCATTGTACCAGTACACAGTGGGAATATGTTTTCAAACACTGCATTGCATCTCCTTGAGAGCTGAGAGTTCCCCTTCCAGAGCTGCACCAGCTCATAGCTCTGGTGCAGAAATGTTAGATTGAATGAACAAAGGAAAGAAAAAAGCAAAAAAGTATGTATTTGACACACTTTGGGCAACTAATTGATCTCCCCTGCTCACTGCTGGACTCAGCATACACTGCCCTCCCCTTTTCCACTCCCAGGAATGCTGTAACCCACCCACAGCTGCTGGCCTTCAAAGCATCTCTGCCTGCTCCCTGGCCAAACCATGTCTCTATCAGACCAAAGAGAGACCACAACAGAGACACTGAGAAATACTGAGTTCTAGGCGAGTCCCCTCTTGGGGAGAGGAGTTAATCAGAGATGATGTTCTAGGTGCCATGTATTCTCAGCAGGTTTAAAAACCCCAGCAGATGATTTTTAGGAATTTTACACAGGACCTCCTCAGTCAGCGTTGGTGACAAATTAGCGTGGCTAGAGGGGAGGCAAAGACAGTGTAATTTCTTTTTACTGCTGTGACTAATTAATTTGCTAATGATGCATTCTTTCTCTCCTGCCACACCTCCATGGGGAGGGCAGTGATCCTTTGGGTCCCACAGGTCCATGGGGCGTGGGCTTGTGTGCGCTCCTGCCCTCCCAACTGCGTGTGCACCCCGGAGCGGAGCTGCTCCGTGCTCTGTGACCGCGCCGGGCTGGGGCAGATCCCCAGCGAGTTCCCCTGCGAAGCCTCTTCCATCAACCTGGACAAAAACAGCATCAAATTCCTGTCCGAGAGGGCCTTCGGGACGCTGCCTTCCCTCAAGTCCCTGTCGCTCAACCACAACAACATCTCCTTCATCACGCCGGGGGCGTTCAAGGGGCTGCCCAGCCTGACGGAGCTGAAGATGGCCCACAACGAGTACATTCGCTATCTCCACACTCGGACCTTCACCGCGCTCCGGCGCCTCGTGAGGCTGGACCTGGCTGACTGCAACCTCTTCAACATCCCAGACAGGATCTTCATCGAGCTGCCTGCTCTGCAGGAGCTATTCTGCTTCCAGAACAACTTCCGAAGGATCCCAGGTGCCATCAGGGGCATGGAGAACTTGACCCATGTGTACCTGGAGAGAAACAGGATCGAAGCGGTGGCCTATAACTCCCTGCAGGGCCTGACCAAGCTGAAATACCTGAATCTGCAGGACAACAAGATAAACGTCATCCACGAGCGAGCTTTTCAGGGCTGTCAGAGGATGGAGTATCTGTACCTGAATGACAATTTGATCAGTGAGCTTCCAGAAAACTCCTTTGATGGCCTGAGGCGCCTGAAGATGCTCAACCTGGGGGGGAATTTTCTCAGGAACGTTTCCAACACCTGGTTCAGGGACTTGGGGGAGCTGGAGTTCCTCTACCTGGACCGCAACAGGATCAGCTACATCGAGGAAGGGGCTTTTGAGAACCTCACCAGCCTGGTTGTGCTGCACTTGAACAGCAACAACCTGACGACGCTGCCCTTCTCCGTGTTCGAGCCCGTGTACTTCCTGGGGCGGCTGTACCTCTTCCGCAACCCCTGGGAGTGCGACTGCCGCATCGAGTGGCTCAAGGAGTGGATGGAGAACTACAGGCTCGTCAGGGATATTCCGTGTGCCTCCCCCTCCTCAGTGGCTGGGATTGACCTGACGGATGTGCTCTTTGAGAGGTCTCCCGAAGGTTACTGCCTCGACCCGGTGGAGCTGAACATCACGTCCGAGGGGCCGACCCCCAGCGAGGAGCCTTGGTCTACCACAGAGAGCAAGTTCAACAGCCTTATCTCCAAACTCTTGCTCCAGATGGGCCTTCCCGAAGAGGTGGCAAACGCCACCGAAGTGTACAGTAACGCCACGCAGCCGGATGGACAGACTGAAGGGGTTTCTTCTGGCATGGGGGAAGACAGAACCAAGGCCAACTCCTCTTCCTTGTACCTCCCAGCACTTTTTACAGTGATTGTTCTGCTGTGCAAATAGTCCAAGAGCTGTATGGAGCAGGAGTGCTGCTTAAACATTTAGTCCCTACACCTACTTAGTCATCAGAGAAAAGTTTTTTGTGGGCCTCTGATACATAATGGGATCCAAACTCTTCCAGGCTGGATTTATTGGATCTGGCTCCGCATTCTCCTGGGAGCTGGTGGGATCTGGGTCCCACTCTGGGTGGTAAACCTGCCCTCTGGGTATCCCACAGCCTCCTGGATACTCACAGGAAGATGAATACCACTAAGTTTGAATTTTGCCTAGAGATGTGTGATGTTCCCTTCTGGGAATGGAGGGAAGAGGGGTCTGTCTGTGGGGTGTTTGTTCCATTGGGCCAACTCCAGGTGCCTCAACTTCATAAGAGCAAGATGAGGCAGCAAAACCGGGCCCCTCTTCATGTCCTGACAGACACCCACACCCATGGCAGGCGCTGCTGAGCAACGGGAAACTATTCCTGATTTCCTCCAGCAGGTACAGAAGGGAGCAGGGCAATCCTGGGCAATATCCAGGGATGCAGCACTCGGCCTCACGAAAAGGAGGAAAGCTCCTGGGGAGGGCACCTGCCCCAGGCAGGTCTGGGATGGGCACGGTATTTTGGCTGTGACCACAGGCAGGATTTTGATCTTTTCTCCCCCCCCATCCTGGCACTGGTGCAGGAAAACCAGATGGACCCGTGTTTGTCAAAACATTCTTCTCTGAGGCAAAGCTACTTAAACTTAACCTACTTATTCATATAATTTCAATGTGTTTAATTTTTCGGTGAATATATTGTTTCAAGGAATACATTGTTTTTATTTGTAGATTGTTTCATGGCATGGCAGAAGGGGCAGAGTATGGTGGTGACAAATATGAAATATTTTGTATTTCTACAACTAATATGTACCATGTAGTGTGTCATATTATGCCATACTGATAATTTTCTTTTATATGGCATCTCAAGTGTTTTATCTTTGAAATCTTCAATGAAAGCTGCTAATATGACCAGGAAGAATGATTTTTTATGTATCAAAGCATATTAATAAAATAATTTGATATTTTACTCACAAAAATAAATTAACTGCTCAAACCTTGGGGGTTTTTTGAGCTCCTTGAACAACTCTGGTGATTTTTTTTGTCGGCTACTCAAATGGGTGCACATGAGTGTCCTTTCATGGCCTAGAGCAAATGGCAAGCTATTTATTGCAGCATAAATACTTTCACTTAGACCCTGACTGTGCTTGTATTTGTGTTAAGCAGCGACACTTCAAAATATAAGTGACTGTATAGAAAAACACTTCTGTCCAAAAAGATCTACTGCTTTCTAATTAGTGCCAGAGATTTCCAGAGGAAAACTGAGTGAAGGGAAAACTGAGCCTTCCCTTCTGCAATGGCTCCTCAGTTATCTGTAGCTCGACCACAGTTTCTCCAGGGAATCAAAATGCCAGATGGTTTGATAAATGCCTATTTGACCTGTTCCGTGAACTAAATTCAATGAGTTTGGATTTCCAGGCTATTTATGAATCCATTAATCTTCTTAAGAGCTAAATTCATCTGTGTATTATAAGAGGCTGTTTTTCAAACCTAGTCCAGCCCAGTGCTGTAGAGGCGTATTAGGTTAAGGATGCCTTTACAGGAGCACTATTTCATCCTGTCAGGGGAGGTTTATCACTAAGCCTGGCTCAAATGGTAGGACACAAATGGTTGTATTTCACTTCCTATAAGTACGGATGCCTCATGAGCAAATTGTTTTTATAACCCACATATTAATTTTCCATGCTGAGGCACATTAAAGCTGAAGATTGCCTTACTGTGCAATTGTTGAGTGGCTTTCAAGTCAATTAGTGCTTTAAAGATGCTCCTGCTTTATCTGCAAGATGCAGATCTGAACGCGAAGCATCTTAAAATGTCGATTTTAGCAGAGATTGTGCTGTTAGGTGATGGACAAGAGGGTTGTGCATTGTACTCAACTGTGTGACAACAGGACCACTGACCTTGGGTCAATGGTTTAAGTGTCTCTTGTAGTCAAATACCTGCCTGGCCCAGAAAGCTCTCCCTGTGCTGCTCTGGCACAGCCGTGGCTGCCTGGAAAGCGCGTGGCTGACATCGTGCTGGGTGTAATGGGCCTTCAGCTTCCCCGCAGAGACAGGACAGACTCCCTGCTCTCCTGCTCTGAAATCCTGCTCTTCCCTCTGAGCTGGGAGATCAGCAATGTGTGTTTCCAGTGGCACAGAGCAGCTGGCACATGGGCGCTCTGAGGGGATTGGAAAAGGTCTGTGAGCACGCGATTGCTCTCGCTTTGCTCCTCTCTCCTCCGTGTCGCTCATTCCTTAAGGGGACACCGGAACTGCCTGGTTCATGCTTTTATGATTCTTGTTTCTAAACTCTTAGCAAAGAGTTAAGTTTTTCTGAACAAATAGTTTGGGTTTTTTTAATTTTCTTAGACCAGACTCTCACTGCAAAATTGTGCTTCAGCTGGTAAACCTGAATCTGTTGTTGGTTACAAGTCCATGGCTCAGAGTCCCTTCACAAATCAGTGCTGTTTTCAAAATCTGCCTCTGGGCTGGGACACCACCGAAGATGCCAAACCTTTGTCTATTTGGAATAACTGCAAATATTTTTTCAGCAAAGTAGTGCTCCCAGCCCTGCCCGCAGCACGAGGTGCTGGCATTTTGTTTGAAGCAGGGGGGAGGGATGGTCCTGAGCTGCCTGGAGTTAGGATACACCTTCTGACTGAAGTTTGTTCAGAGAACTGGTGTTCCCAGACCAAAGCGCCTGAGGTCCTGGGAGAAGGTAATTTGTTTTAATGTGTGGTACCTGGTGACACTGCGCTGCTCTTCACTGGTGCCACTGGTTTTTGTGCTTTACAAGAGTTACTGTTGGAGCAGAAGGGAGAAGTTGTCAATGTAAATAGAGGAAAGAAATGATCTGATTTTGGATATAACCTCTGAGTCTCAGGATTCTGTTGCTATGTTGCACCCCTAGGATCATACTCAGTGTTTTAACATGAGCACCTTTATGTCCTCCCTATTTTCTTTAAATTCATAGCTACTGCCAGTAACCCCCTGTGAAATGTAGCTATTGGCTGTTTTGCTTTTCTTGTGGATTATCATATTTTTCTGCTTTGGAAAGAAACATGAAGTCCAGGACGTGAGGAATCACTGTCTTTTGCTAGAGAGGCAGCAGCTGCTGTCTGAGACTGACAGCTGCTGGCCAGCTGAGACTCAGGAACTTCATGGCCAGTTTTCAAGGGTGTTGTACTTTAGCTAATTCTTGTCTTCACAATATCTAGCTGATAGCTCTTAGAAAAAAAAAATTAATTTGTTGGGTTTTCCCCTGATAATTTTTGTAGTCACAAATTCAAGAGGAACCAAATCAACTGAGTTAAAGTTTCTTATTCCAGAAAACTGGTGTTCCTCCTTTGGAGGATATGAAACCTTGCAGGAAAATAGTCTGTCATGGTCACTCCTGCTCCAGTGTGAGCTTCAGAAGACAGGGCTAGTTTGGGTGAGAAAAAAGTGCTTGTACATGCCTGCTTTTGCAGAGTCAAGGTAGGGGATTGTTGCAGACACTAAAAATACTGATCCTTCCTCTTCCCCCACCCAAATCTGATAGAGATTGGTGGAGTTTGAAGGATCTGCTGCAATAACCTTCAAAGCAGTTTTAAAAGATCTTTATTTAAAATATTAAACATGGAATAAAGACCAGAAATTATGATTTTAAAAAAAAGGTATCACAAGTATTACTTAAAAACATAGCTAATATTGAGAACAAACCTAAACATGTGCAAGATCAGCACCAAAGTTCCATTTCTCATGGGGCAAGGCTGGTATTTTAAACTCTCATATAAAGATGAATACAGAAAATAGATACTTCTGGACAGAGAATTATCTATGCCTCTTAATAAAAGCCTGATTTTGTTGACCCTGTGGTTAGTTGAACCAGTCTGATCTTGTACTCTGTGGTTAGTTTTAGCCTTGAATAAGAGAAGTTAATTTCTTCTGCAGTTCTTCTCAACTTTGACTTTCACCACATCCTTTGATTTTTGTTGTATTTCCTTCTTCATCCGTCTTTTAAAGGGTTGGTTTAGAGTTAATTCTTAACTTGCACAGCATAAATCTTACATTCTCAATGAAAAATCCCAAGGCATTTCAAAAAGACCTAAATCTACCATTAGTTTTTCTGTACACACCTGATGTTTTACTCTTCATGCATATTCCATGTGTTTGCTGTTTGGATTAACAGCTGATTTCACTTTGTGCTTGTTCAGCACCTAAGACAGGGGTTTTGACCTGTGACAGGAGCTTCTTGACTTGGCTGTAGGTTTGCAATGAGGCTTAAGGTGTTCTGCCTCCCCTTTTATTCCACACCCTCCTTTCCACTCCTCCTCTCCTCACCTGCTTGTTTCTGCTCCCAGCCAGGACTTGCCTGTGCCCTCACTGTGCTGATCCAGCAGGGCCAGGTGTGATTGAAACTGGATCACTGCAATGGCCCAGTGAAAACCAACACTCACCCCTTCCCTCTTTTTTTGATGTTTGGCATCCCTACTATTTGCCCTAAAATTTTGTAAGTCAGGTTGGGCCATAAGTGGGTTAAACTGGGGATAATAAGAATAAAATGCTTTTGCTATATCTGAAAAGGGGACAAGATAAATGGGAAAGATGGTGCTCAACTGCTGCTCAGTTTGAACAGACTGAGGGCAGACTCACAGGCACAGGGATATTGGGAACAGGCTTAGGGAGTTCTTGGGCTTTGTGGGGGCAGATCAGAGGACAAGCAAGGAAGCACCGAGTCCCTGGTGGGATGAGGATGTGCTGGACTCACAACAAACTGTGCCATGCAGGCAGGTGTAAAAATATGTGTAAAAATATAAGTGATTTTACTTCTGGGCTTTTGATGATGAGAACAAAGCTGAGTGCACAGTGCCAGGGTGGGCAAATGTGATAAATCAATAACAAAGGACAACCAGCCACGCACACGTAAATTGGGATGGAATTGGCAGCAGCAATTCCTCACAGTGCTGAATGATTATGTCTCAATGTGCTGTGACAATAAGAAATGCATCAGATTCTAAGTGGACAGGCACTTTGCTGATGTATGAGACGAGTGAAGAGCCAGAGGGCAAAGTACAGAAATAAATGATAAACTTGCAATCAGACAAAGCTGGTTGTAAATATCTGTGCTGAAACTGGCGATCGATTATTTCAGTAGACAAAAAGGAGCAGCAAATTTGCAGATGCAGTTTTTTTTTTTTGGCCGGCAAAGCTTAAAGGAGGTGTTGATGAATTCCAAATTACTTGAAAGTCAGGTAATTTGGAGCAATAGGATTGATAAAATAGATGTTGGCATAGGTGAGGTAATACATATCAGAAGACACAACCCGAACTGTTCACAGACATGGCTGAGTCTTTTAGGGAACGGAAGACCTGAGAATTGCTGTGAAGAGCTGGTAGATCAACTGGCATAAACAACAACAACAAAATATACTATAAGTAACAGAGGCTGAAATAGGAAAACCAGCATATGATGTCATAGGTTATTATGCCTTTTACCAGTACATCCAGATCTGGAAAATGTCTAGCTTATGTCTTGCCACATCAGAAAACATATCAGCAATAAATTACTGGTGACAGTAATAAATGAAACTAAGATTTCTCATAAACCAGGAATGAAAAGATGGCTTTGTTTAGGAGAGACCTAGATGGTGGTAGGTCCTGTAGGATCCCTTTGTCTCCATCGAAAGCATCTGTGAGCAAGGCAGATATCCAGTGCTGCACAGATCATGGGCAGTGTGGGACACAAATGACCACAAATTCTAGGGATGGGAGAGACATCTCTGCTCTGTGCCACAGGGCACAATGACCTTCACCAGAGGATCCCCTGAGGATGTGAAGCTTATTTTCATTCAGAGAGCTTTTCTGTTTTCCTAAGAGTAGGGCTGGGTTTCTGTGTCCTTGGCTCAGACCTTGTCTGTCTGTGGTGGCTCCTCCAGTGATACTGCCAGCCTTTATAACCAGGTCTCGACTGTGGATCTGCGACACCTGAGGGCCAGCTCAGGACACCCCTGGCCCAAGGTTAACAGAGCACAGGAGCCATTTATGCTAACACCAACCAATAAAAATCACCATGTAGCCTTCAAGGGTATGGAACCAACCTTTTTGAGAAGAAAAATTTTTCCTTAAATCACTAAAACAGGATAAATCATTGAATCGTAGAATGGTTTGGGTTGGAAGGGATCTTGGAAATCATCTAGTCCCTGCCATGGGTAGGGACACCTTCCACTAGGTCAGGTTGCTCAAAGTCCCAAACAATCTGGCCCCTGAACACTTCCAGGGATGGGGCATTCACAGCTTCCTTGGGCAACCTGTGCCAGGGCCTCACAACTCTCACGGTAAAGAATTTCTTCTTTATACCTAATCTAAACCTTCCCTCTTTCAGTTTAAAGCCATTCCCCCTTGTCCTATCACCATACGCTCTTGTAAAAAGTCCCTCTCCATCTTTCTTTCAGGTCCCCTTCATGTACAGGAAGGTTACTATGTGGTCTCCCCTTAAAAAAAAAGTGTTTGCCCGAAAGAGTTTGGAAAACAAATGACAAGCCAGACAGGAGGCAGATGCAGGTCAGCAGCAGGAGAGTTGCAACTGGTGTCACACTGGGGAACACGGTTTAGAAAAACAATGTCCCAAACCTGTGAACTGGAAATAAACCACAAATTGCTACAAACAACAGCTACAAAGTGACCTACATCCATCCCACAGACTGCAAGGCCCTGGATTTTAAGCTCTGTGAGCAGCCTCCTTGGCTCAGTGAAGCGTTCCTGGCGAGTGTCTACACTCCTTTCTTCCAGCCCTGAGAATTTCTCATCTCTCAGTCTTTGGCCACTGGAGCCACAGAATCACAGAATATTCTGAGTTGGAAGAGACCCCAGTGGAAAATCTTACACAGGATGCTGCCTGTTCAGCTCAGTGTTAGAAGTGCTAGTTAGTGTCTCAGTAAACCTGCCTGTCTTTGGGGCAGTGGATGCCACGCCTGCATCTGCACCACCCACTGAAATCCAGATTTGAGGACTAAATTTACCTGTGATGGGGTAAAATTTCTGATGAAACCCCAAGTTACCTCACGTGGATTGTGCCTGCAAACGCTGCTCAGGGGCTGGGGACTGTTCAGCCTCACCATCAGCATTGTTAATACCTGCGTGCTCTGGTATCACCTTGCAGCCTTACCTTGGCTGGACTCTAAAACACGTGGTGTCAAATCCTTATTACAGCCTGGGCAGATCACAGGAGAATGCAGGAGAGGAAGTGCAGGAAGAGGTGAAGGGACTTACCCTGTCCTGCACAGCAGGTGACTCCTGGAGCCAAGCACAGCTCTCAGGTTCCAAATCTGCAGCTCTGTTTCTGAGCTTTTGCCTATTCATTTTCTGAGGTGACAACTTACCTCTCTGCCAGTTCATTCAATCCTTCTGTTTCATTTCTATTGACAGGTACCTTAAAAATCCAAATTGGGTTGGGTACGAACTCTTGAAGTGAGCATGTGGATTACTCAAGTGAAGTTCAGGGATTTTCAAGTAATGAGATAAAAAACCTGACAGCTGAAGTATCAGCTTAGACTGAGCAGCAATGTCACCCTTCCCTAATGCCTCATTATTGCACACAGCCAGGACTGAGTTTGTGAGACACAGGCAGGGAGGATTTCATCACTCTGTGGATCCTAAAAGGTCCTTTTTAGTGTGAGACTCGGCATGTGGACCCCAGACAGCCCCAGAGCCTACAGCAGCACAGCTGGGACAATGGGCAGGAATGGGGAAGTAGATACTGACACCCCCAGTGATGTCTCATTCTTAAGCTATTTTAATGATCAGACCAGATAAATATGTTAAAAACACATTAATGAAAGTACATGTCAAGACCAAAAGTTAAAGCTTCTCGAATTATTGTGAGTCTTTCCATTGCCTTCAGAGGCTTAATATCACAAATTACAGCCAAAGGGATAACACTGAGCCCAGCAACCCACAAGAAAGTTTAAGCTTTTTATTTTCTACCTGAAATCTTGCTAATTTAAAATCACAAATTGTAACAAGATGATGTTGGCAGAGTGCAACACTCAAACTTCTGGCACTGAAACCCCACAGAAGCTGATCCTGGCAGGGGCAGCTGCTCAAGCTGCTAAAATCAACAAGGTATTTTCCTGAAATCAGGATCTCTCTCCTCTTCCTTTCCTAAAGCTTGGGAAATACCCAAAAGGCTTTACTGAAATGCTTATTTTGATGGGTGGAAAACCAGAATATTTTACTTTAGGAGAGTTGTCATGATTAGCTAACTTGTGAATTTTGGAGACAAATCTTTTTTATCCATTACAGAGTATGCTTGTATGAATTTTTTCCCCTTACAATAAATTTAAAAAAAAGTTTTGAAAGTTTTCATAATAAATAGAAAACAACCTTGTCAGATTTATCTTCTTTCACCTACGGGGTAACTTCATAAATCTTTACTGATTTATTATCCAATAATCTTTACTGGGTTGTGGTTTTGACACAGATTTGTTGCTTTTGTTACATCCACCCCAGTAAACAAAAATGGCTGTAAGGCAGAGTAAGGAGATGTTTAGACATTGAAATTTTGGAATTTAGTGAAAAATGACTGAGTTTTAAAAACTCAATTTCTGTGTAAGCCTGGGGTGGATTCTTCAGCATTCTGTAGTGTGTGCTGTAACATTGCTGTAACCTGTAATATTTACTGCTTATTAATGAAATATTCTACACAACAATTCATCCATCTATCACTCCACAATTATGTTAGTTGAGTGATGAGTGCTCCTGTAATTTCATCACCTTGCTCTGAACACATAACTCATTTCAGGAAACTGTTGGTTGTACAGATTCAAATCAGACAACTGTGTTGAAGCAATCAGAAAATTCATTTAGTGGATTAGCCCACTTCCACAAATGACTCTTTTTCATCCTTGACAAAAAGGAGCAGTTTTTACTCTTTTAAATCAACTTTAATTTCAGTTAAAATACTTCCAGTTGATAATTCCAGTTTTGATTACAGAGTGATTTAGGTTGGAAGTCAGCTCTTAATATTATCTAGTACAACCCCTGTGGTTCAAATGATGGTAGCTACAGCAGGTGGCTCAGGACTGTGTGCAGTCGAATTAAGCATCTTCAGGACGTTTCTCTAAACAGTGGTTTTTTAAGGCATTTAGGAAAACCTTCTAAAGGTTATATGTACGTGCTGCAGAGCCTCGATTTTTCCAGATAAGAATTCCCCTGAACATACTCATCACGGGTTGCCTCATCTTCCAGTGGAAACTGTGGCATGTTTAGGTTGGTAGCTCTGAGTTGCTCTAATGTGGGGTTGCAACATATCAGGAAAACACCTGGAGCTATTGTCATGTCAGGTTCTAAAATCTGACCCACGTGCAAGCAGCGTTAGTCAAAATTGCTTGGGACCTGTTCAGAATGTTCAGTTTCTTTCACAGTAAGATTAGGTATCTCTTGAAAACTACAAATATATTGAAAGTCTACTGAAACATGAGATGATAAATGAGGCACGTGTGAAGCTGCATGAAAAAATGAGCATATGTAACATATATTTTACCATTGCCTTGCTGCCTCACTTTTAGCCATAGTTAATATGCTTATTAATACTAGGAACATACTATTTATGGGAAAAGTAACTGGCTAATGCTGGGTATTCTACCTTCAAACACTTCTATATAATTCAGTATAATTTTTTTTTAAAATTAGGTTTGTCATAGCCAGTAAAACAAAGACAGTGACTTTGGGATATTAAAAGTAAAAGAACAGGCCCTAGCATACACAATTTTTGAAAAAGCCAGCAATGTGCACGGCTTGGCATATCAAAAGAGAGCAGCCAGCATTAAATCTGTTGTTAATACTGTTTTTAAAAGGAAGTCACACTGCACCAAGGTTCAGCCTGGACATCAGGAGCAATTTCCTCACTGAAAGGATGTTTAAGCATTGGGATGAGCTGCCCAGGGAAGTGGTAGAGTCACCATCTCTGGAAGTGCTCAAGAAACAACTGGAAGTGGCACTTAGAGCAACGTTTTAGTTGATGTGCTGATGTTCAGTGCAAAGTTGGACTCAATGTTCTTTGGGGTCTTTTCCAACTTTAATGATTCTAGGATTCTATGTAATTTTAAAAGCATCTGATTCTCTAATTATTTACTTGCATCAAAGATGCTTTGTTATACTCTGAGAACTTCCCAGTTCCTTTCTTTTTCTACCTGCAGCTATTAAAAAAAAATTGAATTCAATTTATGTTTTATTAGGTTGATTTCATTAATATATTCACTGAAAATAACTCTTTTCTCTCCCATTTGCCTGATGTTCATTTCCATGCGAAATTTAATATGAAGGCTTTAAATCTTGTCTCTTGCTTTGGGGAAAGGTCAGGCATCAAGTTCCATCACGCTCTAGAGACAAGAATAATGTGTTATGTGTGCTTTGTTCACAGTCCTTCACTGCTTTGAGCAACTCTGAACGACCAGTCACATATGAGAGAAGTTTCTGTTTACATTTATGTCTGTCAAAGCAAAGGCACACTTCTTGCCTTTTCCTCCCTTCTTGAAGACCTTTCTTGCTGAGCTTTATTGTGTCTGTGGGTTTGGTTTGGATTTTTAATTTTTTACTGCAGTTAGTTTTGGTATAAGTAGTACAGTGCTGTATATTTTCTTAAATTTTGGGGTGGAGTTGTAATACCTTCTGAACAAGTCTCTGTTTGATTTATGGTAGCATAATGACATAATCTAAATATGAATAATTAAAGTTGCCTGTATATATGAAATACAAACAAATATGGAGCCAAATTCCATTGCCTGGAATCTACCATTCCAGTAACTGGTGTGGATTTCCTCTGCTACAGTTGTTAGTAGAATAATATTGAAGTGCTTATTGGCCACAACTGAAGATATTTTCGTATTTATGTGGTTTTGTTGGCACAAAGATTTAGTCATGAATTGAAGATGGCTGAGCCAAGTAATAGTTTGGATTTTTTTCATATTTCTTTTATAGGACAATTCAGGTTGGAAGAGATCTTTGGAGGCCTCAAGTTTAAAGCAGAGTCAGCTCTGACACCAGGTCGAATTGCTCAGGACTTTATCCATGTGAGTCTTTTAAAACCTCAAGGGACAGAGCTTGCACAAATTCTCTGGGAAATTGACTAAGTTACAGATGGACTCTTGCCTTCTGCTAGGGGTCTCAAAATACTCTTTTATAGTTCAGAATGACCTAATGAATGAATTAAAAGCTAAGTCTGGTAGACTCAATATCCTAAGAAAATCTGAAAAAGGAAAAAAAAGGCAAAATCAGCTGGTTGATAACAGGCTTGGTTACCTGCAGTAAAATAATGAAAAAGAATTAATCTAAATAAAAATAAGTAAATTAAATTTTTCCTTTAAAAAGCCTTAAAAAAGGCTTTATAATGAAACCAGAAGAGATACTTTAATATTCAATTAGTTCAACTTTCTGCATAATTTATTTCCATATGTATGCTTTTCTTTAATCTAAGTTTTTTCTTTTCCGTAAGGCAATTTACTGCTTCTGTTAAAGGCTAGTGGAGATTAAGTTCCTGATGTGAATAGTAACCTGATACACCCCTCCATTTTTTATTTTGTTTACATATAATTTCAATTCATTGCAATAACTTCAAAATTTGTCATATGAAATGAAGGGTTTTAAAATAAATTGCTACTCGGATTTCTCTAATATATTAGTGGTTAGAGTAAGACCTTTGAAACAAACTGTGTGATTGGGAAGAATTCCATGAAGTGTAGCTAACCCTGTCAATAAAATTTCTACTATCAGAAAACTGTTCAATTGATACGTATTGAGCATACTGGAATACATCACCAAAACAGTGAATGACACTAATTATTGAGCAAGGAGCTTAGGTTTTCATTAGCTAGCTTGTGGCTTTCTGAAAGAGGGCAATAATACTTGTTACATGTTGCTCCTTGAAAAAAACAAACAAAAACCATACCCAAAATAACCACAAAATCAAACCGACTTTTTGTATGGTTTTAATTCATATTACTCCTTTTAATTAGGTTATAGGCACAAAAATCCTAAATCACACAATTTTAAGCATTCAGGAAGTTCCAGCATAGTTAGTGATGTTGTCTGTTTCAGACTGGGTCAACAGATAATATATTTTCATGGTAAGCACTAAAACATTTGCAGATGAGTCTCCTTGACCACGACTGACTTTTCAACACCATTTTTGTCTACAGTTTAAACTTTTTATTTTTTTTTAAGGTGAAAAGAGCACTTCTTTTGGTCTTCTGAATTGGATATTACATGATCTAATGATTTCCTCAGGACTCTGCTGGGTGTCTTTCATGCTCAAGCATGAACCCTTCAAACAGGGGTCAGATTATGTGGGGTTTTCTTTGTTTTCTTTTCCTTCGTATGCTGGCATCCAAATGGATTAGTATGTCATCTCAGGAGCTAATAGCAGGTAATTAAACTGATTCATATCCAGCTGAACTGAGTCAAAAAGAAGGGTTGAACTGTTTCCACTGATAAAAAAAAGCAGATAAAGCCTCGGCCAGAGGCAGGAGAGGAGGCAATTTAATAACAAACAAAAAACCCTAAAGTGCCACCTTCTCAGCTTAGTGCTCTCTTTGTGTCCTCCTTTCTCTTCAGCCTTTCTCTGCCTGCTCTGTTTCTTTCCTAGTGTCTGTCTGTACCCACTGCAGCTCCAGCCAAAGACCCTCACCATATCATTTTTTCCCAATCCATGTGCTAAAACAACCCTAGATAAAGTTATGAAGGCTGGTCATGAAATGTCATAGTAAGATTTTGCTTCGCTTGGGTTTCAGCCCATTCAGAGCTTTGCCTTAAAGGGCAGGAAGATCTTTTCCTGGCTGGAAACTGGAATTGCAGACCATTGCACTGTGTGCCATGGATCCCAGAGGGGAATTACCGGGGCTCCCGGGGTGCTGTTTCCACCGTGCCTCCCAAGGGAGCTGTGCAGGTGCAGGTGCCAAGGTCCCAAAGCCGTGTGGGCTCCCAAAGCAGACAGCAAAAGTTTGTTTGCTGGACATTTTCAAGCACATTGCCCGGCTCATGGCAGAGGGAAGAAGAAAAGGGAAGTGAGATGACAGAGTCATGGAATACTTGTGGCTGGAAGGGACCCAGGTGTTCAAATCCCATTAGGCAGAGATGCCTCTGCCCAAATGAAGGTGCAAAGGAGAGCACAGGCTGACAACATAGGGATTCTATTTAACATGGATTTCATTTAACAAGAAAGAAGAGGTAGAGAGATAGAAAGAAATAGAAAAGAGGTCTCAGTGAGAGAGAGATAGAGAGATTAGAAGATCATCAGTTGGAATGATGATCTTTAAGGCCCTTCCCTTCATTCTGTGATTCTAGAAGATATGTGGATGTGTATTTTAATTTGATATTATTCTTTACTACTACTGCTATTTAATCTTCTTCTTCATCTTAGTCTTCTTCTGTACCACTAGTACAATTTGTTTTTCTTCATCTTAGTCATTCTCATTTTTCTTATACTTGTTATTGTTTTTCTTATTCTTTTTATTATTAATTTCTACTATTATCTTCTAATTCTTCTTATTCTTACAGTTCTTACAATGCTTCTTAATCTTATTATTTTTATTCTTATTTGTCTTATTATTTACCACTATTATGTCTTCCTCTTCATCATCTGCTACAACATCTTGTTTTTCCTCTTCTTAATTTACTCTCCATTTACTACTATGATTTCTCCATATTCTTATTCTTATTCTTATTCTTATTCTTATTCTTATTCTTATTCTTATTCTTATTCTTATTCTTACTATTCTTCTTCTTATTCTTCTTTTTGTTTTCTGGTGGGGTTTTTATTTGGGGGGGAGGGTGGGTTTTTTTTTGTGTGTGATTTGATTTTTTTTTTCCTTCCTACTCCTGTTTCCTAAACCCAGCTTTCGTAGTATTGCAAGAATGGTTTGTGTGGCAGTCGT
>VZRV01000136.1:0-12596 GCA_013398115.1 Falcunculus frontatus
TATATATATATAATTTTTTATTGGGGAGGGCACTGCGATGGAAATGGGATTTTTATCGATTCCTCATTCCCTGAAGGCAGCTGTAATCCCTCTCCAACTGTGTTCAGCAGCTGCAGAGCTCATTTCCAGGCACCAAACCAAGCACTGGAGGAAACAGGGACACACTCACAGGTTCAAGTTGTAGATAATAGAATGCTTTGGGCTGGAAGAACCTTAAAATTCATCCTGTTCCACTCCCTGCCATAGGCAGGGACACCTTCCACTGTCCCAGGTTGCTCCAAGCCCTGTCTAACCTGGCCTGGAACACTTCCAGGGAAGAGGCAGCATCTCCCATCCAAGGTTTGGATGCTGCTCACAGCTGGGCAGTGGCACCACTCGCTCTCCATAAAATAATTATTCTTCCACTAAAGGTTCAAACCCCAAAAGGGAAGCAGCAATGGGATGACACGCTGTGTTTCCCATTTGTTTTGCAACACTGGAGACTGACACTCATGAGTCTGCTCCTGTAATTGCTTGTGCTGATGAACCTGCATTGTTTAATTAGGAGCTCATCGTTAATGGATAACCTCCCGTTTGCTGCTATCACTTCTTCCCCAAGAAACTTCTCTGTCCCTGGGAGCAGAGAATCCTCCCCACGGTGGGAATCACTGCAGAAGGGTTTGCTGCTCCCATACTCAACTCCTTGCTGCTGAGAGCAGTAAAGGACAAATCCTGTGCTTATTGTCTCCCTAAAAAGCAGGAAAATCAGGGAATCACAGACTGCTTTGGGTTGGAAGGGACCTTTAAAAGTCATCTGCTTCCAACCCCCTACCATGGGCAGGGACAATTCCACTACCCCAGGCTGCTCCAAGCCCCATCCAGCCTGGCCTGGAACACTTCCATGGAGAGAATGATGTTTAATCCACTTTAATCCACAGTAATTTAGAGCCAACAGTTCCTGGCAGCAGGTCCCAAAAAAACTCAGCTCACCATGTGCACGTGCACCAAACACCCCAAATTCCAAGGGGTTTTTTTTGCTCTCTGGAGAACAGGGTCAGCTTTTCCCCCGGAGCAAGTGACAGTCCCTTGTCCCTCCCCGCGGCACCGGGAAACGCACGCGGAGAACTTACTGTGAGAAGGAGGAATCCCCGCTGAAATCCTCGGCGTGAGGCCTAAGAGCGAGAGCAGCACAGAGGGTGAGGGAATGCACAGCCCCAGCTCCAGCAGGGCTGTCCCATCGGGAATGCCAGAGCCAGAGGGACACGAGGCCACCCAAGTGCTCAGCCAGGGTCACACCACGCCTGGGATGTGGCCCCACTCAGCTCCCAGTGATGCTCCGGTGGCTTTGCCAGTTATAGCCCCTTTAAGGACTCGGCTCTGTGGCTAAAAATGAGTTTTATGCCTGTTTTATGCCTGTTTTATGCGTGTTTTATGCCTGTTTTATGCCCTTTTAAATTTTTTTTTTTTTTAACGAGTCTCACAAACTGCGTCGCTGCTCTGCCTCGAATGGGGGCCACACTTGGTGCAGAGAAATTAGACTTTGAAGGATTGGTGTTTTCAGGAACTCAGCATTGTGTCTCTCCTGGGCTGGTTTTACAGGCACGGGTGATGAGCGGAGAAAAGAAAACAGAATAAAGAATAAACCAAATCAAATCAAATAAACAGAGAGGAACAATGAGGGTAATGAGGGGTTTGAGGCAAGGGGAGAAAGAACACAGAGGAGAACGAGAGTGGGTGGGAGGCAAAGGGCCTGTGCTCGTGTACTGTACATCCCACAGACAGACAGACAGACAGACAGCACAATGAAACACAGCAATTACAGCTGCAAAGGGAAAATTCCCCTTGGGAAAATGATGCTCTCCTCAAGACATCCCTGGGATGGCCCTGTCATGAACTGAGCCCTTCCCTGTTCCAGCAGTGCCCTCTCTCCTTTCTGTATTTACTGTGAGCCAGGGACACTGAGAAATATCATCCAAGCCAAGGGGGCTGTTGCAGACCATAAAGATTTTTCCTGCATTTTGCTTTTGCTTTACGAGTCCGCAGCACTCCAGCACAGTTCAAAGGAAATAAAAGCAATAAATTCACATTTCAACAGAACTGCGACTCCAAGGGAAGTGGATCCATCCCTCAGCTACGAGGAGCAGCTTCCCTGGGACAGGATTTATATTGCTCCTACTCCTGGGCTTTGCAGAGGCTGCAGGGAGGAGCTCATTGCTCCTTCCACTGTCCCAGGTTGCTCCAAGCCCTGTCCAGCCTGGTCTTGGACATTCCCAGGGATCCAGGGGCAGCCACAGCTTCTCTGGGCACCCTGTGCCAGGGCCTCCCCACCCTCCCAGGGAAGGATTTCTCCCTGATATTTAACTTAACCCTGCTTTCTGGCAGTGGGAAGCCATTCCCCCCTGTCCTGTCACTCCAGGCCCTTGTCCCAAGTCCTTCTCCAGCTCTTTTGGAGCCCTTTTAGGTACTGGAGGGTGCTGTGAGGTCTCCCCAGAGCCTTTTCTCCTCTGGGCTCAGCTCCTGACCTGCTCCCTCCTGCCACATTCCCCCTCTTCCCTGCTCATTCCCAGCTTTCTCCTGGAGCATGAAGTTAATTCCCACCAAAGGGGTCTCTTGAGCCACCTCCCACAGCAAGAACAAGCCCTGGGGTGGCTCTTGCAGCTGTGCTGTGCCTCGGAGCAGCCCTGGCATTTACTGCTGCCAAACATCCAGGATTTTCTCCAGCTGCAGAGCAGAGCCCCAGGAAGGAGGCTGCCAGCCCAGGCTCCCTCCAGCTAAATTGGATTATCCCACGTTAGCAGCAGGGGCTGTTCGGGCCCCTCCGCCTGCGTTTGGTTCTGCACAGTGGCCTTTTATGCCTCACAGAGATGTTTACAGGGAAAGAATCAGTAAGATTTGGTTTTCTCCTCATCTGGTGCCAGCTGGCAGCCGGGAAGGCCGGAGGAAAGGGAGCTAATTCCAGCTGCAGAGCAACCCTCCTGAAAGCCAAGCAGCCAAGGCACAGAACCACACAGATCAATGGGGTCCTGCAGATCCTGCAGGTCCTGGAGCACTGGGATGAGCCTGTGGGATTCCCAGGATTCCTTCCCTCAAAGCCACGGGCTCATGGGGAATAAACACCTCAATCACACGGAGGCACCACGAACAAAAGGGATTCCAAAGTGATGGACAGACATAAACCTCCCCAAGGGTGGCTTTGGTCACTCTGGGCCGTGGTTACAGCACATGCAATAAAATAACTTTTTTTTTGGTTACAAAGATTCATTTGGCTCCCAAATGAATGAACTTTGTTGTGCTGGTCACAGAGGGAAGAGGTGACTCGAGGTATCCCACTGAAACCTCTCCTTCTTCCTACCAGGCACCTGAATTCTCATCAACAGTCCAATTACTGACAAAATATGGAGATTTCTCTAAGAAAAGTAAAAATCATTCCAAATCTCATCTGGAAACAGCCGTTTTTCAGATCCCAAAACCACTTTAACAGTGATTTACAATGCACAGAACTAAAGCCACTTAATGGAGTCAGAAAGGTTACGCTGCCTTTTAATGTGTTTTAGATAATCTACTTCAAATTGACCTTTTTATTCCATCCATATCTGGCTCCCTGAGCACAGACAGACCTCAGCTCATCTCATTCCCATGGAAATCAACTCCAGCACAGGCAGCAACCTTTGCTCCCCTCCGGGATCCTGGGGCTGGAGAGAAGAATTGTCCCCAGGCAGGGAAAGCTGAGGCCCCTCGTGCTGGTGCTGCCAACCATGAGCCACGATGCCAAGCTCCTGGCTGGCACAAGCAGCATCTCCCAGACACAAGGGCAGAGCAGGGGAGGGTGGGAGAAAGGAGAGGAGCAGAGGGGGAAGAAACTTCTCTGCTTCAGAGACGGGTCTGCCCCCACCTTTCAAGCTGCAGCCCCTGACAAAAGGGGAAGGTTTTATTCGAAGGTGAGGAGACAAAGGCACATTTATTATTAGAACAAAGCCATAATAAACCTTGCTTATGTAAAAGAGAGAGCAATCACCTGCCCACCCATGCTGCAGGCAGCTCCTCGGCTAAGCAGCACCTTCCACCTCATCCTGCCTCCCCAGCTCCTGCTCCAGCACTTCCCAGCAAAGGCAGCTCACCCCTGAGCTGGGCAGGGATGTGGGCAGCACCCCTGG
This sequence comes from Falcunculus frontatus, assembly GCA_013398115.1. NCBI lineage: Eukaryota > Metazoa > Chordata > Aves > Passeriformes > Falcunculus > Falcunculus frontatus. The sequence goes on from VZRV01000136.1 coordinate 4,134, forward strand.
GCTCCAGTATCCCGAGAATTCAGACAGCAGAACCAGTCCTTTCTCTCCAGGGGGGAAGGCAGCCCCAAGCCCCAGCTCTCCTCCAGCTCTGCCAGGTGCTGTGGGATCTGGGGGGCATTCAGCTCATGTGCCTCATGCAGATAATTTGAGGGTAAATGCTGTCCCTGTGTTCCAAGTGCTCGAGGATGCTCAGGGGGAGAGCAGCAAAGCACAGCAGCAGCTCAGCCCAGCTCACACAGGGACCTGTTCCCTCCCAGCAAACTCCGTGCCTTCACCGCTGTCTCCCGAATTTTTGGTAAATGAAGAGCATTAAAAATTCACTTCTGGTGGTGCATTTCCTATTCAATTTACAGCCATCACTTCCGAACAAACAAAAAAACAAATCATGCCTTGACTTGAAGCCTCTGGAAGTTACAGACACAAGTAATGACCTGCCAACACCACTCTTGGCTTCAGGCTGCTTTAATAACCACTCGCAAGGCTCAGAGGCATTTCAAGACCGGGGTGGAAAGGTATTAAATGTGATGACTTTCTCCTCTGGCTCTGGGAAGGATTTAATGCCTTTTCACCCTGATCTCGAAATGCCTTCAAGACGGGGTCAAGGCAGGGGGGTGAGGATGAGCCAGGCAAGGTGAGTGCTTGGGGAGGCTTCCAAAGCAGCTCTCATCCTCCAGAGCCAGGAGCTGCACCACGGCTCCTACCATCCTGACAGTGAGAAACTCAGCCCGAAATAGCCCGATGTGAGAAGGACAGATGGAAGGAGATGAAAAAAGAAAGTAAAGAGGGGGAGAAGGAACGAGCAAGAGGAAGGGGAGAGCGAGAGGAAGAGGCACACGTCTGCTCACAAACTCGTGCGAGAGGGGAGGGAAGGGCAGCACCCCCCTTCCCGGCTGTGGGGAAGGGGATTGAGCCTCCAGCAGCCCTGGTTTGGAGGAACTCAGCAAACTGTGCTGGTGGGCACCTGGAAAAGCCACCAGCAGCTGCAGGCACTCGCTGAGAGTGGCAGAGGTGCCACATGGATGGGCTCTGCCCCACCAGAGCAGCAGCACAGGCAGGAGGGAGCTCACTGGCAGTGTGGGCTCGGCTGCCTCCCCAGGGTGCTGCTTTAATCACAGGAGTGCTTTTCCTTGGCATTCCCCTGCAAAAGCCGGATCCCAACTAAAACACAAAGTTTGGGAAGAAGCAGGAGCGGTGCCAGAGCCGCAGCAGCGCTGGCTGCAGCCGGACAGGCTGTTCCCAGCCCAGTGGCCAGCCTGGCCTGGAGTTACCTTCCAGAGAGTTGTGCCTCTCCCAGAATCAGCCACAGATTCATTTAGGTTGGAAAGGACCTCTAAGATCATCAAATCCATCATCAAACCATTCCCCCAGTGCTGCCAAGCCCACCACTAACCCATGTCCCCAGACACCACAACCACACATCATTTAAATCCCTCCACGGATGGGGACTACACCTATGCCAGGGCTGGGCAACCCTTTTGGTAAAGAAATTTTGCCCTAAATCTGATCTGAATCTCCCCTGGTACAGCTTGAGGCCATTTCCTCTTGTCCTAGTGATCGTTATTTGGAAGAAGAGACTGATCCCACCTGGCTACAAGCTCCTTCCAGGGAGATGTAGAGGGCAGGCACTGCCAAGCCTGGGCACAAAGGCCCTCCAGATGCTCAGGCTGCTGTGACACACAGCTCCCCACCTTTCCTGAGGAGCTAAATGACTCCCTGCAGTCCTGACAAGTGAGGAAGGACTGTGGACGAGCTTGGAGGTGGGATATGAGACCCTGATGTGCCACGGACCCTCACGGCCCACTCAGAGGGGTGCCACTCTTAGAGCAAGCAGGAAAGCCTCCCCTGGGGGAGGAACATGCTAATCCCTGTGCCCTGATGGGACCTGATGGGAGCGAGGATCCTAAAATAAACGGAGCAGAAGCCCAAGTGCCGAGCGTGGCACCCTTAGGTGAGGATCGTGTCTGCCTGTCAGTGCTATGTAGGGCACCGAGATTCTCAGCCGTGCTGGCGGCTCCCCAGGAGCCGTGGGAGGAGAGCTCAGCACTTCCAAACCTCAGCCTGTGCCCCTCCAGCAGCCAGCTCGGGGGGTGCCATCGCCCTGTGCCCACAGTGGGCCAGGGCTAGGGGTTTGAGGGATGGGGACTGCAGCCACAGGACCAGCCACAGACACATCCCAAAGCTGGAGGGAGCTCAGGGCTGAGCCCTGGGTGGGACATGGTGATGCCAACGCTGTCCCTGAGCAGAGGAGTGGCTACAGAATGCAGGATGAGCAGAGCTCGGGGCCATTCCAGATGTTCTGGGCAGCTCCAGCAGCTCCAGGGCAAGGAAAAAAAGCAGCTGGGCTCAAGCCCCGACTCTGCAGCCCGGGCTGGAATCGCTGCCGTGTTTATGAACAGCTCTGCTCAGTGTGAGGGATGGCAGCTGCCAGCTCCCTGCGCTGCCAGCGGGGTCTGGGATCATTTCCTGCCCACCAGGATCAAGCCGTGCATTTGCACATTGCCCTGGTAGCCGAGCCCAGCGGCTGAGATCCCTGCCCCATTCCTACCCTGAAAACACCCTCAGCATCCCCCAAAAGAAATGCCCAGAAGTGTGAGCAGTGCCACCTCCCTGGCCTGACAGAAGAACAGCCCAAGGGAAGCACACCCGAGGCTGGCAGGAGAGGTGGCACTCAGCCCTCCATGGGGACAGCGGGCACAGACCCACGGGAGGGATGTGGGCACCCCAATGCTGAGACCAGCCCGTGGTTTGGGTACTGCCAGGGCAAGGCTGGGAGATGCCACGCTCCAGTGTGGGCAGAGATCAACACCCAGTGCCCTCCATCCAGAGACACCCCCTGCCAAAAACACAGCCCAGAAGAGCAAAAGCACATCAAAGCCTAAGTGCTCCAACAAAACCTGTTGGAGCCCCCAGATTCCTTCCAGGTCTTCTCCGTGAAGGCTCCCACAGCGATGCTGGGTCCTGCCCTCCCTCACAAAGTGGCATCGATGGCCCCAGCTCAGACAGAGCAGTGCAGGGGCCAGGTCTGGCACAGAGCATCCTGACACCCCCAGCCTCAGCCCTGCTCAGATTTCTGGTACAAACCCTCATCCCCAGCCAGGAGAGCAGCAGCAGAAGACCCGAGGCTGGAGCAGGGCAGGGGTGGGCAAACCCCACCCAGGGAATGTCCCTGGCACAGCGTTTCTCCTGCACAAAACCACCTCACCCAGAGCTGAGGCAGCAAAGCAGCATATGGCATTTGCTGAGGACAGAGACAGGGCTCTGAAAGGTCTTTGCTGGAAAAAGCTTTTGTTAAAGAAATGTTAAAAATAAATAAATTGACTTCTTGTCCCCGCAGGAGGGAATTCTGCAGCACGGCAATGGTTCAGCAGGGAATTGTATCCCATGGAGAGCGTCACCTGGAGAGCTCCTGCAAGGACTGAGTGGCTGTAGTGGTTTCACTGGCCAGACTGGACCTCTGCGTGCTTCCTTTATGTGCAAGTGTCAAGCAAAAAAACCCCACATTTAGCAAGACCCGTTTGTTAATACCAGGCTGCCCCTGGGGGGAACAGGCATAGATCGGTCAGAAATTCTATTTTCAGGCACATTTGGGTGAATTCCTCGCTCTCTGGAGCCCTTTACCTCTGAGAAACCTGCATTAAACTCGGCCTAGCAGAGTGCTGCTCTTTCCCACTGAGGAGGCTCCAGCCACCTTGTTGACTGGAACAGGGCTGAAGCAAAGTCCCATTTATTCCTGCCAAAAATATCTCAAACTGAGAGACGAGGCAAGGCTGCGGGGGGTGGGAGCGTGCAGCCTGAAGGAGAAGGAAAGGGAGGGAAGGATCCAGCTGCTGCCTTGGGCTGCCCAACAGGAAAGGAGCAGCCAGGCTCCTGGGACACACAGCAAAAGGAAGGGCAGGAGGGAACAGGTACAAGATGTAACAAAAAGAAAATTATTCACCCTGAGGGTGATCAAACCCTGAACCCGGCACCCAAAGAAGCTGAGAAATGTCCAGTGAGATGTTCAGAACTCAGCAGGACTTGTCCTGAGCCAGCTGGGACAACTTTAAAGCCAGCCCAGCTTTGGAGCAGAGCCCTCCAGGTCCTCTCCAAGCCCAGCTCCTCTGCAATGCAAATCTTCCTCCCAAACCTCAGCAGTTCACATCTCTGTTATCAGCAGCTCAACAAACACAACTGAAGGAGGTGAGGGGGGCCCACGGGGCAGGGAGGGGACACGGAGCCCTGCCAAGGCCTGGGGCAGAGCATCCAAAGCAGATACCAAAGGGGAATGTTTGCAATCCCTCTGGAGTCTCGGTGTGCCCTGGGACAGGCAGCAGCCAGAGCTCCCCCGCTTCCAGCAGAACTGCACAAACAGGACATGGTTATCTTGTAAAAAAGGCTGTTTGTGTTTTAAACCCACACCTCCGGTGCTACAGGGAGATCACCGGTCCACGAAATGGGATCCAAACAGATGTTTATATGTCCTGCCCCCCTGCCAGCAGCTCCTTCCCAAACACAGAGTGCTCCATGGAGCTGTTTCCCATCACACCTTTCCCTTCCAAACCCCCCCAGCCCAAGGGACAAAGCTGCCTCAGGCAAAACCTGGCTTGCAGGGAAAAGACTCAGCCTCTCCCGGCTGGTTCCAGTCACAATCACCTGGTGCCAGGGGAGTCTCAGTGCTGAGCCTGCCCTCCCTGGCATGGCCAGCAGGCTCCCAGCTCCATCCCCCTCTCACAGCAATCCCTGGCACACAGAAGTAGCTCCAAGCCTCTCTGGTGGAGGATCCTTCCACATGGGCAGCCTGGACTGGTCCCATCCCACCTGCAGTCACCAGACACAGGAAAATATCCTTGTCCTGGATGCCCAGGGACAGCCCTGAATTCCCCTTTTTACTCCCGAGCTGTGGAGTGGTTTCTCCTCAGATGAATTCAAATCCTTTCCTCCTGTTTTGACTGGGAACCCCTAAAAGCTTTGAGATGCTGCAATGACTCAGAGTAAGGAGGTAAATAAAGTAGGTGAGAATAAATTTCACCGGCTTCAATCACCGGGAGGAATCATTTGCATCCTAAGAACACCCTGTAACACACACCTCCTTCCACCATCACCTGCAAATTCACTCCCGGATCCCAGGGACGACTGTCGCTGCTAACTCAGTAACGCTGCTCATGTCTGGCTTTGGGAGAGGCAAAACATCTCAAACTCACTGTTCATCACTTCCAAACCAATCTCCCTGCTTTTGTTGCAGCTGTGAAAGAGAAATCTCGATCTTAATTGCCAACTCATTGTCGGGAAGCAGCGCCCAGGGAAGGAGGAGAGCCTGGTGGTCGGGAATCCACACAAGCTGCAGCTTGCAGGGCTCTGCCCGCTGCCACGGGGGTGCCAAAGTGTTCCACCAACTTCCCTACCCACAGCAGCAGCTTCTTACAACAAGACAGCAGCAAATCACTTAAAATTCCAGTGAAACCTAAGGAATTGGGTCTTTTATACAGCCCTGGGGCACCCCGGTGTGCTCCACACAGTGGCCTTCTCACGAGGCTCCGCCAAGACACCGTAGCAATGCAATTTTTGGAATTCCTGTCCCCCAGATCCAATAGCACCTTGCAGCATCCCTGCTTTATGCTGTGCTCCCACAAAAGGCAAGGAGGATCCCTGGGATGGGATTTGGGCCCCTGGACTTGGGCAGGAATCCACCCAGCCCCTGAGTGCCAAAGAGGAGAAGCCCCTCAGTGATGTTTAATCACTGCTGAGCAGTGCAATGAGTTTGTAGCAGCCTCCCAGTTGTACTTTTCTGGCCCCTACACATCTGGCTTTGACCACTGACCCCGTCCTGAGGGGACACCACCAGAACCTGGAAGAACACAGAGAGGAAGTGGTCTTGCTCCAAAGGCTTTGCCCACGATGGTGCTCAGGATGTGCCCTCAGAGATTCGGGTACCCTCAAGACAGGTCCAGCTTTGGTGTCCTTTTGAAGCAACGAAAGCAAGGCACAAACCCAGAGCACAAACAGCCTGACCAGCCCTGGGAGCAGACCCAGACTGCCAAAACGTGCTGAGACCACACCAGCTCCAGGGATTTAATCCCACTGCACCCATTCACAGCCTTCACACGTGCAAGCCCCTGCCTGGTGAAGTCAGAGGTGGCTCCACACCAGACCCCAGTGTTTGCTCACCAGAGCCCTGGCACAGGTGCCATCTGGAGCGCTGGCACAGCACACCAGGGACACGCTCTCACAGCTTCCCCAGTGCCCAGGACTCTGCCTCCCAGACCTGGAGACTGAAGCATGTGCCCGGCACAGCTCGGCACCAGCGGCAGCCACGCCGATGCTCCCGCGGGCACACACCTCCCTCCTCGGCTTCCCCGGCAGGGACCACAGCTGCTGGTCCTGGCTCGGTGCCACCCTCCCCCCAGATATGCCAAGAGGCAGGAGCTGAGGCGTTAATTCATTCCAGTCTAAAGCCAAACAAGTAAAATTCCCCCTGAGCAGAAGCTTTCCTACCACGCTCATCTGCACCAAATTACATCCTAGGAGACATACAGTACACAGTCACAGGTGAGGCAGCATGGATGGGCTGGAGGGCTGGATGGATGGACGGACGGATGGATGGTGGAAAAGAACGAAACAGAAAATGGAACGAACAGAACAAGAACTGAATTAGTGACATTTGCATCCTCATCGTAACTAGGGGACCTGGCTTCTTCTGAATCACTGAAATCCCAGTGCAGCGCCAAGCATTCTCATCTTCCTGAAAAACAGCTCCTTCCCTGCTGTACACTCAGCTGTGTGCTTGCAGGAAGGCTGCAGCATTTCCTATGGCAGCTTCTTCTTTTTTTTTTTTTTTTTATTGCAGTTACAAATAAATTATTGCTCAGATGGGGGCCCGAGCATCTCTCCTGCCACGCAAACATGGTGCTTGTGTACAGTGCGTACCGTGGCGTTAGCAGTGTAAATAAGCTTGGGCTTTAGACTGCACAGGGAAGGTGCAGTGCAAGTTAACAGTGGTGTGTGGCAGCCCCACGGTCTCAGGCTGCCATTCAGACATGCTTCAGGCACATTAAAAAAAAGAAAAAAAATCGAGAAGCACCTATAAAAATTTTAAAGGAACTGGTTTCCTTCTGCTCCAGCTCCCTATTTCATAACACAACTTTGGAGCTGGCGTGGCTCTTTAACATAGCTATCCGGAGGATTTCATCCACCACCCCTCCAGCCCGTGGAGGCACTAATCCTTTCCCTCTCATTTAAAAGATAAAAGGTGCTGCCTCCCCCACCCACCCTCCCCACGCACCACTGCAGTCCTGCAATACCTTTGTCCGACATCACTCCCCATGGATCCCATCCTCCGAGACGGTAACAAGGGGCTCACCCCATGGACATCTTCTGTCGTCGCAGGTGGGACAGTTTTGACACGGGAATTGCTCTCTGAAGGGGAATTCTTCAGCTTGGCTCTTGCCATCCTGCGAGCCTTGGCTGCCTCTGTGACTTCCTCCTCTTTCCCCCCTGAACTCTCTCATACATAGCAATCCTCACCGCAATCAGTTTAGAGCTGTCGGCACGTACCATCTCCTTCCTTCTTCTCTCTCCCCAGTCACGGCTGCTCAGTGGAACAATCCTGCCCTGTACATTTATTTTGGTAGTGAGGGGAGTCAAGGCAAACTCTCTGGCCTTGCTGCTGCAACGAATTTGGTGCAAAACGACCGAGAAAGCGTCCACAATGCAGAAATCTCTGAAAGGGGCTTTGTTTGCTAAATAATGAAATTGCCTTGCCTGACTCCGTCAGAAAAAGGATTGCATTGCTCTTATCACCACAGGCAGGGCAGGGGCTGAAGGATTATATTTTTTCCCCATCGCTGTTTTTCGGTAGCAATGTGAGGAGGAGGAAGCTATTTTATCTTATTCCTCTGTGTGCAGAGCGGCGTGCGGACTGCGTGCCAGGGAACAGACTCAGCGGGTTTGGCTCTCTCAGACAGAAAGCAGCAGAGCTCAGTCCCCTCCTAAATACACCCGCTGTGAGCTGAGAGGAGGGGAACTCGCTGCTGCTCCCCCTGAGCGGCCAGCAGGGCTCAGCTCCTGCTCACCTGGCAGGGCAGGTGCACGTTACCTGTCCCACGGTGACCCACATTTCCCTCTTCAGGTGGCAGCAGAAGCTGCTGCTCCTTCAACGCTCTTGGCATCAATTTCTCAAGTTATCCAAGAGAAAAGGGAATTCACCGTGGCCAGGGGAGAGCTGAGCTGGAGATAACACCTGAGTGCAAGGTGGGACTGGAAAGGACGGGGTGGGGAAAGGGTCGTGGATCCCAGCCTCTTTTGGGAATGCCACCAGTCCAGAGCTGCTCCCGCTTGTGTTTGGTGGCAGCCGGGAATGAGGAGCATCTTGAAGGTGCCACAGCCGGGGTGGCGCACAGGGCTCAGCACCACGGACAGCAGTGTCACCACAGCACCACGGCGTCGGCATCACCCAGCTCCTGCCACGCCACCCCCAACATGCCAACC
>VZRV01000136.1:12680-30676 GCA_013398115.1 Falcunculus frontatus
CCACCCCAAGTCATGCCAACCCCACCCCCAACATGCCAACCCCACTCCAAGTCATGCCAACCCCACCCCAAGTCGTGCCAACACATCACACCAGCCCTGCCCCACTGCCCAGCCCCACTGCAGGCTGGAAATAAAGATAATAAATAAATTCACTGATGGTCACCTCGCCGTGACCTGAAGCAACGCGAATAATCGAGGCTCCACCACAGGATTTCTTTAAAGGTTTTTGAACAAAAAGTCAACGTGTTGACTGGAAGGGTCTTCCCAGAGCCTGGCACCTGCAGCTGTGAGAAGGCTTCTGGGAGAGGAGGGCAGGAGCTGCCCTGGAATGGGAATTCCAGGAGCCAAAGCACTTTACTTTCAGAATGAGCAGCTGACAGTTCCCTTTGGCACAGCTCCATGCCCTAACCACACCTTCCATCCCCCTGCCAGGCTGACAGAGCACCCAGAATCACCATCCTGTGCCAAATTCTGGCAAGAAGAGGCCAGCCCTTTGCTTCCTCTCCTCCAGGAGCTGTCAGGCACGCTGAGCTCTGCCCTCTGCTCTTCCCCCAGAGATCGGTACCCAACCATCACTTCCCTCATGGCACAAGAGCAGTCCCTGGCTGCTCTGGGAGGAGAAGCAAAGTCCTCATTTCCTGTTAACCAAATCCCCATTTCCCTGCTCCCAGCATTATTTCTTAATGGGATTTCACCATCCGACATACTTTGTTTCAGCAGTTTGAAATGCAAAATGGATAAAAACCCGCAGCCCTTTTCTTAATGTGCCAGCTTTCAGGGTACATTTAATTTCTTGTTTTGCCTCGAAATGATTCATTAGCTCAATACATTCACTTTCCACCCAAGTCATTCCTTTTTGCTTCATGGTTTGATTCAGACTCTTCAGCTTATTGCTCCACATCTCTTTACTTCAGGGGGTTGTTCTCAAACACCAAATATAATCTGTCAGCCCTCTGGGTTGGAGTGTGCCCTGATAAATCCTCCTGGACCACAGAGCCACTGGGATGGGGCAATCAGGTGTCTCTTTCTGGATGAATTCTACATTCTCTTGTATTCCTAACCGCAGAAGAACACTAATTTTAGGGTTGAGATTAGATGTGAAAAGGGGCTTATGCTTAAGTTATTCATCTCAGCACTAATGCCCTCACACAGCAGCATGAACAGAAGAGGGATTAGGGAAAGACCTGGGGAATCTTAACAGAAAATCTAAACTCTGCTGTCATACTTGTGCTGTACAGAAGGTGACAAAAAGCCCATCAAAGAGCCCCTTGAGGAACTCAGATCCTGCCCACGGAATCCTCTCCATGAAGTCGCCTTTTCTGTCAAGCACTTAAACACAAACCAAGAAAAACCAGAGAGAAGGGAACGATCTGACACCAGGTCATGAGAAACTGCAGCCAGGGCTGTGGGTCTGAGCATCCATCCCCCTTCTGGGGGAGAAAAGAGGGCACCTGAGCAGAACATCTGCGAGCCCAGCTGATCCCACAGAGTGACTCAGAGAGCTCAGCCCTGCCCTGAGCTGCCAGAGCAGCCCCTTTGCTGTGCTTCTGTCAGGAAAATACTCCCCTCTCAGCAGTGCAATGTGTTCCCCAGCTCACCTACAGACCCAGAGCCCAGCAGCCTCTCCCCTCCCAGCCCCGACAGGCACCGGGCACTGCCGTGTCAGAGAGAGCAGTGGAAGGAGGAGTAAAGCAGGAACTCAGAGCAAAGGCAGCCCAGAACACCCAGAACACTCCCTCTGGCTGGGAAGCAGCCTGTTCCTAGAAAGAGCCGTGGCTGTGTCACCTGAGCCAGCCCTGCAGGGACACGTCCTCTGTGCTGCTGCTCGGGGGATGCAGCAGTGAGCTCCACACACAGCACCTTGTTTGTACAGCAAGGGAACCCAGAGGGCAAAACCAACAGAACACAACCTCGCTAACATCAAAGCCCAAAGAAGAATTCCTCTGGTCCAGAAACACTTTCCGGGCCAGCTGAATGCCAAGCATCTGACTGCAAGCCAGGAAATCGATGTTTAATTTTAGTTTGAGAGCCCATTACAAAGTGCTGATTTCTCATTTCAGCATCCACATTATGCAGAGACCACTGCTGTGCTTGGGGCTGGAGGGATGGCTGGGAATTGCTGAGCAGCAGTTGCAGGGGTAATAATATTTCGGAAAATAAGATTAAGAAAGAAGCAGATTCTTCATTGCTCTTAATTGAATCCACAGCAACTGCATTGTTAAATAGTCTCCCTTTTATCCAGGTCGCTTCCAGTCTTGACTGCCAAAACTCCCTTCACTCACGTATCCAACGTAATAATAATAATAAAACATCACCCTGCCCATTAGAAGCAGTTGATGAAACAGGAAGGGGTTGAGTTTTTCCCATTTTCTGGCAAACAAAGCTGCTCTGTTGAGATACAACCCAAGGGTGTTCATTTGCAAAGCCTCTTTAAGGAAAGCCAGGTTAAGGTGCTTAAAAATCTTGAAAGGCATCAGCTCTGCAAAGATCATTCCAAACCCACAAAGAGTAACCTGGGCGGGAAAAGGCACTTTGGAAGAAGAGCTTGTGCTCACGAGCACGTCAGAAGCTCACAGGAGAGGATATCAGCCACGGCCAAGCTGCTGCTCTGAGAGGGGCTGTGTTCATACAAATAAAGTGGTAACTCCAGGGCCCCCGAGCTGAAAAGCCATTAACGCTCATTATCATCCCTCCAGGAAGCCCTGGACACACTTGGCAAAGCAGCTCGAGGAAAATCACCTTTCCCTGCACCCCTCTGTGCTCCTGTGCCTTTGCAGGGCAACCCTGACCTGCCTTTATTTAATAACACCGAGGAAAAACAAGCTCCCACGTAATTTATTAGCGCCACAAACACCTCCTGCATTTCAAGACCCCAGCAAATGTCACAGCGTGACATTATCAGCTCAATGAACTTCAGAGGGCCACTAATACTCAGATAAATGCACAAAGCTCCCTGGCACAGCCTCTGGCTGAGGTGTTTTTCACAAAGTGCACACGCACTGGTTCTGCCCCGGAGTCGCCAGGGAATGCCCTACATTGTCACCAGGCACTCTGCAAAATTGCTTTTCAAAAGCTGCCAATGTTTGGAGGTTGCCAAGGCTGAGGCAGAGCCCCTGCAAAAACCACCCCTCACCCCACCGAGGATCCTGCAGCCAAGCCACAGAAAACACCAGCTGAAACATCCCTCTGCAGCAGAACTGCCTGGAAATGTCCATGTTTCTGAGGAAAGATAAAGATTTGATTTTTTTTCTCTGTTTACTGATCATTCTCTATCCCAATGGGAAGTTAAAATCACAGAAGAAGGAGCTTCTGCTTCCTCACCAGAATGTTTTTTCCTCTGACATTTGTCTCAGTGAAAATAGTAAGTTTGCCAAATAGAAAAAAAGAAAAAGAGAAGAAAATAAAAAATGTTGGTGCTTTATCCTCTTTCTTTGTGTGGAACTTGGCCTTTCCCTCCCTGTGCAGGGCCAGTGCTGCTCCCACACACAGGGATGTGGTGCATGGACACCCTCAGAGCTCTCTGAGGCACCCAGGATCCCCTCAGCTGCTCCCCTGAACAGCACACCCTGCTCCAGAGTGCCCCAAGGAACTCTTTTCCTAACAAAACAGGTCCTTCTGCCAGGATTTTTGACTATCCATCGGCTTCTGGAATTACAGTTAGTGAGAGAGTTGAACCCAAAGAGCTTCAGTTCCTTTCACAGTCAAACATACAATACCAATACATTGATTAATTCAGCCTGCAGATACTAGAATTTACAGGAGATGCCTGGGAACCCTCCCTGGGCAGAAAGGATGTATGTATTTACGAATAAAAGTGCTTAGGAAATACTTTATCTATTGATCCCGATTCAATTAAAACAACTCCTCTCCATTTTCTTTCCATTAGCCTGGAGAGGAAGGTCCTCCCTGGCCCATGGCCCCTGGCACGGCAGCAGGAGCTGGGGGAGCCAGCAGGTCTCTGTCAAAGATGAAATTTAAAACACACAGAGGATCAAACCCTTCCCGAGGGGCTGCAGAAAGCTGGGGCAGAGGATGACTCCTACCTGCCATTCCCAGAGAGCTGCATCCAGGTGAGCTGGGGCTATCCAGGGGCTGATCCCCACGGGAGACACACGGATCCCATGGGGTTGGTGCTGCTGGAGAGCTGCTCCAAGGCAGGTCAGGGCCAGGGGAGGCCCCGGCTGCACTTTGCAAATCAAAGCACTTGCAAACGTGTCCTGCCTTGAAGCTGCTGTGCCCTCTGCAGCCGAGGGGGGTGGGTCCTGCCTGCCCCCTTCCCTGAGAGCAGAGGCCCTGGGCAGCTGAGTGCCAAAGATAATGGGAGGATTTCCCAGGATTTCAGCTTCCTCGGAGGTGAATCCAGCCGGTAATGGGCTGTGAGCAGCAGGGCAGCACACAGAAAGCATCTCAGGGACTCTGCCTGCACAGGGCTCGTTACTCTCTGTCCATTATTGTCACACCAAGAGGTCCTAGACAAAGCAAGCCCCCATTTCCCTGGGCTCAGCACAAGAACCTGCCCTTTCCCCTGCAGGCTGGAGAGGGCCAGGATGCACCAAGGGGATGTAGAGCAGGACAGAGAGCAGGGAAAAAAGCCCGAAACTCAGTGACTTCACAGGAAGAGTTTATGGCCCCTTTGAGTCCTTCCCCTAAGAAACGGATCAATTACTAAAGTAATTATTTCCATGGAATTCCTCCATGCACTACACAGAGTGCACTAAGAACCAGAGGACACGCAGGGGCTGGGAGAATATCCCCAAACAACGGGGATTTGAGCAGCTGGGGAGGGGAAGGGCAGAGGGAACAACACACAACAGGGCTGGGGCAGCAGCAGCTCTCAGAAACATCCACTCAGCAGGACCCAGGACATCAATAAACCCACACTGGGCCCTGTCTTGCCTCGCCTTTCCCTGGTTTCTCTTCCCTCCTCAGCCTTGGCAGGGTTAATGCCTCTGCACCACAGGCTCTGACGAGTTCCCTGAGAAGCCATCAGATGGATCTGCACCACTGCGAGCTCTCCTTTGTCTCTAGGACTCCTTTCTGACATTTGTCCTTAAAAAGCAGCACCATTCACACGAAAAGTTGATTAATTCCACTTGTTATAATTAGTGTCACAAATAAAAGCAGCCATTCCCCCCTGCGAGCACGGGGGATAATGGTCCTTACCCTTCTCACTAAAGCGTTTCAGTTCCAGGGGTGAGAAGCTCTGTACCAAGCACTAAGTGTTGTTATTAAACTGTCATTAAAAGCGTTTCAGGAAAAGTTCACAAACTGCAGGGATTTCTGTCATCGCAGCATCTGGCTGGGACAGCAGCTGGGCTGAGTGTTACTGCCAAAATCTCAGTGGTACCAAATTCCCTCTCCCCGTTCCGGAGTCTCGGCTGCAGCCACCTCCACCTTTGCACCTCCAAGGATCTCTGTGGGGTCAGCTCCCACCATGGTGGGCCTGGGGGGCTGCTCCATCCCCACTGCACTTCTGGAGGGTCCTGGCAAACCAAAGAAACCCACCAGGAGAGAGCCTGGAGCAGGGAAACACCGATATTCACTGACACCATCACACGGCTGCAGAAACCTTTGGCCAAGTGGGGCCACAGCAGACACCAGGGAGATTTGCATGACACAGGCAGAAATTCACTGCCTGTGCTTTATTCCCTCACTTTCCCTGTTTAGCCTCGGCAGCTGAACCAAACAGCACCAGGCAGCAGCTCCTGCATGGCCCAACCACTCCTTGGCAGAGTTTGGGAGACTTCTCCAGTAAACTGGAGCAGTGGAGTGTCAGAGAGGAAGGAACACTTTGGAAAGCACAGAGGAGAGCGTATTTAGCAGCAGCAAGAGAGCTGGAAACAGAAGGAAGCCTTTGAAGAGCTGGGCTGATGGAGAGAGATGGAAAAATTATGTAAAGTAAGAAAACACACAGAGAGCTTGCAGGCAGGCTGTGAGCCCGGAGGGGGACGGGCTGATACCAGAAGAGCCTTTGATTTCTCTCCTCTTCCCTGCATTTTCTGCATTAACATTTCAAATGTTAACAACTTCCAAATGTTAGGGTTTAGAAGAGAGGACCCAGGACTCCAGAAACTGCCCAGTAATAGCATCAGTGCCCTGCATTTCCCTCCCACCCAGAGCCACCAGGCTGCTCCCACTGCCGGAGGCTCAGCTGGTGCCCAAGAGCCGTGCCCATCTGCAGATGGATGAGGGGATTCCCAAACAAAACCCCTCTTGGCCGGCCGGGGGCAGGGAGGGCAGGTTCCCTTGCCCAGGAGGCTCCCCAGGTAGCCGGGAGCCGGAGCAGCCCTTACGTAACTGCGGCGCAGGAGCCTCGCACTCAATCCCAGAACTGTCATCGCAGCCTTTGTAAAGCCATTTTTACCTCTCTAAGTGTGGCTCATCAGCGGCGAGCATGAAAGCTGCAAACCCAGTGTGGTAACTCGGGACTGCTTAGCAGGGAGACGAGAAATAGAGCACGGCCGAGCAGCTGCTGAACAGAGATCCCTGCAAAGCCCCGGAGCCGCCGACACGGTTCCCACTCCTGGCTGCATCTCACACGCTCGCAAGCAGAGCAGTGAGACCCTGAAGCTTTTCAGTGACTCCCAATCTCTTCCTACCTCTTCCCAAAGCCGCTGGCTGGTTAAAATGGCCGGAGGAAAAGGGAAGGTAAATGTGTACCTGTCTCTCAACCGCTCAAGCCAGCGAGGAAACTAAAAGCCCTCGGGTAAAATCTAAATATACACCTGCAAGGGAAGCAAGAAAAGTCTCCAGGCAGAGAGCACAGTAATGAGGCACGGCCAAGTCACTTTTCCAGGTGAGTACATAACGGGGTCACTCTCTGCTTTCCCGAGGTGGAAGGAGGGCAGCGGCGGTGCCCGGCCGGCGGAGCTGGCAGCCGCTGGCGGCGGGGCTTGGGCAGCGCTCCCCGAGCATGAGTCAGCCCCGCGCTGCGCAGCGAGCGGAGCAATGCGGGCACAGAGGGGAGGGAAGGCGGAGATGCGCAAAGGAGGCGGCGGGGCAGCACCCAAACCCGGCCAGGAGGAGCTGGGGGGGGGGAAGGCTCAAAGCACCGCCCTCCCCTGCCAGCCGCTGCTGTTTGCTGCCTGCCGGCAGGAATGATCTTTGCACCGTGAATGTTTATGGTTTTAAGCGTTTGTGCGGCCAGCAGGGAATCTGAAAACACCTTGGAAACGCCCCGGGGTACCGCCGGTGATACCTGAAAGAGGAGTGGGGCAGGAGAGGCCCCGTGCCTGAGCTGTGGGGCAGACGGAGCAGTAAACCCACGCCGTGTGGCAGAATTCCCGTGGCCATCCCTTAATGTCCCTCCAGCCTCTCCAAGGGCCTGAGCCCCGCGGGTGCCTTCGAGGCCGGGATTTCCCCCTTGGTGCCCTCCTTCTGCAGGAGCCAGCACCTGGAGAGAGAACAGGGATGCTCTGGGCATCCTCAGCCAGCGGCCAAGGGCAGGACAGGCAGCAGCCACAGCTCCTGGGGCACCTTTCCATCACCCCCCAGCTCCAGGGGACACCCTGCTCCCCTGGGATTCACCCCAGCTCCTCCTCCCAGGGGATGTGACAGGCAGCCAGAGCTGGAGAGGTGCCTCGTGCTCCCCACGCACCTCTCACGAACCCTGCTGGAGTTTGGGTTCCTGCCCAGCAGCAAAGTGCCTCGAGGAGCCGGTGATGCTCCGGATGCAGACGGCACCGCGGCGTTCCGGGGGCACAGGCGGCTCCCTCGCTGCTGCAAACACCTCTGAGCTGCCTGGCAGAGCTCACCGGGAGGCACTTTCACAGAGACTTGCAAAATGCCAAAGCGATTCCCACTCTGCGGTTTTAAAAGACTCCAAGCCTCTTTTTTTTGCATGATGTTCTTGCAGCAGATTTGCTTTTAAAGTATTGGAATTGTAATGTAATGCAGAGCAGCGTCTGCTTATTCAATAGTGCTAAGGGTTTTCTGCTGGAAAATGTGGGGAATTTTAGCAGCTAAAAACTTCCTTAAACTTCTAAAAAAAAATCCAAGAAAAATGATTGACATTCAAAGAAGAAATTTTGGCTTTGGGGCTCTCCATCAGCTCTGCCAATTATGTCTCATGGTAATAACATTTTCTTCCCTCCCTGGGGTCGCTGGATGATGCCAGGTACCATTTCCCATACATTTTTCATTCCTCTCAGCATTCTTTTTGTAATACATTATATAAGACAGAGAAAATGGCAAGTCCCTATAAAGAGGAGCTCACAATGTGCTGCAGAAACGAGGCATGAACTCCACGGAGCCTGTGACAGCCTCATCAGGCTGTGTGGGAAGGACGAGAACAGGGGGTTGTACCAGACCATTGATCTCCGAGAACGTTTCTTATTTTAACTTCAATGAGGAAAAAATTTGCTTACCCATCAACATCCTGCTGTAGCTGTGGGTTCTGCCGTGAGCCAGGAGGCCCTGCAGCCAGGTGATGTGCCAGAATCACCTGCCCCCAGGTGATTGCAATGCTCAAGTCGCACAGGTGCTGTCCTGGATGTGACAAAAAGGGTCTCTCTCTTTCCACACCCAGCCAAAATCAGCGGTCAGCCCTGAGGCATTGAAAGAAAAGGCAATGATGTGTGAAACTGTGGCCCTGAGGCAAGAGGCTCCGGGAAGTTTTGCACAAAACCCCCTGAAATTCCCCCTAGAGGTGCCTCACACCTTGGAGAGCTCTGTTGAACCCAGACAGGAGCCAAAGGTGAGCTAAAGCCACAGGGAAGCATTTTAAATTATTATCCACCACCACCCTTATCTGCTCATCAGCTTTTGGTTCAACTGCCATGACCAAATCATCTGTTGGAAAGGGAATATCCACTCCAGGAGCTGGTGTGGCAGCAAATGCTGTTTCACAGATCTTGGCTGCCTCACACATTTACAGTAAAAAGTACAGCAAAAAAAAAAAAAAAAAGCCTTGGCCTGCTCTCATCTCTCACATAAAGACACAAAAAATGAAAAAGAGAAGGCTGCGATTTTTTACATGGTGTCTCCTTAAAGACTGAACTGCAAACATCATCCTCTCCATTTATATCCATCCTGGCCAGGCTTTTAGGACAAAGGATGGTTTAATAAACAGACATTTATAACAAGTGCCAGATCTTACAGCTTCATCATCTGGAAAAGAGTCCATTAAACCAAGTGAGAAACTCCCTGATCACTAAAGGTGTCTAATGGAATTAAAATTAAATTATATCATGATTAATATCTTCACCAGCATGTTCAGCTGTACTCCTTTCTCTCCCTAAAATCTGCCTGTGGGAAACAGAGCAAAAAAAGCTTAGGGGGGAAAAAAGGCCTTAAAAGTCGGGATAATTGTTCCAGCTCTCCAAAGTTTCTCAGGAAAAGCAGCCATCAGGCCCCAGAGTGGATCTTGGTGCTCTCCTGTGCTCACTAACCCACACTGGCACAGCAGCACTCGCTGTGCCTCCCGTGAATCATCCTCCTTCGAAAGGGGATCCCACCAGGACATCCAAACATAGCTCTGGGAAAGGGCACGGGACTCCTCCAGCCGTGCCTCTCATCCCAACCTCTCACAACTCCTAAACTCACGGAGGAGCATCCCTTCTCTGCCTCCTCCCTCCTGCTAAAATCCCGCTCCTCACTCCCCTCACTCAGCCCTGAGATCCAGGCTTTGCTCTTTGTCAGAGTTTTTTTGTGAGGTTTTTTTTTTAAACTCACACCGTTGGGAAGGAATCCAGCCCTCGTGCATGCGCGGTGAGGTCGGCACACGTCTGCAAACAGAAACGTTTTTGTGCTGCTGAACCCTGGAAGGCTGAGCATTTCTGAGGCACAGAGCACAGCATCCAGCACTAAAACCATTTACGAGTTCTTAGCGCGAAAGAAATATTTCCCATTAGAGGCCATAAGAGGAGCTGCCTAGAAATTGTTTTTCCTCTCAATTTTTGCACAATAGCTGCCGGCAATAAATCTCCCCATCAGCACTGGGCAGTTCTAAGTGCAGTTGCTGTGTGGGAAGAATCCAAACAAAGTGACAATACTGAGCTTTAAAAGCATTTTGGAGGAAGATGAAAAGGAAAAAATTGTTAAACGGCAGCTCTGGAAGAGGCTGAGGAGCTGTAATGGCTTTTGTGTCACCATCTCACACTCTCAGTGACCCCACAGAGCAGGAGCTCCCGCAGCAGAGCCTCCAGCTCGTGGCAGTCCCTGAACAACAGCTCTGAGATGACAGCTTGAGACATCTCCACGCTGGAAAGAGACTGTAAAGTCTTTTTCCACATGGAAAAAGCTCATGGTGCTGATTTACTGACCTGGAACTGATGGGTCTTGAGGGACCTCAGAGAAGCAGGGATGAAAGGCTGGATAGGGGACATGAACCTCCCCTTCCCTGTGTGCTGGTTCATGCGTGAGCACATTCCTGCACACGTGTGTGTGAGCACCTCAGGACAGGGATGTTCCTGTGCCAAGGAGCCAGAGCTGCTCCAGAGGCACAGAAAGACCAATCCCAAGTCACCTGAAGTGGGAACTGAAGTGTCAGAGGAGGCCTTCACTCTCAGCAGCGTGGGTGTGATTGCATCAAACTGTAATGGAGCAAATCCATCTCCAAAATGCAGCTTGAAGAAGAGTAACTGAACAGCTTCCTTCAATAAATGCCTTTCCTGAGCCCAGCTGCAACTTCCTGCTGAGAGATCTGGGCACCACCTAATCCCCATTTCTGTCCTCGAGCAAACACCGTGACTGTGCATTAGAAACACCAAACTAAATCAGCACACGAGCGTCCACGCCAATTATTCCAATTAAACTCTATTCTAAGAGCCAATTACCACCCATTTTATTAAATTAGAAATTTTCAAACAATACTCCCATACGGAGCTCTCAGCCCAGATGCAATTATGCACTTCACACATTGACACTGGACACTGGGCAAACGAGTTCCTCTCGGTCTCTGCAATGCAACCACAGACAGAGTTGGTCTGAAAGGAGTTTCAGGCAGTGTTTCAGCTTTGAAAAGCTCTATTGAGCACCCATCTGCAGGACCCGTTTCTGTTTAAACTGCTTTTTGCTCACCTGCAAACCAACACAATGCAAGCAGTGAAAAGGCCACTCTCAAATGGAATTGCTCTGGGGAGTGATTGAGGCATTCAGAACTAAGGCAGAGCGCCTCAGCCAGATGCTCACCCTGTCAGTGAGAGTGATGTGAGCTGGAGCAGGATTCCCACTGCTCCAAGGAGCTCACGCTCCGTGAGGCTCCGCGGTGGAAAAACGCCCGCTTTGGGCAAAGCCCTGCCTCGCTCGTAAACATTTCACCAGGGGATTTTTTGCTGCTTTCTGACAGGATAACACATTCCTCAGCAGTGTCACTCCTGCCCACGGCATGGCAAGGTCTCAAGCTGACATTTGCTAAACATCTTCACCACCTGCTCCCCAGAAATATTTCTCTCTCCTAGGCAGAGGAGACCTTTTTCTTGACAGCTCCTGCCACCAGGGAGGTGGCACATACCTGCCACGGAGCCACCGTGAGCTTCATGCTCCAAACTGCTCCGTGACACTCCAGCAGCAGGTTCTGGGGTCACAGGGCCACCATGGGCTCACGGAGGGCTGGGAGCAGCGTGCAGGGCATTTGGAAAGTCCCAGTTCCCAAACAAATCTGCCTGCAGCGATCTGAAGTCAGAAACTCGTTGCAGCAGAGCTCAGGGAAGGTAATGACTTCGCTAATAGTCACCCGCGGCACACGGGGAATGAGCCACGCAGAGCAGCTCCATGGCTCTGCCCACAGCCCAGAAAGCGAGAGCTCCCCGCCTGAAGGAGCTGCTAAATCTGCAGAGCCACACTCGGCTGCTCCGGAGGCTGCGTGGGCCGCAGGAAGCGCGGCAGAGTCTCGAATCCAAACACAGCCGCAGCCTCCCCGCAGCGCTCCCGCACGGCTCCTCCCGAGCCCCAGAGCTCCGGGACCGGGGAAACACCGGGATGGGGGAAACACCGGGATGGGGGAAACACCGGGATGGGGGAAACACCGGGACCGAGGAAGCACCGGAATGGGGAAACCAAACACCGGGATGGGGGAAACAAACACCGGGATGGGGGAAACACCGGGACCGAGGAAGCACCGGAATGGGGAAAACAAACACCGGGATGGGGGAAACAAACACCGGGATGGGGGAAACAAACACCGGGATGGGGGAAACACCGGGATGGGGGAAACACCGGGATGGGGGAAAGACCGGGACCGAGGAGGCACCGGGATGGGGAAAACAAACACCGGGACGGGGGAAACAAACACCGGGACCGGGGAAACACCGGCCCAGGAGTGGGAATGAACCGGGGAAGTTCCCGTGGGAGCCACAGCCGGCAGCGTGAGGAGCACGGGGGATCACCGCGCCAAGAAATCCACACCCAAACCTGAGAAACCCCTGCGGATCCCAGTCACAGCAATCACAGAGGGTGCGCTGGGGTTTGCTTCACCTTAAAGGGAAACTTTTTTAAGAGTCCGGCTGTTGCAGCAGAGGATGAGAGCACACGGTACCCGCGTTCAGCCCCAGCGGTGCAGGAGACGGACAAAGCCCATCCTGGAGAGAGGAACTCGCCACAGCCCTCTGCAAACCAGGAGCAGGGAACGGGCGGGACGGGGAGAGGAGAAACAGCGCCCGAGGAAGGGAGGATACAACCTCCAGATCCATGTTTAACCCCAAGAGGTTTGGGACATGCAGAGAGGAGGGTGGCAGCACCTTCCTCAGGACCCTCGCTGGGTGGAGGATCCCAGATTCCAGCCTCAGCAGAGGGGCCGTGGGTGGCTGCCCGGGCAGGAGACGTGGACAGCCCCACTCCTCGCTCCCCCACACCCCACAGACAGCGTATCCAGAGCCTCGGAGACAAACACTCCCCAGCAGCCAGCTTTATGTAAAGCTACAACCAAAAGCTCAATGACAGGTGACAACAGAGAGTCACGGAGAGAATAAGAAAATGCCAATTTGCCTGGATTTGTGGAGGAGTCGGACAGGAGTGATGAGTGCGCTGGCCTCCAGAGGGCCCCTCCACAGTGAGATGCCAGAGCAGCAGCAAAAAATCATCTGTGACAAAGGAACTGGTGACAGCAGCGACATGAAATCCTGCTCAGCAAAGCCACGGCAGCGGGGCAGAGAGCGAGGGACAGACTCTGGCAGCCCCGCGTGGGTCAGGGGAGCGATGTCACACAGGGGAGGGAGCACTTTGTGGCCGAGATGGACACCCCCAGCAGCAGCGGGAGGTTTGCACCGAGCACGGAGAACACCTGAGCTCTTCTCCATCCCTTCACACAACACCCAACACCCTGTCCGGGGACACAAATCCCTCTCGGGGTGGCAGAAGGCTCCCGAGGGAAGAGTCCTAGGCAGCCCCAGTGCCAGAGAGCCAGGGAGCTCCAACTGCAGTCCCCAGGAACATGCCATGTACACAAGGGCACGGTGGTGGCACAGGGACACGGTGGCACAGGGACACGGTGGCACAGCCAGCACCTCAGCAGAGCTCAGCTCCACTGGGCAAAACCAGGATATTTCTGCACCAACAGAGGCAGGTACAAACCCAACCCTCACTGTTTCTTAGCTCACATCAGGCAAGACTTTAGTTCACCAAAACAGCAACACCACAAAGGGAAGATGAGATTGAAGCTCTCGGTTTCACCGAGGGACACCCGGCTGTGTCCCCCCCTCACCACACTTCAGTCAGTCACCTCCCCCAGTTAATTCATGGCTGTTTCACTCTACATCACCCCACTGGCCTCACGAGCCCCCTGCCCCTGGCAGAGTGTGCTGTTATCCTTCCCCACCATCCCTCCTTCCTGCCTCCCTTCCCTCCAGCTGCACCCACGGCCTGGCCCAGCTCTGAACCCTCGGGGGCTGTGGCCGTGGCTACTTGTGCATCACATTACACACCCACACAGCTGCTGCAGGGAGGCAGGCAGGGAAAACAACCAGGGCATCGGGATGGGGAGAGAGTGAGCAAGATGCACCTTCTCCATGGCTAGAGGGATCTTGTTTCATGGGGGAAAACATCACAGGAAAAACTGGGGAAACACCAGTGACAGGTACCCTGACGTGCAGAAAATAAATCTGGCTGCAGAAATTTTCACCCCTAAACCCAGGGCTGGCAGCCAGCACGCTGGGACTGAGCACAGAGGGATGGCCCTGGAGATGTCCCGATCCCAAGGTGTTGTGCCCATCCACAAACTTTGCTCCCCACCCTCCACTCACAAAACACCACTTCCATGTCCTGTTTGACTGCCAGCAAACAGCTCCAGGCTGTCTCTGGAAGGAAGCTGAGCAGAAGAGAACCAGATGGTCTGTCTGGAGGAAGACAGAAGCAAGACCAAGCAATTGAGGCTCTGGTGCAAGTCCGAAGAGGCAAGGCCAACTCAAAGCTCCTGGAGTTCTTCCAGAAAGCCACGGATGGCCCTCACAGAGCACGCCTGCACCACACGGCTGAGGTAGTTTCAGAACAGAAAACAACTCTTAAAAATGCTTGCAAGCATTGCTTCACCCACTACTCCAGTCCTCCTGCCTGAAAGGACGAGTTTTTTGAGCTGGAGAAGTTTGGAAAACATCAAACTTAGGAAAATGTTCCTTTAATCTGCTGGGAACGTGCTGACATCCACAGCATTTCTGTCCCACCAAGGCCTTGTGTCTCAGCTCTATCACCACAAACTCCTTCATTATCAATTATTTATTACCTAGAATAATTAAAGGGGAAATGCTGAACCTACCAGGGGACCTGCAACCCTGAAAACCTCCTTCCAGCCCTCTGGCTATGCAGGGGAGATCTTAAGACAGCGCCAATGAGGTCGTGGGGACAGAACAGAGAGCAGAGTCTGCCACCTCCCCACAGACTGACACCACAGGGACCCGCCTGCTCCAGCAGGCTGGACTTTGATCATCTCCCTGCAGTAAAACAGCCAGCCACAAATTTGCTAAAATGGCAACAAAAAGCTTCACAAAGAGAGGAAATGAGGTCACGGAGCTGATGAAATTCAACGCTATTAATTTATACAAAGTGTGATGTAGCAACGCAATCTAAACTCTGAACCATCTGAAAGATAGTTTTTTTTTTTTTAAATTGCAGCAATATAGCAAATTAATTGACTGATAATGGAAGAAATCTCTGGATTAGGGGACTGGGAGGCTGCTCCAGCAGCCTGCACTGGCAGCTCTTGGTGGGCAACCGTGGCCAGCACAGCCCTGAGAGCAGCTGGCAAGAGCTCTGCACAGAGCCTGTGTGACCCACTCTGAGCTGCCAGTCAGGAGCAAGAGGAGGTATTTTAGTTGCAAATGAACACCTTCATCTCTGCTGTGGACCCAGACAGGTGCCAGTGGAGCAGAAGCAAATGCAGCGTGGCAGAGAAATCTGTGCTCGCTGCGGGGCTTCACTGGCAGCGTGTCCACGTCTGTCTCAGTGAGTAGTGCTAAAATAGTACAGTAAAGGGTTGGTTCTGTCTGTTGGTGGAACTTCTCAGAACTAGAGATGCTTGGATTCAAATTCCAGCCTCTTATTCCTGTCTGAACCCCTCTGCTGCGCAGTCTAAAATAAAAAGAGTATCTGAGACGCCTCACAGGAGAATGTACAGAGGAGGAATCACTAACCACGTTACTCAGGCTTTGCTGGGATCCCTTTCCCACGACCACACAGGGGTCTGAGGGAGAGCAGCTCACACCTGAGCAGGGCTGGCACCAGGACAGGGCTGGGTGCAGAGCGAATGGAACCTCTGTGTCCCCCGAGGATGTGAGCGGGGGATGCCCGAGCTCCAACGCTCCCTGTGCAGTCAGGAACTGAACAGGTTGTGCCGAGGAAAAGCAATGAGCACCACCTTCACAACAGCAATAAATTATTCCCCTCGGGAACAAAGATGCAACTGTGATGAGAGAAAGCAGTGGGAAAACACGGCAGTAAAATTTAATGCATTCTCTGCAATTACAGCTACAGCTGCCAAGTTGTTTCTCGTGCTGTCACCAGTGGTGACAACTTTGGTCTCAGCCCGACCTTCCAGCCTCACCTGGAGCAGCACAACACTCCCAGGGATTCCTGCAGGCACAGGGCTTTGCTGTGATGCCAAACATCAGCGTGGCCTCAGCAGGTCTGTGGACACAGACTCACACTCCTGGTGCCCCCCTGTGCTAAAGAGACCCTGGGGCATCTCTGCCAAGGTTTGACATCCAACCAGGCTCTCATGTGGGAGCTGCTCCCTGTCCTTTCCCAGCAGGCTGAAGTGGCACAGGAGCTCCAAGGAGCCCCTGGCAGAGAGATGCCCCAGGGCCACACCAGGAGCAGCCAGCGATGCCCCATCACGCCAAGAACACATGGAAGGAGCTTTGCCCCTGTTGACCGTGGCAGGAGAAGAGACTCCAGCATTCCTCGTGCCCCTCTGCACTCTGTTTGCTGGGAAATCATTCTTAGGCCTTTCAGTGTGTCCTGGATGACTGACTGAGGGGAGTAAAACAATTCATTTTGCCCATTTTGAGTTGAATTTTCCTCGAGTAAGGTCAGTGCCAGCCCCCAGGGGCTCCCCTGGGAATGTGCCCACCTCGCTGAGCACCTGCAGACCCCTTGCTCGAGCTCTCCCCTTCATTCAGGTATCTTCAACACCTTGAAATGCTGTTTTCTCTTCAAAGCCCATTCCCCCAGTAAACAGAAAAGAACCAAAGGGAAAGTAAATAAACGGGAAAAAAAAAAACCACCCCAGGGAGGGATGGAAACTTGAGCCCACAGTGTTAAATTGCACTAAATAACCGAAAATCAATGCTGTTCTTCCTTTTCCTCGGGGCACAGCACACGTTTGGCAGCACTGCAGGGACACCTCTGCTCATTCCAGCAGCCTGCTACGTGCACTCACTTTTATTGCAAGCAAGGGCCCACTGCTGGCAGTGAAAACAATATCCTTGAAAAAGAGCAATGGCCATTTTTTAAAATAAAATATTAGTTATAATTATGAGAGAACCACTTTTCTTCTTTGCTCCATTAGTTTCATAACTTTTGTAATACTCCTGCTAATGTCCAGGGGTACCTGCCTTAAGATGAAGACACCAGAGCACACCAAGGAAACATCAATTAAAGAAACTCCAAGCAGCATTGCAATTAAGACACAGCGTTGGGAATCATCCCTGCAGCCTTTTAGAACAACTGGAAAAACAAACCTCAATTAAGAATGTCATCATTAAAAAAATCTACAAACACAAGAAAACCCAAATCAATTTCATAAAGCTGCCTCAGGCTTCCAGTGCTCTTCATCCCAGTGTGTCCCACCTGGAGCTGGGCTGAGGAATCCAGGGGTAACATTTGTTGGGTTTGCCTCTGTTAGGGGTGAGGAGCTGCTGGACAGGAGGTGCCCACACCATGCAGGGCTGTGGAGTGTGGGTTCTGTGGTTGTTCCTCCATGGCATGGGGCAAATGGGGCTGGCAGCAGGTTTAGGAGCACCAATACCCTGCCCCTGGAGTTTTCCCCACCCTGCTCTAAGCTCTGCTGCTCTGGACCTACCACATCATGTTCCAAAAGAGCCATGGGGATGATTGGAGGCCTGGGATGCTCATTCCCACTCAATCCAGCAGCAGGAATGAGCCTCTCTGGAGGAGCACAGCGAGTCCAGCCCACTGCTCCTGGCTGGCAGCTCCTCCAACAACTCAGATGGATCTGGGGACTGAATTCAGTCTTGTCCACAGCCTTGGCTGGCACAGCAGAGCTGCTGGCATCTGCTCTGGGAAGAGCTACACCTGCACGTGCCCTGTGCCTGCCTGGCCGTGCTCCCTGGCTCAGGAGCACACCGGGAGCAGGGATGGCTCCAGGAGGAGTGGGGATGGCTCCAGGAGGAGCGGGGATGGCTCCAGGGGGAGCGGGGATGGCTCCAGACTGGAGCAGGGATGGCTCCAGACTGGAGCAGGGATGGCTCCAGGAGAAGCAGGGATGGCTCCAGACTGGAGCAAGGATGGCTCCAGGGGGAGCAGGGATGGCTCCAGGGGGAGCGGGGATGGCTCCAGGAGAAGCAGGGATGGCTCCAGGCAGGAGCAGGGATGGCTCCAGGCAGGAG
>VZRV01000136.1:49883-67816 GCA_013398115.1 Falcunculus frontatus
GCAGCAGCCGGTGATCCCCCCCCCGATCCGCGTGTCTTCGCCTCTGGTCTCTGTCAGAACGACCCTTGGGTGGCTTGGCTTTCTTTATTTTCCTTTTTCCTCTCCTTTTTCCTTTCCCTTTCCTCTCCCTTTTCCTTATCTTTTCCCTTTCATTTCCCCTTGCCCTTTCCTTTCTCCTTTCCTTTCTCCTTTCCTTTCTCCTTTCCTTTTCCTTTTCTTTTCCTTTTTCCTTTTTCCTTTTTCCTTTTTCCTTTCCTTTTCCTTTCCTTTTCCTTTCCCTTTCCTTTCCCATTTTCCTTTTCCCTTTCCTTTCCCTTTCCTTTCCCTTTCCTTTTCCTTTCCTTTTCCTTTCCTTTCCTTTCCCTTTCCTTTCCCTTTCCTTTCCCTTTCCTTTCCCTTTCCTTTCCCTTTCCTTTCCTCTTTTATTTTTTTCTTTCATTTTTTTATTTGGTTGTTTTGGGTTTTTTTCTACTACCCACACAAATATTTGTGTTGAGCGCTGCTGCGCCTCGGGGTTGTGCCGAAAGCAAACAGCGCGGCCAAGCCCCGGCAATTCCTGTGCCGTGCTGCGCGGCCGGGCCGGGAGCGTTGATCTTCCCGGGGGGCCCTGCTGCAATAACACGGCCCCGCTGGGCAATGGCCCCGAGCCCAGGGACAGCGTGGGCAGCCTGGAAACGAGCCGGCCGCCTCCAGGAAAGGGTTAACGGGATGGGCTCCAAGGTGCCTTCCCTCCCCTCCAAGTTCAGCCCCATATGCCAGGGGCGGCAAAGGGAGAGGGCTCTGAGCCCCCCTCGGCAGCAGGGCCCGGGGGTCGTTTTGCCCCAGCTCGGGTACACTCCTGTCTCCTCTTTGCTTCTTTTTTCACTTCACTTTCCGAGCCCAGGCTGTTGTGTGGGCGCTGGGGAGTTCAGTATGGTGTCATTTCGTGGGACCCCAGAACTGCACGGATGAGGAATAATAAAGGAATTGCTCCCACAGAAACGCAGTGGCCACACAGCCACAGCTGTGCCTTGTGCAACGCGCCTCTGCCACCCCGGTCACCAACACACCAAAGCCCCCTCAGTCACACCCAAGGGAAGGTGACACCATCCACGCTGGCATCCCGCTGCTTCCAGAGCTTTGGATTCCCTCCGGCAGCTCCCAGCCCCGCTGACCCCGGGATACCCCACCCTGGCACTCATCCGCCGCTCCCGGGCTGGCGTGATCCATCGGCACACGGTGGATGCCGCAGCCCCCGCTGTGCCACAGCCCCCGGATCCAGAGGGAAGTGCCCCCACTCGGATGCGCTGGGCTTTACGCTTCTCGCCAGGACTGGAGACTTCGTTTCTCCCGCAGCATCTCTTCCTCCTCCTCTCTCTCTCCATATGGGCTCTCCTACACTGGGAGTCACTGGAGAGAAAAGCAATTAATACTCCCCGTGCAATCCACCCGTGTGATGCTTCCCAACCCATCCTGCTTTTAAGTGGGAAGGTTATTCTCCATTCACTAATTGCCTCACATTATCTGGTGCAAAACGTTAACGTGCGGCTCCGGGAGGAGAGGGGTGGGTGGCACAGCAGCGTATTGACATGCTGGGTGATAACACAGGCGTGGGGGAGGAATTATTTAAAACAGTTACAGTTAGATACTGAGAGAAATGAGAAATGAAAGAGAAAGAGCCAGAAGAAGAGAACATCCCCACCCAAATGCCGGAGCTTGAGCAGCAGAGCAGGACTGGTTCCAGCTGTCCCTGCCCTGGAAGGGCACTGGTGCCACCCCAGTGACCAGGGCAGCTGCTCAGACCACAGGGACAAGCTGAGCAACCTGGTGGCATCCTACCTTAGGAAAGAGTCCTTGTCCTGGGGACTGCTCCCAGCTCCAGCATGGAGCAATTCCCTGCACCCCCAAAGCCAAGGGGGGAAGGCAGGGGAAGGCAGGGCAGTGCTCCCAGCAAAGGCATCGTTCAGAATTTTGGGTGCATGGGGCTGAGCTGGTCCTTCCTGCCTCCAGCTGCAGCACTCCCCAAAATGCCACCGATGCTACAAGTCCTCGTTTCTCAGGAATCATTAACACAAAATACAATTAATTAGCATTTCATGTGCCGACTATAGGACCATCCTCCTCCTCTCGACTCCTTCAGTCCCGACAGCACTGCTGGGGAGCCCCTTCAGCACCCCGACATTCCTGCTGCACCCAGAGCAGGGGAGCACACATTCCAAAGGGCTGCTTTCCACCTGGGCAGGGAATGAGCAGCACCCCCGGGAACGGGCACATCCCTAGGGCCATTTCCAGGGTTGGGTGCTGTGTGTGAGTGGCTCTGCAGAGCAGAGCCAGGCTCGGAGAGCAGCACGGGGGGCTCCTGGAGAAGGCAAACCTCCGGATTGAGACCCCCCAGGGATGAGTGCGGAGGAAGACCCCGGTGCTCTGATAGATCCCAGCCCAGCTGCCCGAGGAGGAGCCTGGTGCAGGGCAGGGAGACTCAACTCAGCCGTTTCTGTGTCTGGGAGAACAATAAATAAACCTGTGGGAGGCAACAGTGGGATGAGTCAGAGGCGAGAGTGAGAGAAAGTCATTTCTGCAGAGCACATCATCCGGGTCCAGCAACCCACAGGGCTCCAGGGATTCGTGTCAGGGGGGTCCCTGTCCTGCTCCAGTTCCCCAATAACCCCCTGCCAGGAGGGCGATGGGAACAGCCCCACCAGCAGGAACCTTGGCCGTGGCTGGGGGGCTGCAGCCCCTCACCAGCCCTGGGGTACCAAAGGAAGCACAGCTGGATCCATCCAGCACCTGGAGTTTTCCCGCTGGGGCATCATTTAAGCCTCAAGAGCTGCACCCTGCTCCTGTTTCCCCCCATGACCTTGGGGAAGCTTCACCTTTTTGGGTGCGTCACACAAACACACAGGGACCCCTTCACTCCAGGGCAAGGAGGTCGCCAGGAGAAATGCTCCAGCTGAAATTTCTCCCAGGAGAAATTCCCAGTGCTGCAGAGCAGCCACGGAGTCGGGAACAGTGACACTGGATCTGCTCCCAGCTGGAAATATTGTCAGAGCGTGGATGGAATTTAATCAAAGCAGAGCCTGAGTCGAGACTCCGACGCTGCGGATGTTGTGCGTGTCAAATGAATTTCATGTGAATCTCCATTTGCCAGGCACAAATACAGCCTGAGTCTGGCTGCAGGGAATGAAGGGGCGAGGCAAAAAGCACCAAAAAAGCATCAAAAAAGCAACTCACAAGGCACGCTCTGAGAATTAATAACAACAGGGAAACTTCCGCTCCACTGCAAAATAAGCAACTTTTCTGTCAAGTTGACATCTTGGCAAGGAGACCACTTGGGAAACCTCCTTGGCCCTGTGGCCTCACAACTCAATATTTCACACAAGTTTATGCTCTTTCCACTCGGCTCACGTTTAACTCAGCGTTGCTGAGGCTGAAGGCAGCACTTGCAGAACACACAGGGGGTTGAGGCTGTCGTTATCCAGGAATACAGAGGCAGGGAGTTGTCAAAGCTGCCATTAATCTCAAGAAGGAATAATCCAACATACCATAAAAAAGGAGAGAGCTTTGTATCCTAGACTGATAAAAAGAAATGCAAAGAAAAAAGAAGAATGTGGGAAACTTGGCTATAAAAATATGGTTTTAGTCTCATCAAGCAAGCCATTAAATCAGAAGCAAAGACACCTTCATCTGCACACGAGGAGCCACAGAGCTGTTTGTCTGCTGTGCCAGTGCTCAGCTTTGTTGGCTTGGTTTTCAGTTTTCTACTTATATTTAATACCCAAAGGGACACTAAATATCAAATATCAAGTGAAACACACACTGTAGAACTCTTACAAAGCCTCTTCTTCCATCATTTCCCAAACCCCACGGAGAATATAAGGTAAGGAACTGCCTGCAAGAGCTGAATCATGTCTTCAAGCACAAACATTGCTATTAGGTGACTAAGACCTAAACAACCATCTCTATTTATTGCAACTGATGCTGTTATTAAAAACCAGACAGGTCCCTCCGCAGCCCCTCATGCTCTCAGGCCTGTGTGTGCTGGTGAAACACTGCAAAAGGCAGCTTGGAGTAAAAGGGATCCTTTTTGTAGCATCCAAAACACTCTGGGAGTGCTTTGTGTTCCCAGAGCATCGTGCTGAGAGAATAAGGGGCATTTCTGAGCCTTAGAATCAGACAAGTGAATCCATGAGGGCACAGGGAATGCCTCATGGAAAGGGATGTTGTGCCAGGTGGGTTCCACAGAGGGGGTCTCACCTGTCTCTGGAGCAGCAAGAGAAAATTCAAAAACGTGCCTGTGGGAATCAACCTGGCTTTTGGGGAGAGCCCGAGAGCAGGGGCACTGTGGTGGGCATGGAGAGGGGTGCCCACTCTGCAGAGAAGGACATCTAAGGCAGGCTGAGCTCAAGCTTTTACATTTGAACAAATTTATATCGGGAAACCCAATTTTCACTGGATTTTCCCCATCCATCCCATCCATCCGCCCTCTCCTGCTCCATCTCCTGAGAACGGTGCGTCATCCAAAGCCTTCGCATTTTCACAAAGTGAAGTCAAGCAGAGCTGAGGGAAGCCAGGCTCTGCTCCCCCTTCCAAATGTTCCCAGCACTGGGAGGGAAGCCAGGAGACTTTAGGAGATGTTTGAAGGAGCTGCAGTTCAGCTGCTCCCCTGCAGCACCCACTGCCTGCCCCGGGCTCCTCCTGCTCCACAGCATCTCCCACCACCCTCCTGGCAGCTCTGCTTTGATCTTTGGGTACCACAAAACATGTCCTCTCCAAAAAAATCAAGGCTAAATATCCTTCAGTCTGAACACTCACAGCTTTAGGACAGATCAAGTTGCCTACAGCGTTACATCCCTGCTCCTGTAATAAGGTTTGCTTGGACATAAAATTTGAGGAAAATTTCCCACAGAAAGCAAATTCTAGCCCTGTGGCTCAGGAAAAGCTACTCCCCTGGTTGATTTACACCCCCAGGATTGTGCAGGGTCTCAGGGATGCTGTAGGAACAGCATTCCTACCCCCACTGACCTGACTTCACCCATTCCAGGGTCCTGAATTCACTCTTCTCCAGGAAACTCTTGGATCTCCCTGGGAGCGAGGATTTCCCCGAATGAGCTTCACTTCACCTATCTGAAAAGTGAGATAAGGTCACACATGAGCTGCTGGGTGCTGTGTTTGCCTGAAACCCGCGTTTAAACGCCGCGGAGGGATCACCCCCAGACAAACCTCCTGGAGCTGAGGGACTCAGTTATTTTCCCCTTCAGCAGCCTTTGCCTGGCTGTTCCTCAGCTTTCTCCCAGTGGGAATCCAGCAGGCTCTGTGGATAAATAAAAACCCACATCCAAGAGCTGCCTGTGCCCTGGCTGGGCTGGGGGAGTGTTAATTTTCTATAGTTGGTATCAAAGTTGCTGCTGCCACCACAGAGCAGTGCTAAAGGAATGATTTGGGCAGTGCTGCCAGCACCATGCTGGGCCTAATTGCACCAGGGATGATACACATGTGGGGCTTATTATTATTATTATTATTTTATTATTCTAAAGATACTCAATTTTTAATGTAAGAGGTTTCAAACGCTGGTATTTATTTGCTGATTAAATGATTTAGCTGGAGACAGAATATCTTCAAAGAAGGATTATTTTTTTCCCCCGAGTGGGTATCTGGAGTTGCAGGGCTATATTATTGTGCATGAAAAATATTTCCTCATTAGCCTGTTATTTCAGGGCACACATTTAAGTGACACTTCCCGTGCTGACAGCTCACCCAGCTTCAAAGCACAACTTCTGTGAGGATTGCAGAGTGTGAGGCTGGGCCGGATGAAGCTGGGTCCCAGCTGACACACAAGCTCTGGGGAAGGAGTTTTCCCTCTTTTTGGAGAGCCTAAAGCAGAAATCCACACTGGGACTTGCACACTGCATTTGGGGGTTTTTCAGTGGGGTAAGATGCACTTCCAAGCTGCGAGCAGATTTTGGGAACTTGGTTTCTTCTGTAATTCCTCTGTTCCCTCCATCAACACAGCTGGGAGAGTTGAGCAGCTCAGCCAGAGCTGGGGATTAACCCTGGACCCCTCAAGGCAGAAATCAAAGCTCTTCTCTATCTCCCTGGGACATTGGGCTAATCCAGGCTGCCCTAAGGATGCTCCAGGGAGCCTTGCAATGGTCCAGCCAAGACAAACCACAGCAGTGCTGTGTTCTCCTTTCACCCAAGGATGCAGAACAGAAACGCACCCTGACCTCTGAGAAACCTTTTCAAAATTGAAATCATGATCTCCCTACTCTCCCATGGAGGCTGGCATTCCCACAAGGCTGACACCTCCTACCTCAATCTACCCCTCAAACAGCAGCGCTGCCATCACCCAAACCTTCTCTGCCCTCCCAGGGCGCTGCTGGGGACCCACAAATCCCTCTCCCCTCAGCGCTCCACGGCCCCGCTGCCAAAGCCAACTCTCCCCCTGCTGACACCTCCATCCTGTTTGTGGTGTCTTTGGCACTTCCCCCTGCAGCACTTCCAGGCCCCCGTGGCTCCCCAGCCCTGTCAGCCCCAGCACAGCCACAGCTGAGCCAACAGCAACACACGGAGGCTCCGGAGCAGCCCAAGGCAGAGCCTGTCCACGGTAGAGCCCCATGAGCTGGAGCCAGCCTGGCCTTGGGGTGTCCTCCACAACCCCACACAAAGCAAACCCACAAGCTCACGGCCCAAAGCTCCAGCTCAGGAGATGCAGAGTGCTCAGCACAGGACTGAGGAACTCACACCACAACAGCACAGCTGTGAAAAACACAACCCCCAGGGCCACCAGCAAAGCAGCAGATCAAGAACAGACTCAGCAGTACCAGGGATTCCTTTTACCAAATGAGCCCCAGCATTTGCTTCACTTATCTCTCAGAGTGTCAGAAATTAATAAAGGGAAAGGCCAGGGTTTTGTTTGCTTCGTGTTTTCTGTGGCTGCAACACGATCAGCCCCTGGGATCATCTTTCCTCCGCCCAGGCAGGTGAGGTGGAAGCCACAGGCTGCAGGTACTGGGCAGTAACTGGATCCTGCAGACCCAGATAGAGCCACTGCCAGGAGAAACTGCCCAGAGAGCCCCTGCTGCAGGGACAGCTCCCAGCACCATGCAGGTAAGTGCTTCAGCCTCTTGCAGCTTTCACAGGATTGGGGTTGGAAGGGACCTTAAAGAACATCTCATCCCACCCCCTGCCATGGGCAGGGACACCTTCCACTAGAGCAGGTTGCTCCAAGCCCCATCCAACCTGACCTTTTCCCTCTGGATTCTAACCCTGCCAGCTTTCACAGGGCAGTGTCAGGCCAAGTACCAAAAGTTCTTCTTCTGGCACCTCAGGCCTTCAGTAACGGGTTAAAAATAGTCAAAAATTATTAATAGCAAGTCATTCTTTAGTATTTCCACACATGGATGCACAGAAAAGCTTTCAACCTGGTAATTTCCTTCTCAGTTTGGGATCTCACTGTGCCACAAGAAGTAGATTCCTTAAGTTTCTAAGAGAAAAAGAGTCTCACACTAATATAAAGACCACAGTCTAATTGTGATTGCTTTGCATGGATAAGATTATAAAATGAGGGAAAGCCTTTTGGTTTGAGAGGCAAGAGAATTTAGTGTCCATGTTCCTCTTTCCCAGCTGACACTCTGCAGGCTCCGCACACACCAGTGGTGCTTCATCCTCTTCAATGTCTTGCTTTTCCACGTGCTGCTTTTTGGGGCAGATTTACTGGAGCAATACTTCCTGCATTCCCTGCCTCTCTCTTACACCGATGCCAAGACTCTGGAAATCAGGGAGAGGGCCAGGAAGCTGGATCTGGATCCTATGAAGGCCAACCTCTCTCACACTGGCAGCAGTGCAGCGACATGCTCCAATCAAGAGATATTTCTGCTCATTGTTGTCTGCAGCAGCCCAGAAAACAGGACGAGGCGCAACGTGATCAGGCAGACCTGGGGCAATGTGACAGGCTCCAGGGGTTACAGCATCCTGACTCTGTTTGCTGTAGGAAAGGCAGCTTCAGCAAGCACCCAGCTGGAGATCAATGAAGAGGCTCAAGAGCACCGAGACATTATTGAAGGCAGTTTCATCGATTCCCCCGAGACGCAGACACAGAAGATGCTGATGAGCGTGGAGTGGACGGTGATTTTCTGTCCCCGTGCCAGGTACATCCTTCACACAGCCCAGGATGTGTTTGTTGGTGTTCCCAGCCTGGCTGGGTACCTGCTGAGCTTAACACAGCTGGAGGACATCTACCTAGGGAGGGTGGTTCATCACGGAGTGCCTGACAGGGACCCCCAGAGCCCTGGCTTTGTCCCCATCCATCAATACCCCGAGGAGTTTTACCCGGATTTCTGCCACGGCAGCGCTTTCCTCATGTCCCAGGACGTGGCTCGTAAGGTTTATGTGGCTGCCAGGGAGGTGCCACTGGCAGTGCCCCCCGCTGCTTTTGTAGGAATCTGTGCTAAAAGAGCTGGAATCACTGCCAGGCACAGCTCCCGTTTTTCCGGGGAAAAGCACATCAGCTACAATCGATGCTGCTATAAATTCATTTTCACCTCTTCTGAGATGAGAGAGGACGAGCTATTTAAAGACTGGAAGGAAACGAGCAATGGGGAAGATTGTTCCTTACTGGAAACCTACTACAGCCTGGTGTCCTGCAAGGTTCTGACCTACATTGATAAGTTCAAACAGTTCAACTTGGATAGGATAAAAAATGAGCTCCTTCATTTTGTCAATTAAGGTTTAACTTCTGCAAAGAGAGTCTGGGTTTTCTTTCATCAGCTGTGTTATCCTGTTAACATTCAGTACTAACGGTGCCCTCCCAAAGTCTGCTCTTTTCCCTTCAACAGCAAATGAATTCTCAGTGTTACAGCGTGTGACAGAGCAGAACTGGATGTGCTCTGCCTCTGTAAGTACCTAAAAGTGCATGCACGACAGTAAAAAGGAGTATTCCAACAGACTTTCAGGGTTTTTCAGACTTGTGTGTCTTCAAAACCCCTTTTTTATCTGAGTGAGGCATCACCTACTTCCAAAGAATTTTGTAACTAAGGGGGAGCTTTCCATCCACAAAAGGAACTGCTCCTGAGCAGGCTGGGTGACAGAGAAACAGCAGCTCCAGGAGGAACAGCCACTGAGCCATCGTGGAAATTCCTCAAGTTATGCTGCTTGTTAACATCCATCAAACGACAAGGTTTGGTTTGGGGTTTTTTGGTTTTTAAACCAAATGTTCAGCATGTTACCTCAATTCTCCAGCATTCCATTTCTGGTTTTTCCTCACTTATCTCCACCTGTTACTTTAAGGGTGGGTGACAAAACCAACACACTTCAATTTTGTCATTTGTATCAGATACAGCAGCAGCATGTAATCCATATGGCAATGTACAGCACGGGCAGGGAACTGCATGTGAGTAATAAGGGGAAAGTGATCAATTAATCAATCAACGTCGAGCTCGAAGCTCAATAAAATAAAGCATATGTGTATACATAAAAAAATCCCCTTGTTTGGCATCTCTGCACATTCTAAAATATTGTCTTTGGCAAATGTACCATGCAAAGCAGATGCTAAATACTCAGCACACAGAGTAGCCTTCAAAAGCACCAGCTGAAAACACACATGGAAGAGGCTCATGAATTGCAGAACAGGTTTATATATTGATTTCTTTTACTGACATTTCAGCGTATGGCTCACACAGAGCCACCAGCACACAAAACCACCTAAAATAACAGAGCTGAACTGCCCAGAACAAGTGCAAACTAAGGACTTGTACACTCTTTTAATTTCCTTCTTTAGTGCTTTGATGTGTTTGCTGGATGCAGGATCCACAGAGCTCCCGTGCTCTCTCCAGTCACGAGACACTGCAGGGCATTTCTCACTGGCAGATGTTTATTGGGCACATTCAGGATGAAAGCAGCAGCACTGGGATGTAGGATGACAACTCTGGTACATCCTGGGTTGTGAGCAACAAGGCACATCACCTCCATTTAGACAGCAAACATGAAGGGATCTCCCCCAGCTCCTCTGAGCTCACCTGGACTCCTGGGCAGCATTTCTGGCAGGCAATGCCAGCTGCACCTCTACCTACCACAGGCAAAACCAGAATTACTGCATGACAGGACCCTCCTGCTTCCCTGGCAGCACAGGGACGTGGGGCCAGTTCTTTCCATAGTTACACCTGCCTGACACATTACTAAAATAAGCCCCAAAGTAGTAATTGCATGTTTTATTCTGCTCCCCCCCAGCAGGTTTGTTTTATGGTTTTGTTTGCCAACAAAAACAATACAAGCCTTTGATCTAAAGCACCCTGTGGTCTCTGTTTATGGACAAAGACACATCACATGTCACTGGAGTGCCCAGCCAGTCTTGATTCTCTCTCACAGTTCTCACACCTTCAAAAAGAAGATTCCAACTTCCTAAGGTGCCACATTGCCATGTTCCCAGTTCACTCACTCCCTTCAACACAACAGCTTCATGTTCTTCCTCCTTTTAGTCTACTTCAGATAACTAAAATACTACATTTCTTTAAATAATACTTAAAAAAATTGTATCTCTGTTAAAAAATAGTGTAAACAATTCAAGATTTGGTTCTGAAGTAGCCTTGTAGTGCTCCAGCCACTAAACTGAGCTGCCACCTCACAGCACAGCCAACAAAAGAGACAAAGCTCCCAGGTGGGTTTGATCCCTACAGAGTGCACTGATTAGTTTTTAAAAGGGCTTAAAGCTTTTTTTAAATCCTCAGCAGAAAATGTAAACAATATTTAGGATTATTTATTCCAGCAAGACTCACATCCAGCAGGTTGAAAACAAGAGAACCCAGTCCATACTCCCTCATGTGGACAGTGGCACTGGCTTATTCAGCAACAGGATTCTGACAGAACAAAGAGTGCTCCATGCAAGTGCCAACTCTGGCAGGTAAAAAAATGAATTAAACAAGAATAGAAATTATGGCAGCATCTGAGGTTACAAATCTTGAGGTGTTTTGGTGGGGTTTTTTTAACTGAACTGTAACCTACTGAGAAAACACAACAGAAACTCCAAGCCCAAGAACAATTTAACCAAACACTGATAAATTCTGCCAAATAAAACACAGCCAGTAGCTGGTTAAGTGCTCACCTGGGTTACCTGTCTCACAAAGCACACAGAGAACTTCTGCTGTGCCATCTTGGGGGGAAATAATCAAACAGCCTTTAATTTGCTCTCCTGACTCATTTCAAATAGAGTCAAAATATCTTCACATTCCTTTAAAGAGACAACCTCCAGTGTGGAGAGAGTCTTTACACCTTGTACCTCAACACCTGTGCCAGGAATATGTTTTGCAAGAGGGGGACCCCAAGACACCAAGGACATTATTCTGCTCCTTCCACAGCTGTAGTAGAAACTGCTTTAACATAATAGGGGCCTTCGTGCAGGTAAGCCCTGAGCCTCAGGTAATACTGATTCCCAAAGATCTCTGCAATGGTTTTGGAGTTCACCAGGGCCTTCACCAGTTCGTATTTAGCATCCTTTGAAGCTTTGTCAGGCTCCACAGATCTGTCCACAACATACTCCACAAACCCTGGGCTGTCCAGCATCAGCTTCTGGGCCCATGGTTGATTTGCAATGGCCTAAACAGGAAGACAAAAGATGTGAGGCAGGGGAAAAACATTTTAAAACCCCAAAAAATCAGTTATACAGTAGGGGTTTTGGTACACAGACAGGGAACAGGAAAAATTAAATGAGATATTCATTCCACAAGGGGTTACACAATCAGCATTTGAATCAAGCAGCAGGGTTTAACACTGGAGAATAACTACAGCTCAGTGCTTATCTTCAAAGTTTTAAGGGAATTATCACAGCAGTGCCTCTGGTATAGAAGCAGCACCTTAGAGCACAGTTTTTGCCTTTTTTTCCCCCTCTCCAATTTATTAGAAAATTACCATTACAGGCATGACATGTCTGCTGCATTATTTAAATAGGGAAGCCAAGCAGGGCACAAGGAAAAAAGCCTTTTTCTTACCACTTCAGGGCTTTAACCAGAAGTTTGTGGCATTCACTTTGAAGAAATAAATAAATCTGAGACTGAATGGCAACACAAGCCATTCCCTGATCTTTAAAACCAAAAAGCACTTACAGTAAACACCCGTAAAGCTCCACAGTGGAGATCAGGGAATGGCTGAGTACTGATGCTCCTGAACAGTTCCAGGGGCTGGCTGGACAAGGATGTGAACCAGGATTCAGTCATTCTTAAAAGGTCTTCTGTCTGCTGCTCTGGCTACATAAACGACAAAGATGAAAGAGTTTGATTAGGATTATGAAAAGCTTTCAAGTTTTTGGGATGTGTTCAAATGATTTAATCACTCATTCAGAGCTACACTGTTAACC
This sequence comes from Falcunculus frontatus, assembly GCA_013398115.1. Taxonomy (NCBI): domain Eukaryota; kingdom Metazoa; phylum Chordata; class Aves; order Passeriformes; genus Falcunculus; species Falcunculus frontatus. The sequence continues at coordinate 62,206 of VZRV01000136.1, forward strand.
CAGACCCCTGGATCCAAAGAACACCACAGGGACTGGAGCAGTTTGCCCCTAACCCTTTAAGCACAAGGATATGAACCTGTTTACTCTCATTCCCTTGTCAATGAAGTCTTGACTTCATGCTTATTAACATTTCAGAACACCTGGCTCCTTACAAACAAACCCAAACCTTTAAGCAAACAAATCAGGGAATTTCAAAACAGTAAATCAATGACTCAGAACACCAAAAGCATCACTGCCACCCAACCTAGAGGCTGCAAAATATCTTCTCACAACCACTCAGGTGTGTGATGATTTCATTCTTGGAGATTTCAATTAAAAACAAAGACAAAAACCCCAACTTACAGGCAAGTAAAGCAGAGATGAAATCGCATCCAGGCACCGAAGCCGTAACTCGGTGGGGGCATTCTTGGCCTGGTGCCCTATTTTGCTTAAGAGATTTTGAAATCTACTTCCTTTCAAAACAAAAACAAAGTGCTTTTAATTAATTCCCTCAGATCTCTACAGGAATACAGTTACCCATTATAAATGTATCCATTAGATAAATGAATGCATTTTTCAATTCCTTTCTGTATCACCCCAAACCAATTAAAGCTTGTATTATACTGAGAAAGTTTTAATGAAGAAATACAAAAGGTACTAACGAGCTTTCTGTAAAACCTGTTTGCCTTCCACGTTTGATCCCAGGATTCCCAGTGTGTCCACAGCCACTCCAATCATGGTTGGGTCCTGACTTTCTGCCATTTCAAAGACTTTTTCCATAAAGACAGGGTATCGCTCACAGATCTGCTGGGGACTGTCCACAATAGCCAGATTGCCAAAAAATTTAACAAATCCTGAGAAGACAAGACCAAAAAAAGCACTGAGTGGAAGAACAGCAACTTCAGCAATGTCAAAATTAAAATGTATGTTAGTGTGAGACTGATTTGTTCCTAAACATGTGTTATTAAGTCTGAATAGTGTTGGTAAAAAGCTCAAAATAAAGACAGAACTAAGCAACGAGCCAAATATTTTGACTGTTGCTTAATTCATGATGTTTGTATTCCTAAAAAAGGCTACAATAACACAAACTTTAAAGCTACAGCACAGCCTGTCCAGATCTTACCACTATTACTGAGGAACATTTTTCATGTGTCAGACTGTCCTTCAGCCTTTTTTAAATAGCCAATATTTTATATTTCCAATCTAACACTCCAAATGTCACCTGAACTTTCCAAAGAGAGGTTTAACAGTCCTGTCAATTTAACTCACTACCAAAGCAAGCAGCAAACCCTGGGAAGCAGGAATGCACGGTGTCACCTGGCAAGTAGAAGCTGGAGAAAGGATCTGACTCTGCCCCAAGGATGATGTTGGAGATTTTGTCAATGACTCCTTGCTGAGCCAGGTACTGCCGCCCATGGGGGGTGTGGGCCAGTGAGGTCACCATCTCTATGCACGTGGCCCTGCAACACACAAAGTTATCTGGGCTTAGTTTAGGTGGGGTTTGAAGTATTTAGTGATTAAGGAAAAAAAAAACCACACCTCTAAGACAAAATCCTAACAAAAAAACCAACGAATGACCCCAAGTGTGCAACACTTCTCCAAGCTGATGCAGCTCTTTAGGTTTGTGAAAGAATTCAGAGCGTTTCTGTTGAAGCCAAACATCACAATTATCACCTCACACTGGGGCAACTCCATCTTGGCTCTCAAATTCAGGTGTAAAGTATTTTACGCTCAAGGCAAGTTAAGAAGAGGCAGATAAAGCATTTTTCTGAAAAGGGTTTTCCAAAAAATACACAAAAATATGTTTATTTTATCAGAATAACAGAATTTTAACAGTGGTGGAAATCTCCTTGGCAAACTCACCAACATACCTGACCAGCACATCCTCTCCAGTCAGCTCCCCAATTAACTCAGGGATTAACCCACTGTTTGCACAGTAATTCAGAGACTCTGCTGACACTGATGAAATCTCCACAATTAACTAAATAAAAGCAAAAAGGACGGTTTATAAAAACATTATAATAATTCAGAGTAACAGCCAAATACACCTTACAGTGCTGATTAACCCTATATCTATTAAATATGCAATTTCATCATATTTTTATCATTAACCCAAATGTTTGCCTGAAGCAAGTTCATAAGGAGTTCCAAGTTCGCAGCACAAACATCTGATTTCTATTCACAATCAGCTCTTCCTGTGCTACTCCCATTAAGCTCTAGAATGGCTAAATTGTATTATTTCTCCTTTGCCAAACATCTCTAGTCTGACAGTTGGCATTTCTCCAGAACTTTCAGCAGCACTTCACACCCAAAGGTTAAGAGACCATTTTACTTTTATTTTCAGAGAAACAAACACTTTAAGGTGTCTTTAGTAACTCTCTGTAGCCCTTCCAAAGCCTCAGGCACTACAAATTAGAAAATAAACAGTAATCCACACTTTTATACCACAAAATGGGAAAGAGAAGTTATTACACCATGAGTGCCCACACTGCTGTAATCTTCCCACTCCTTTCTAGTTTTGATAAAACACAGGCACGAAGAAAAGTGTGTAAAGCAGTGAGAAACATTGATTTAAAAGCCATAAAACCCAGCCTGAGAGTCAGGAGCACCAGAGACCCTCCCCACCTCATAGACTCTGTAACGAACAACGTCACTCGTGGCCATCACATTCCTCAGGTCACTCAACAAACTGCTCCCAAACAAAGCCTCCAAACCCTCCTGGCTCTGGGCTATTCTTGACAGAGATTTGATAGCCTGCAAGCAAAAACAGGAGCTCGTTATTAAAAATGAACAAAACCACGCAGAGAAGAAAATCTGAAATTCTCGGGTTTAGTTCCAGCGTTCTTCATTAACTACAGCTATACATTTAATTTTATTTATAATTCAATTTTCACAGATGGGAGCTAGCTATGATTACTGTCATCCAACTACCTCAGCTTGCAGAGGAATGGGACAATAAAGCCACGTTTACCTCTTTAGCCACTGCTATTTTCTCTCCACCAATGCAGTTTATGATTTGCTGTAACAGCTCGGGGCTGTGGAGAATTTCTCTGACAGCAGCTGAGTCTTCAACAATCCTCCCAACCTGATCAAAGAATCACAGAAAATAACATTAAAACGAGCACTGGAACAGCTGCACAGAAAGCCAGAATCACCTTTTTTTTGAGCTTTTTGGATTAAATCTCAAGTGGCCAACACCTGCTTTTAGCTGAACCTGAAACTTCCAAAGTCCATCCCAAACCACAACACCCCACAATCCTCTTCTTTCAAATTAATGCAACAAAAGCTCTCACAGCCTGTTTGGTGTTTCCACAAGCATGTTTAAAGTATCCTGAATATCAAAATGTTGTTGTTTTAGTTCTTAGAGCACCTGCTGTCAGTGCTGGCTTGGAAAGCTTTAACCAGGACACGTGGCAGAAGTTTTATCCACAAGTTGCTTTTGTCAGGACATGGTTTTATACATTATAACTGACATATCACAAAGCATTATACACCCACTGCACGGTAATTATCCTAAACGGCACGAGCGTGGAATGACACAATTCCTGCTTTTATCACAAATTGAAGCAGGAAAGAGCAGATGGGGACTAACCCAGAGCTCACCACAGAGCTCTGTCCCCTCCTCCTGGAAGAAACCCTGTACCTGGGACATGGTGAGGATTTTCACGGAGTCATCGGGGTGGAAAAGGCCCTTCTGCAGCTCTTCCCTGAGGTTCTGGATCACGTAAAGGGGATCCAGGGCCTGCAGGAGCCTCTCCAGGATGGAAACACACGCGGACACCTGCTCCCTGGGCGGGACGGAGAGAAAACCGAGCTCTTGAGGAAAGGGACACCGCCATGCCACCTCCCACCCCGAAACAGCCCAGGGAATGAGCCGGGGAGGCGGCAGGAATCCCCCGCTCCGGGAGAACAGCACAGAGGGCCCGGCGGGGCCGGTCAGGCCCGCGGCACCGCGCCGGAGCTCACCGGTCATTGACGCCGAGGAGGCCGAAGAGCGCTACCAGGTGGTGCTCGCCGAGGCGGGCGCGGAGGGCGGCGGGCGGTACGGCCTGCACGGCGACCCTCAGGGCCCGCAGCTCCTCCAGCGCCGCGTCCCGCCGGGCCGCCCGCTCCAGGAGCTCCGCCGCCGCCTCCGCCATCTTGGCCGCCGCCGCCTCCGCCATCTCCCGGGAGTCTCGCGAGAACTCGCGTCGCTGTTGGCAACCGCCGGGCGAGAGCATCGCGAGAACTCGGGTCGCCCTTAGCAACCGCCTCGCGGAAGCATCGCGAGATCTGCGGCCGCCCTTAGCAACCGCCGCGCCGTCGCTAAGGGCGCCTTTTGCGTCCGCCAAAATGTAAACAAAATGTCAACAAAATGTCAACAAAATGTCAACAAAATGTCCGTGTGCCCCGCCCGCCTCGGCTCCGTCCCGTTCGGTGTGCGCGGAGGGGGCGTGGTCCCGGTGGTGGGCGGGGCGTGTCCCGTTGGGGGCGTGCTCTCACCCGGCTGGCGGAGCTCGCACCCCTGAGGGGCGGGCGGGGGTCGCTCTGTGGGTCACCGTGTTTTGGAAAATCCGGGATAAACGGCGTTGTCGGGGTTCGCGAAGGGGAAATGCTGATCCCGGGAGAGCGGGGACAGCCGGTCCCATTCCGGTGTTGGCCCGGAGCAGCTCCCTGGGTTGCGGAGAAAGTGCCACCCCCCGATGTCTTCAAGATGAATTTTCTCCCCTTTTGCAAGCAAATTGATGCCGTCACATAACTTCTACAACAGGAGCCGCTTAATAAAGAACTTTGTGCTTCCAGCTCTGGCAAAGATTACATCCCCCAAATAAATATCGAACAGATAGGCGGGTTCGGGTGCTCTGCAGGCTGGCAAGGAATCAGTTCTCCCGACAGGTTATGGGAACAGACAGGAAAAAGTTACACAGAGGGACAATAAAGTTACAGCGTGAGACAAACAGCGCTCGGCTCCTCTGCCCCGCGTCCCTCACGGGAAATTTTGGGTACAAACACCACTCCAGGACTCAGCACCTGCCCGGGGTTTTCTATCCAAAGAGCCCCGAGCGGATGAAATCGGAGAAGATAACAGTTTTATAGACGGGGAAATCAAAGCCAAGGTGGCGGCGTCACCAAGCCTCAGAGCGCCGGGGACGGCACTGGGAGGATCCCAGTGCTTGTACTGGAAAGAGAGCCTGGAAATCCCAGCCTGGAAATCCCAGCAGATGCTGATAGCAGCACTCGGGTGTCTGACCCCACTTTTGGGGTACCAATCCCCGCTCTTTGTGCCCCCCAGCTCTGCAGGTCAGGCAGGTGCAGAGGCTGGCGGTGGCAGGTGGGGACAGCACACGCGGGGACCCCGCGCTGTCCCTTGTCCCCGCAGCGGGCGGGCACAGCCGGGGAGGAAGAGGAGGAGGAGGAGGAGTCAGTGCCGCCTGTCCAGGCAGCGCTCCCGGCTCGGCCAGAGCAGGTGGAGGGGCCGCGGGACATGGAGGGGCTGAGCCAGCGCTGCCCGCTGCCCCCCGCTGCCCAGGGCTGCCCCCGGCCCGGCCGCGGCACCTTGGTGCTGGTAAGTGGGAGACTCGGGACTGGGATGGGCACGGGGCTGGGATGGGCACGGGGCTGGGATGGGGATGCAGGACACGGGGCTGGGATG
>VZRV01000136.1:67934-83675 GCA_013398115.1 Falcunculus frontatus
CACAGGGCTGGGATGGGGATGCAGGACACAGGGCTGGGATGGGCACAGGGCTGGGATGGGGATGCAGGACACAGGGCTGGGATGGGCACAGGGCTGGGATGGGGATGCAGGACACAGGACACTCCCTGGGGAGCACAACAGACCCCAACCCACTCTAAGCAACCATGGAAATACCCGTCTGTACCTTTGCTAGCAAACCTCTACCCAAAAGCATCGTGCAGGAGGGGTGGACTCCCCGTATCTGCTGGGAGAGAAGCAAATTTTCAAGTTTTTTCCCACTCAGCATTGCCACAAGTGGTGTTCGGGTGGTGTTGTCTGGGTGCTTTTTTAACAGAATCAAAACTAGGCAAAAAGTCCTAGCACGGTGATTTTAAACCTAAAGCTGTTTATAATTCACCAAAGCCAAAAGAAGTGTTGCAGAAATCTGAGTCTCTCTGCACTCAATTGGCATTTTGCTGCTCGGTGCTTTTCAGTGATGTGCTTAAAACCTCACAGGGGTGTTCTCAGTTTTGTTCACTTCAGTATTTTGGCAATCATGAGTTTAATTGGTTTATCAGGCAAGAATCCTGAGGTTTCACTCCTTCCCTTTTGCACCATCCCTTGACAAATACAATTATTCTGGAAAAAAAGGAGGTGTTATCTTCCTTTTCAGAAGAAAAAAAGGGGGGAAACACCAAAAAAACAAGATTGTGTTCATGTTTGTACTAATATTCAATCCCAATTGATCCTGGGGATTTCCTCATCACGTGCATGTACATCTTCCAAGAAGATTAATGATCACCAGGCTGAACAGGTTGGGTTTTTTTTTTCCTGAGCAAGGAGCATGATTACATTTTAATCTGGAAAAATAGGTACACCAGCACATCTCTGTTTGGCTTGTAACTCGCTGAGAAGCTTCTGGGATTTGTTGTATAATATTTGTTAAATGGCTTACTGGGAAAAAAAGAGCACAGAAAGAGCTCTAAAAATTATGATGAGAAGTCTTGTGGTAACAAAGAATATTTCCTCAAATGTGTTGGGAAAGAGGAGACAAGCAATAGAGCACATCAGTCATTTTCCAAATGGGAAGGAGCTCCTGGCTTTGTGGTGACAAGAGAGATTTTTAATTCAATTTAAAAAAAAAAAAAAAGAGAGAGAGATTTCTACATTAATGCTGCAATGGCAGGTTGTTCAGAGGACAAAGGAGGGTGGAAATAAGGGGGGAAAAAGGAATATATTCTTAGTCTTCTAAACATTTTTTAATCACTGTAGCTGAATCAGGGCCAGATGCTGTTTATGTCGAAAACAAAACAAAAGACAAAGGGAAGGAGCTGCAGCCCAGAACAGCACCATCCTTCAGCTGCTCCTCAGCACTACAAATTAACCTCACCATTCCTGCAGCATCCCTGCTGGGATAATGATATCTTTTTGGGAGTCTGCTTATGGCATGTGAGCACAAACAGCAGCGAAGGGGCTTGCCAGGAATAGCAGCTCCTGTACATCAAACCCCACTTGTTGCTGCTGCTCTGCTGGGCCACGGGCAGAGCGCTGGTGTTGGTGCAGCCCTGCAGACCTGGGCTGTGTCCCTTAGGATTTCTGTGCCCCACAGGATCCAGCTTCACTGTGCTTTTAGCAGCAGATAATTGAGATGACATGGATTTAAAACCTGCCTTGGAGTCAGGCTGTGAGGCTGGAGCGTGGGCTGGATGGGCTGCACAGAGATAAGGCAAAGGAGAATAATCTGACAGGGCAGGATGGAAATGCCCCAGGTCCTGGCACCAGGCTCCAGCCCAAATCTGTTTCCCATGGACAAATTGCTGACATACTGCTCTTCTCCTGCCCACATCCCCAGGGAGGCAGAGGGTCCTGTCCCCCATTTCCCAGTGGGATGGACACACCTCACCCCTGGCACATGGCTAAAGGATGGCTGTAGATGTGTCCTAAGCAGGAGAGGCTGGCTGTGGGAGCCATTCCCTTCTTGCTCTTTTTTGCAGTAGAAACAGAGACATTCCATGTCTTAGCTCCTTGTTCTTCTTCAGAAAACCAGTCCTGGCTGCTGTGGTTGGGTGGTGGGGTCTGTAACCCCCCTTTGTCTGGGGTGACCTCCCACAGCCAAGGCTTGGGCACCCCGATACAACCTCAAAACTGCCCCTCTCCTGCCCTAAGCACAAGATCTGCCCTGTTGGAGGGGATTGAATCCTCCTAGCAGCAGATTCTCACCTTAATTTCACTGAACTGGTCCCTGCAATGCTGAGAGAAGCCTGGCAATGTCCCTCCAGCCACGGACAATGTAAATATTGAGTTTTACCGTGTTTCACCTGCCATCACCCGGCTGTTCTCTCCGAGGTGCTGACGCTGTCGGTGCTCATGTACCCGCTGCTCAGGGGCCTGGCTCTGCACCTGCACTCTGCTGTCACTGGCAGCTACATCCCAGGGACACATTCCATCGCCTTTGTCAACTGCCTCAACGAGCAGATCGCCAGGGACATCGCCAGGTACGGAGATGCTTCCCCTGCTTCTCTGCTTGCATGGTTCCAAAGCTGGAATAAAGCTGAATATTCCCTTGTCCTTCCAAAGGATCTGTATCCCTGTGTACTTTGCATTTCTAAGGGGGTGAGGCCCTGGCACAGGGTGCCCAGAGAAGCTGTGGCTGCCCCTGGATCCCTGGAAGTGTCCAAGGACAGGCTGGACAGGGCTTGGAGAAGCCTGGGATAGTGGGAGGTGTCCCTGCCATGGCAGGGGGTGGCACTGGATGGGCTTTAAGGTCCCTCCAACCCAACCCGTTCCATGATTCTGTGATACCTGAGCAATGATCCTTTCCTTTCTGTATCACAACCCCCTTACCAGAGCTGCTCTGTCCCAAGGAAAGCTGACCTTTGTCTCTGAAGCCAATGCCATGGTAACATCAAGCAATTCTCAATTATTTCACTGCCTTGCATTTTCAAGACCCATTTTGGAGCCATGACCCTGAATTTCTGGGTCCTCAGATAGATTAAACCTCAGCCTGATGTTCTCTGAGCTGCCACAGTCTTTATTCCTCTCTAGAACAGCACAGACAACAAAATGCCAGGAGGGTGTTTATAGAGAGGGACAAAGCACAGTGCTCTGACATGAAAATAAAGGAAAAGGGTCCACAACAAACAGGTGAGGTAGCACCTGGTACCACTCTGCTCACCAGCAAACCTCAGGGAATGAGGGCTTTTCCTCAATTTTTTCTTCTTCTATTTTAATATATGAGATACTCTGCGTGATCTTTTGCATGCAGAGTTTTTTTCACACATCTGTCAGTCCCTGACTCAATGGATGGTCTGTTCAAAGTACTGAACCCGTGTTGACTGGGGAAGTGTTTATGATGGACCGTGAAGTTTCCTGCAACACCTCCTGCGCTGTTTTCCTGCTGCCCTGCCGCTGCCAAAACCCCTCCATCTCCAGCAAAGTGCTCCCAAACATGTTCAGGAACTGACAGGCTACTGAAAGGGAGTTTGTGTCACCTTAAATACTGCAACTGTACTAAGAAATTCAAATAGAATTATGTCTGCACTGCTCGATGTCTCCTAAAAAAAAAGGAGCAACTGTACCTGGTGAAAAGAGCCTCAGTTCCTGAAAATGCCTCGTCTTAACAGCATTGCAAATGCTTTCCACTCTTTGTTCCTCATCTTGCAGGGAAGGGAGAGGACATAAATCACTCCCCTCACTGAGATATGTGTACTTTGGTTGTGGTTTTACTGATGGAGTAATTATTCCTTTGTTCTGGAATTTGGAGCAGTGAGGCCTGGTTGTAGGGGATGACACAGGGCTTCCACACTGATTTTCCCCCACTCCTTTTTCCTCTGCTGTTGTGTTTATTCTTCCTTTGCACTGCCCAGGGGAGCACTCACTCAGATGGATCAGTCTGCAAGGAAATTTTCCACTGGTTTAAGGAAAAGGGGTTCAAGCTTTGGGAAAGCAGAAGAGCTGCAGGTAGAATTCAGCATCTCAAGACCTTCTTGCCTGTCCCCCTGTGCCTGCTTGGAGGAGCTGACCCCCTTGGCTGGGTGGTGTGGCCACTGCACCTCACCCACCTTACCCAGCCTCCCATCAGCCCCCACTGCTGCTGTAGATCTGTGTTTATCATTTTCTTTGCTTTTCTGCTGATCAATATTTAATCTGTCTCATTTCAGGGCCTATTGTGAGGCACAGACAAAGAAACACACAATTAAGTGCCCAACCCAGAGCTATCATGTATTATGCAGACATTTTCCACAGATCACATTCAGCTCCTTGCAATGCTCCCCGTTCCCCTGGTGGCCTCTTGTTGCTGCTCAGCTTGCTGGGACAAAGTTCAGGATCTCAGTTAGGATCTCAATTTATTGGGACAGAGCACCCAAACCAAAAGGCTCCTGTGCTAAAATGCCTTGCAAGTTGCAGGCAGCAAATCCAAACTGATTTGTGCTATGTGTGACATGACAGTCACAGCAGGGGTGGCTCTGCTCGTGCTGCTGCACTTTGTTGGTCTAAAGATTAACTCAAGATGCTCCACGAGCATTAAATGCCTGGAACTGCCTACACATGGTGAGAGCAAACAACCCTGAGCCTCCTGGGGTGCTCCTCCTCTCCAGCCATGGTCCCCCCAAGCCAGTGCTAAAGAAAACCGAAGGTGGAGTCACTGGTGCCCTGCCTGAAGGGACAGCTGCCACCTCCATGAGAAGGGCCAGACACTGCTGTGGTCACAGAACACAACATTTGCCCCCTCTCTTCTAAAAATGCGCCCTGAGATTGCTTCAGTGCTCTGTAATCACTGCAGTATCAATTGTGCTGGCAGCCCCGAGCAGCTCTGCAATAACAAACCAGCCCACAACTAACAGAGGCAGCCCGAGGGAAGGAATTTATTTGGGCTTCGGATTTCTAGGACATTTTGGGTTGAAAAAACCCTGATGTTATTAATTTAACAAGATGCACATTTAGGCTGCTCTGGGAGGAAGGGGCACAGTTTGACAGTGGCAGACAAACCCCTTCCCATCCATCCCAGCCCTGGTTCTTGCAGTTGCACAGTTCAGCTCTGCCCCGGTGACCCCACAGCCAGAGGGGCACAGGGCTGGCACTGGGCAGGGTTCTTGCACCCTTCAGGCCAGGAGCAACACCCAAACTCCCTCCTCAGCACAGGGAGGGTCCCAGAGCTCTGCCAGGAGGGCCTGATCTGAATTAGCTCCAGCCAAAGGTCACCTTTGCCTCTGTTTTCTCAGGATAATAAGTAACCCAAAATTCCATTTCTCCAATGTCAAAGCTGCTGCTGGCACTTCTGGGCAGCATGAGGGAATGTCTCCATGGCTGGGGGGGTGAGCACTGAGCTGGGCTGGCACTGACTCCCCTCCTGTCTCTCCCAGGGCCATCATGGATAAGAAACTGGCTGCCTACGTGAACATCCTGCCCAAGAGCTCGGCCTTGTAAGTTGGGCTGGATATTCCCGAATGGAGGAGGCAAACCTGGGCTCTGCAGGGAGGGAAGGAGGGGATGGACACAGCTTTCAGTTTCCAGAAGGCTGCTGGGTCTGTTTGTTGTTGCAGATGATGGGGACAATCCTCATTGTGCTCTGAGTTTATTAAGGAGCACAGATGCTCTGACTGCCTGTGGGGACCATTTATTTATTGGTTACTTGGCTACATGGACATCCACCAATTTGGGAGTTATGGTCCTGAGGACATGGTGCCTGTTATCAGAGGCTCTAAAAAGAAGCCAAGATCAGGACCAGAAAAAGCCTTTACAAAATGAAGCAGCTTTTTCAGGCAGGAAGAACAGCATGTTTGACCTTGGAACAGGCCCAGCCCTGCTCTGCAGGTGTCCTCAGCTGTCCATGCAAAGGGACTGCACTTGTTAGAGGGGTTAAAGAGCAAAGCCCCAAAACAGCTTTTTTTCCTAGAAACAGCCTGGCAGAAGTGAGGAGCAGATCCCACTGCAGCCTCCCCACAGAAGGGGGTCCCCACAGTGCACCCCCATATCCCAGCTGGGGGCAAACCCAGCAATAACCTTCTTCCCCTTACCCATCATTTCCTACAAACCCCAAAGCCAGAGCAGAGCTGCTCCTGCACAGCCCTGGCAGCTCCAGCTGGATTCTGCTCCGTGCCCGGCTCAGGAGACACCACGACGCCTCCGAGTCCTCCTCAGGCAGGAGCCCGGCAGGGAGATGAGATCAGGGCAGGCTCCTGGCAGCATCAGTGTTTTGAAAGGTCATATCTGACTCATGAGAAGTGCAGCTCCTCTCCTGTGGGGACGGAGAGGAAGAAAGCTCAGCCTCACAGGCACAATCCCTGCAGGCACTGTCCCCTGGCCACTGCTCAGGGCAGGGCCACCACCACAGGACACCCCAGTCCCACCAGATTTCCCCTGCTAGTCCCCCTGGGCAAATTATCTGGAGGAGGCTCTGGTCCATAAATCTGGGGTGCTCATTCATGTGCTCAGCAGTTTTGGGGCCAGTGATGCATCTTGAGCCACTTTGTAAAGAAATGGTCACATCCAAAAAGCATCAAGCAGGGCAAGCACCCCCAGAGGGTTGGCATGGCTGCAGCCAGAGCTGGATTTGCTGATGCTGCTTTTCTTTTAAATCCAGGTATTTCTGGAAAGGGGAACTGGAAGAATCCACTGAAATACTGCTGGTAAGTGGTCATTCCCTACGTCACAAAGATCCCTGTTGAGAATGGTCCCAGGCAAAAGGGGATGCAGGGAGGTTTGGGGAGGGTGGCACCAACCTGCCAGCTTTGGGATGGTACCCAGGGACCCCAAATACCTGTCTGTGGCCTTGGCAGTGACAGCTGGGGGTGGCAGCCTGGCTCCAGTTGGGATCATTCCCCAGGGAAGAGCCCAGGAAGGGCTCTTGTCACACCCCTGGCCGTGCTGGGTGGGGGCAGTGGAACTGCACCTCAGGATCCCTTCACATTTCCCTTGGGGTTTGTTTTGGTCAGGATCCCTCCGTCCCTTCACATCTCCCTTGGGGTTTGTTTTGGTTTTTTTACTCTCCACAGCTGGTGAAAACAAGGACGTCCAAAATAGGGGAATTGTCCAACTACGTCAGGTGAGGCTCTGGCTCCTCGGGAGCAGTGGGTGTCCCATCCAAGGTAGGCTGTCACCTCCTGCTCCAGCTTTGGGAGTTCCTTGAGCCTCTTCCCACCCAGGGGGGGTTAAGTGCTCCTGCTGTATCTTATGAGCCAAAAAAACCCAGAGACAGCATCAGCAAAAAGGAAAAAGTGGCAGAAATATCAACCGGGCTTCACCCAGCCCCTCCATGCTGGATTCGAGGAGGGATTCTCCCTCTCCTCACACAGGTTATGCCCTGACAGCCTCCTGACAGGATTTCCTGCATTTCCCGAGGGGGGAGCACACTCAGCTTTGGGCCAGGCCCCCGGCAGTCTGTGGTAAACCCCAAAGTCAAAGCAAAATTCCCACGTGGCACAAAGAAGCTGCGGGTTCTTTGAAGCGCGGGGAGGGCGCGGGGCGCGGCTGGCGCTGACTCTGCTCCTCCGCGCCTGCTTCCACTTTAGATCCATCCATCCCTTTGAAATCCCCGAAATCATCAGCCTGCCTATCGACCAAGGAAACCCTCTGTACCTCAAATGGATAGAGGAGAACGTCCCACGGGACTGAGAAGTGCAAAGCGCACCTCGCTTTTGGGGAGACCAGGATCCTGCTGAGCCATGTGGGGGGCAGCTTCTATCTTCTCGGGTTTGCGGTAACACAGGAGCTTGGGATCGGGAAACATCCCCTCCTCGGCCTGCCCAGGGAGCTCTGAGCAGCCCGGAGCCGGTGCAGGCTGAGCTGAAGAAGGGCCGCCCGCACCAAAGGCTGTGGATGAGGATACGCGGAGATGCTCCTGTCAGGACACTCGGGAGCTGCCTCAGGCTGCCAGCAGCGAATTCCAGCTGGGAGCCGTGGCCTGGCAGCCCCTGCAGTGCCATGTGTCCCCACAGCCAGCGCCTGAACCCTGCCTGGCCCCCTGCTCCCCGCAGCAGCGCTCCCAGCATCCTGCCCCGCTCTGCCTCCGCTCCCCCAGCCCCGGGGCTGCAGGATGTGGCCGGGCTCCCTGCGCCCTGCGGCTCCCGCCCTCCCCTGCCGGCAGCCTGGAGCCTGACAAAATGCGAGGAAGCGGCAAACTCCAGCAAGATGCCGCGAGGATTTAGCAGGAGCCGCGAGCAGCACACGCAGACTCTGCCCTGCCGCGGAGAGCTGGGATGAGCTGGGCAACATCCACGGCCACTTCAGGGAAGCCAAGTGCCAGCAGGAACAGACAGTGCCCTGGCCCTCCATGCCTACCCCCACCCCCGGGCAGAGCCTTTCTGCCCAGGCCAAGCTGAACCTTGTAGAAAGATCCTTATGTTAATGGTTTATGGGATATAACTTATGGGACATTTTGGGGTTATTTATGGGACTGGGAAGGGAATAAACAGGAGGGTTCTTACCTGGGCTGGCTCTCGTGGTCACAGCTGGGCAGGAGGAAGGGCCTGTCCTGGGCTTGCAGGACACACCTCACCTGGCACGGAACACAACCCAGCAGCAGCAGCTGCCCCATGGTGGGCACTGGGCATCCCAGCTCAATAATCCTCACACTTCAAAAAAACAGTGCTGCTGAAAACCCCCCACTTTTTAATTGTACATCTGACACATTAATTACAACTTGGGTATAACCAGAGTTGCTTACAAGCAGCAACCTGAACTCAGAAATCAGAAGGTGCACAGAGTTGTTATAATCTCTATTACAGCGAATGCAAAATATACTCTGCAACAAAATACTTTTAAAGGCTCCACGTTCAATTCTCTGCAAGAAGCCAGAAGAGGAGGAGAGGGAACAGAGAGGGAGCAGAGAGGAGCCAGGGCTGTATCTTGTGGGTGCCCCCACGAGTGTAATGTCCATTGGCACATCCCCCAGGCATGGCCCTGCTCAGCCCTGGCACAGCTCTTGGCAGCCCCTTGGAATCACGAGGGCTCCATAGGCACTCAGGAAAGGGAAATCTTTTAAGTGATCCTTCGAGGACAAAGCTAAGGCAGGACAGGGAGTTTTCCAGCTGCTGGACCCCTCCCTGCCAGGGATGGAGAGGCCTGGCAGCACCTCTCCCAAGAGGACAGGGACACTCTGCTCTGGCTGAGCTGAGATCCCACAAGCACAGGTAGGACAGGACAGGGTCTGCTGATGGACAGGACCCCACAGCCCAGCAGGGCCCACCCTCCATCCCATGGGACAGCCACGGTGGGATGGGGGAGAGACAAGGAGGACAACATTAAAAAAATATCTCTCTCTTTCTCTCTTAAGGAAAAAAATCTAACACATCTGATCTATCTAAGAATTTTTTTTAAAAAGCCAACTGCTCTGTTCTGCCGAAGCTGGCAGTATTGCTTTGTTAAAGGAGGGGGCTGCTCCTTCTCTCCTGCAGACAAATCAAGCTCAGTGCTCACAAACAT
Organism: Falcunculus frontatus; assembly: GCA_013398115.1. Lineage (NCBI taxonomy): Eukaryota > Metazoa > Chordata > Aves > Passeriformes > Falcunculus > Falcunculus frontatus. The sequence continues at coordinate 77,337 of VZRV01000136.1, forward strand.
CATCACTACAAGAGAGGAACAGCCACGAGGCCACAGGGATGGTCACAGGGATGGTCACAGGGACCCCAGTACAGCCCCCTCCCCCTGCCCCCACTGTCCTCTTCAGCCTTTTTTTGGTTTGTCTGCTGGTTTGGCACATTTGGGATGAAGATTCCTGTAGAAACAAAGGCCTTGGGCTCCAGTCTGTGAAGTGCCCGTGGTGGTTTTAAGGCAAAGGAGGATTTTTTGGACGATCTCTTCCAAGATCATGATTGTCAGAACAGGGAAATGAAGCTGGTGCAGCATCACACACAGTCCAGGATGTGGGGTGAGAACACATCTGCCCCGTGGCTGCAGCAGCCACACGTGGGCTGGCTTTGGGGCATTTTCCTCTCACGTAAAACAAACCACATTCCTTTAATGAATGGATTCAGGATGAGGTGGAAAACCCCAAGAGCTGTCCCCAGTTTCCCATGAGCACAGGGACGAGCTGTGAAAGCCCAGGGATGAGGAGGAGTTCGTGCTTTGGCAGCAGGACCCCTCGAGGCTGCTCGGTCAGGCTGGAACACCGGGATGAGCCAGGCTATGCCAGGCACAGGCCGAGGTCCCTCTGTGTGAGCAGGGTGTGGGGTGCCCCCCAAACAGCTGCTGCAGCTGTGGGACCCTTCTGGAAGGGCTGGGCCCCCTCCCTGCTCTGACCACCACCGGGATGGTGCCTCGGGCTCGGCCAAAGGCTCCAGGGGGAGAGCACGGCTGGGCCACGCTCTGCATAAACACAGCCAAGGAACTAAAAATTGTTAACACTAAAAGAACAGAGTGTCAGGGCTTCAGGTTTCATTCCCGGGCAGCGCTGCCGGCCTGGGCACTGCCTCCACCCGCCCGGATTCCCGGGGGGCTGGAGCAGCACCTCTCCTGTGCCTCACGGGCTTTCCCAACATCCCGATCTCCTCTGCTTTGGCTCCGGGAGAGAGGTTTCGGGACTGGCGGGGCTCAGTAGGGGGTGGTGCCTTCCCACTCCACCAGGTACTGCACCTTCCCCTCGAGCGTCACCCTCCGGGCCAGCACCTGGTACTTCTCCCCGCACACCAGGCGGCCCGCGGCCCCGAAATAGCTGCTGATGGAGGATTTGAGGTGCGACAGCGAGGAGTCGTCCTCGCTGATGCTCTCGAAGGTGTGGCTGTCGATGCCATCGTCGGGGCGGTCGGGGCCGGCCGCTGTCTCGCTGCCCTCGGGGGTGGCCGGGGCCGGGCGCCCGCCCAGCTCGCCCCCTCTCCTCTTGGCCCCCGAGGCGTAGGCTGGCACTGCCAGTTTGCGCTTGCGGCTGCCCACGGTCCTGCGGCTGCCGGGGAGGGCACAGGGCAGGAGTGAGGGTGGCACCCAAAAGGTGCCCCTCATCCCCCCCCCGCGTAGTGGCTTCTGGAATTTGGGGGAGCCCAGCAAGGACCGATGGCTCCGATCCTGCACACCCAGCAAGGGCCACGTTGGGACCCTCAGCCCGTTTGGGACACAGGGAGGAAAAGCTCCCTGGTGTGGGACATGAAGGGGGACACACAGGCCCTCGCCCCCCTGGCCGTGCCACCAGGACTCCTCTGGAAGGGGGCAAGGGGCACAGTCCTCACCTGGACTCGTAGGAGAGGCTCGTGGTGGCCGAGCCCGAGGTACTGGTGGCATCGGTGGAGTCCACATCCGATAGGAAAGTCTGTCCTGAGCTGGCACTGTGGACGGGATGGGGGGGATGGCATAGGCTGGGATGCAGCATGGGTCCCAGCCTGGCACCAGCAGCACCCCTGGCCCCCCACACCCCTGGTCCGGCTGCACGGACCTTTTCAGGCTCTGGATCTCATCCAGCGTGAAGTCGAAGATGCTGGCCAGGTGGTGGTTGGTGCTCCAGGCCGAGGTGAAGTCACTCTGTGCCACAAAAACAAGCTCACTCCTCACTGCCTGGCACAGGGGTGCTGCCCACATCCCACCCCTGGCACCCTCTGCCCGGGGCCACTGCCCTGGGAAGAGGGCTCGGCATGGAACACTTCCCAGAGTGAGGGACACGAGTTCTCCCTGCCCATACGAGAGGGGAAAACTTGCGGGGAGCCCCGGGGCTGGGCAGTCTCACACAGCTGCCAAATCCCAGGCGGGCTGCCCAGAGGAGGGGGCAAAGGACTCACGCTGGGAATGGCATCCTCCAGCAGGAACTTGGCCCTCTTGCGCCGCGCTCGCCGCTTCTGCTGCTGCAGCTGCCGCGGCAGGAGGCTGCAAACAGGGCGTGAGGGGGGCGCGGGCACGGGGAGGGGGCTACTGCGGGAATATCCTGGGCAATGGGGCCACTCACCTGTCCTTATGGGCATATTTGCTTTTCCCTCTCTTCTTCAGCTCGCAGGAGCTGCTCTCGCCCTCTCCGGGGGCTTTCTCGGGCAGCACCTTGCTGGGGGGGTTCGGGGGGACGCGGATCCGCAGGCGGAAGATGCATTTCTTCTTTTTGATCTCCTTCCCACACAGAAACCTGGGCGGCAGAGGGGAGGGAGCAGCCCTCAGCCAGGGTGGCACGGGAGCTTCCTGCATCCCTCCCTGTCCCCATCCCTCGCCCGGGACTCACCTGCTTTTGTAGCTGTTGAGCGCGTTGAGGAGGTGGGGGCCGCGCTCCGAGATGGGGGTGCCCGTGAGCTGCGGGACAGGGGGGGCAGGCAGGGCTCAGTGCCCGCTGTGGTTATGCAAAATCCAAACAGACGGGGGAACCCGAACTCCGGCTTTCGGCTCCTGCCCAGGGCCGGGGAGGGAGGGACGGAGGGAGCCAAGGCCCGGCCAGAGCCACCCGGGTCTGGCACTGCCGCCCTCGGGGAGCCGCCCCGCCCTGCCCCGGGATGGGTTTCCAACACGCCTTGGTGTGAGCGATTCTCCCAGCTCCAGCTCCCACTGGGAACGGTGTCAGGTCTGACACTCCAACAAGGGAAATCCCAGCACAGAGGAAAGGGATTAAGCTCCTCTGGAGCAGGGGCTGCCGTGCTGAGTGCTGCACGAGCTGGGGTGACATTTCTCACTCCCATGGCTGCTCTCCAGCACAAGCCCGGGGTGTGTTTGTACCTTCCCGAGCTGCAGCGGGTCCCAGTGGTGGTTCACAAAGGCCAAGATCTCCTCGAAGTCAAAGTACTTCTTCTTGCTCTGCACACCCAGGTTGTAGAGGGCGAGATGGACGATGTCCACCCTGCAGCAAAGGGGGGCCACAGGGTCAGCAGCCCTGGCAGGATGGTGCCACCACCATGCCCTGCTCTGCCAGTGCCACTCCAGCTCCCATGTCCTCCCAAAACCCACCACTGGAACCTTCCCACACTTCACAGGGGAAGCAGTGCAGCCCAGAGGTGTATCCCGGGGGATGCCCCAGCCAGAACAGCATCCCTTGAGCTTTGGGGAGAGGTGGGACACTGGCTGCAGCTGGGGGAAAACCCAAACACACAATCCTAGAATGGTTTGTGGTGGAAGGGGCCTTAAAGACCGTCCAGTGCCACCCTCTGCCATGGGCAGAGACACCTTCCACTAGACCAGAGCCCCGTCCAGCCTGGCCTTGAACACTTGCAGGGATCAGCCAGCCCAGTGTCCCAGAGCCCATTCCAAAGGAGCAGAGCCCGTTTCTCACCATCTCAAGGGCAGGCGCTTGATGTATTCGGGTCCCTGGTTGCACACGGAGCAGAAGAACACATAGAACCTGGAAAACATCAGGGAGGGAAAATGCTGGGAGTGAGGATCACTCCTACAGCCATGCAGGGCCCAGGGATGGGTCAGGTGGGACTTCAGGTGCCAACAGTGACAGCAAGGCCAGGAGCAGCAGGGCTCTGTGGGACAGGGCCACCTGATCCATGTCGGTGCCAGCTGGATCGGGGAGACACAACTGGGATGTGTCCATGAGTCCCCCCCTGGGAAGCCACCTCAGCAAAGCCCAGAAGGGACATACCGGTCTCCAAACATCATGGGGTCACTGAGGCACTGGGTACAGGCTTCGTGGAACCACTGCCGGCAGCGGTAGCACTGCAGCATCTTCAGGTACCACCTGGGCAGGGACAGGAGGAAGGTGACACTGAGGGCAGCGTGTGGCAGCCACCACCCCAGTCCCCTCCCAGACACTGACCCCCGCAGCCAGGGAGAGAAAGTCTGTCCCTAACTTGTATTTCTGGTGCAAACGCTGCCTCCGGGAGCCAGCAGAGACCCGAATGGCAGAGGCAGCGTGGGGAGCAAAGCCGCTGGCCCTGGGGCAGTGCCCTGCAAGCCTGGCATCAAACATCCCCACCCTGATCCCATCGCAGGCAGGGCCTTACTCTCCGGGGCCCCCGCAGTAGCAGTAGCACTGCTGCTGGTTGGTGCGGTGTGGGGAGTCCCACTCCAGCAGCTCGGGGTTGTAGGACAGCACCATCTTCACGGCTTGCAGCGTCCTGGCAATGGCTCCTTTCTTCAGGGCACCCCCTTTCTGCGGGAGAAACAGGGACGGGGTCAGCACAAGACACCCGGGGGCCACGTCCTGCCCCGCTGTGCCGGGGACGGGCGGCACACAGAGCCGGGAGCTCGGGGCAGCCCCGCTCACCCGCACTGCCAGGGCAAAAATACATCGGCGACAGAACCACGGCGTCCCCAGCGGGCCCTCGCCGCCGCTCGCCACCGGGATGTGGCACTGCTGGTGATAACCTGCGGGAGGGCTCGGTATCAGCACGGCGGGGCCGGCCCCACCCTCGGCCGGGGTGGGACACGGCAGAGCCCGGGTGGGGCACCCGCACTCACCCAGCCCGCACTTCCCGCAGATGAGGATTTCGTTCTTGGGGCCCGACGTCTTCCCCAGGCAGATGCTGCACTTGGGCTCCTCCCCCGGGACACCGGCTGGGGACGGAGGGGACAAAGATGGCACAGCCACGTCCCCGTGCTGCTGGGAAGGGTCCCACAGCATGGCAGTGGGAAAGGGAGGCTGGGGCAGCACTCACCATGCTGGATATCCTTCCAGAGGACCCAGTACTTGGAGTTATCCTCGAACGTGACGAGGCAGCTCTGCTTGGAGCCGCTCACCTGCCGGGAGAGAGCGGGAAGAGCGGTTGTGTGTCAGCTCCCATTCCCAGCACTTCCCTGCTTTCCCTGGGGACTGATCCTGTCTCTCGGGGCTGCTGGAAGTCAGGTTTGGGGCGTGACACCCCGGGGCAGGATGACGACCCAAAATGCCCCTCTGGCCGAAGACACATTGCAGCCCAGGCCAGCACCCCCTGAGCCACGAACTGAGCCAGGGAATGGCACCGGCTCCGCTGGCACTGGCACCTCTTTGGGTGCTCCCGTTCCCTTGGGGGTGCCCAGGTTACCCTCTTGATCTTGCCGAGGTAGTAGAGCCCGTCTGTCCAGCGGCACAGCACGTACTGGCCCTCGGTCAGCCTGACCATCAGCTCCCGGCAGCCGCTGCCCCTCCGCGCCGAGCCCGCGGCCGCTGCCTGCTGGACACGGCCGGCGGCCGCGTACACATCCCGGATCAGGGGGTTCAGCTTGGTGGTCTCCATCAGCACAGCCTGGAGGGGACACACACGCTGTCACCTGCCCTCTCGACACGGCACGACAGCAGCCGAGCACAGCATCCCTGAGGGTTTTGCCTGGGAGGACCGAAGCTGGAGGTGGTTCAGCCCCACCAGCAGGGGCTCAGGACGCTGCAAAACAAGTGCCGATGAGACGGTTCCTTTCCACGAAATCCAGGGAGCAGCCAAAACCTTTGCTACTGATGAACAAGAGGGAATTAACCCCCGACAGGCTCCCACAGCACTGGGACACGCCACAGGTCAGCGTGGTTCAGTTTTGGGAAGGGGTACGTAAGGAATAAAAGCTTTAAATTGACTGTGATTTTAAAATCACATTTTCCGTACAGTTTTGTGGGCTCCCAAACCACCGGGACTGCTGCAGGAGCAGGGATGTGCCAGCACCACCCACAGCGAGCGAACCCAGGCGGCCAAATGTCACCGCCACGAGGTTTGGGGTGCAGGAGGCAAAGAAACCATCCACAGCAGAGCTGCGATCCCAAAGGACACCACAGAAACGACTTGAAAGGGACTTTTCTCCCCTTGGCGCTCCCGTCACGGCCACACATGTGGCCTCACGGCAACACGCGTGTCCCGGCGCCGCGGATCGCGACACGAGCCCCCTCTGCCCGGCCCCTGCCATCCATGAGGACTCTCCCGCTCCCCGAGAGCCCCGGGATGGGCAGAGCGATCACACTCACGGCAAAGCCCGGCGCTCCCGAGCCGCGACACGTCCCGGCAGCGGCACTCTCCGGGTCCCCGCGTGGGAGCTCCGCTCCGCGCCCCCGGGGCTCCCGCAGACCCCCGCGCTTCCCTCCGCTACCCCGCGGGGCCCCGC
>VZRV01000136.1:84237-173398 GCA_013398115.1 Falcunculus frontatus
TAGGCACCTACCGGACCGGACCGGCAGGGCACATCCCAGCTCGGCACGACACGGCTCGGCTGTGCCCTGCCCGGTGCCCCGGAGTGCGCAGGCGGCATCCCCCGGGCCAGGACGGGGCACCCAGGGTCGGCCACGCACCCACCGCCCGTGGAGAGGCACCGTCACCCTCTGCCACACGCGGGACCTCCCCGCCTGTCCCCCTCCGAGCCGTGGCTGCAGCCAGGAAAGGGCTTCCCCCGGTCCCCCGGGGTGGGGGCGGGCAGGGGGTGGGATGCGAAAGGGGTGGGATGCCGGCAGTGCCTGCGCAGCGTTGTCCCGAGAGGGAACGACCTGTGCTCGCCGGGATTCCTGGAAGCGGGAGCAGCCTTTCAGCCTTTCTCTGAATCTCAGAGAGAAAATCAATCACTGGAAAAATACTTCGGTCCGTGCCAAGAAGAAATCTGTAGGATTTGCTGTTTGTTGGAAAACGATCCTGAAAAAGCAAAGTTTTCCAGGCTGCTCGGGCCATAGGAGAGCTGATTCCCGGTGCGGGGTCCGGGCCAAGCGCGAGCAGAGTCCGTACGGCTTTTCCTGTCCGTGATGGATGAGCTCCCGCAGCTCCAGGAGCCGGGGCTCAGAGCACACGTGCAACAAAACTTGAACTGCAAGCGAGCAGCTCCCGGGCGCCAGGGGTGAGCGGCACGGCACGGGCTGAGCCTCCCTTCCAACACCCGACACTTAGGAATCATTTATTTAACCCAACTTTCCCATAAAACATCGGTGTCCGAGTGCTCCTCGGGATGCTGCACCTGCGGAAGGGACGGGAAAGGCGATTCCCTGAGCCATGGGTCCGGCACTGCCGCTCTGCTGCTCCCTGTGCAGGGCTGCGTGAGGAAAGCCACGCTGTGCCATGTGTGCCAGGGCACGTGTGCCATGCCACAGGGTGCCAAGCGTGCCGTGTGTGCCGCTGTGCCATGCCGTTGCACACTGTGCCATGCCGTGCCATGCCGTGCCAGGCTGTGCCACATCCCTACCCAGCCCCGGGCCCCAGCTCCCCGTGAGTCACACCGGGATAAGTGTGAGTCACCTCAGGACTAAAATAACCCCGCTCCTCGCTCCGTGCCTTGGGGCTGCTGGGTTTGCCCGAAATCCCCTGGATTGCTGCGCTCCCGGGACAGCGTTCGTGTCCCAGCCTGTCCCCGAGGGGGCCGGGGGAGCAGCACCCTCCCGCCCGGCCCCCGTGGCTGATGTTTGCAGCGTGCTGGCCGCAGGAATGCGGATGGTGTGACACGGAAATCAAGCGCTGGATCGGGTTCACCCGGGGGTGTACGCAGGGAGAATCTGCCTGAAAAAAACCCCTCCACACGGAGAGGGCACCCCAAACCTGCCGCCTGCCAAGGGAACCTTGCGCTGGGACAAAAGTCCCAAACAAAAATGAAAAAAACCAAACCAGGATTTGAGCTGTATCCTCTATTTTCTAACCGGAATGAAGCAACATAATCACATCCAACTCTCATTTTTTTTGCAGGTGCTCCTGTCACAGCATCCAGCAAGCCTGGCCTCAGATCCCACTGCAGGGAGCTGCTGGGTGCTGCCCCTCTGCTCCTCTTCCTCCTCATTTTCCTTTCTCCTTCTCTTTTTCCTTCTCTTCCTCCTCCTCTTCCTCCTCTGCACACCCACCCGGCTTCTCCCGCACACCCTGGCAGGCTGGAGGAGCCACCGGCTATCCCATTTCTTTGGCACTGTGGAATTGTGACCCTTGGCAGGTGCTGGGGCAGGGCTGGGACAGCACCTGGAGCAGCTGGACATTGGTTTTGCACCCAAGGCTGACCCGCTCTCCCTGCCAGAATAGGGCAGGAGCGTCCGGTCATTAAAAGCAGATTATTCTGTAAGCAAGGGAACAGAAATGAACGAGAGCCCCAAAAGCAGTGCAAAGCCGAGGGCAGCGATCCTCGGCCAGGGAGTGGGGCCAGCACAGGCTCCAGGGCAGCACTCCCGGCTCCTTCCCCCCTATGGAATTCCCAAACAAAACCAGCTTTTGCAGAAGGATCTGAATGAAGCCCCGTGCAGTTTAACTACTCCAAAACTCCCGTTTTTTCCTTACAAACTTTTAATTGCTCCCCCATACCCTGCACTTGCCGAGTGGGGAGCTGCTTTCCAGCTTCCACGAGGATGGAGCACCCGGGGAATCATGGCCCAGGCTGGATCAGAGCCTGTGGAGTGAGCAAGGGAGAACAGCTCCCAGCGCTGCCTCTCTGCTTTGAAAACTGCCCAGAAATCGTTGCAGCCTCTTTTCACAGTGTTTTTCTTTCTTTGAAAACAGGAGTGGGAGGAGGGGTTGGATGTTGGCGTGTAGCCTTGGAGACCGAAGCCGAGGAATATTGAATGGAAACCCAAACATGGAGCTGCCTGTGAGCTCCAGGCCTGGCGTGGAGATTGGATCTGCAGGAACGGCTCTCGCTGGCTCCGGAGCCTCCCACGGCTCCCAGCACGGCTCCCGAGTGTCGCTTCCAGCTGGAGGAGCAGCCGGTTCAACGGGACACATCCCTGTTAATAGAAGTAACTCTCACAAGTTCCTAATTCCCCCTCTCATCCCTCTGTTCTGGGGGTCTCGACCACATCTTCACTGAAGCCACCTGACTGACCAACACAACCAGTTTAAGCCACTGGGTGCAAGGTTTGAGTTCTTTCCCTGTCCTGACCAAGCCTAAAATTTGCCCCTTTTTTCAGCTTTATTGGTCTATTAAAAAAAAATATTTTTCCCTCCAAACCTTTTCCTTGATTATTTCAGACCATCGAAGGTGCAGGAGCATTTTGACTCTTTGCCAGCCTGGCCATTGAGCATGGAGCAAATGCTGCTGATCTAACTCCCTAAAATTCTCTGGGATTTTTCTGCATCGTTTGATTTGATCCAGACAAAAAAAAAAAATCACACAGAAGTGATTTGCTGGATTAGAGAGCTCTTGATACCACCCGATTCCAGCTCCTTTAAGTGTCAGCCACTTCCTTATCAAAACGCTTTTGCGGCTGAAGGTCTTGGAGATGAAAAGCAGGAGCCCGTTCCAGGAAGGGCCGGGCCGGGAGCGGAGCCCCGCGCCTGGAAAGCGGCTCCGTGGATTCCACACGGCCCCGGTCCCACTCCGGCCGTGGTCCACAGGGACAGCCCGAGCTCCTGGAGCCCTTTCCAAGGATGGAAATGCCCTCGGAAAGGAGCCTTGGTCCCAGGGGTGGCTGCCATCGCAATCAGAGCAGATCAATCTGACGTTTGGCTGCTTTCTGCCGGCTGTGCCTTTGAAAGGAGGAGCACTGGGCATGGGGTTCCGTGTCTATTTGTTTATTTAGCATGGATTTCATCCATATCCGTGGGTTTTTTTAAAACTGAGCTGTCTCTGTGGGCTCTGTTGAAGAGCCTGTAAGTGCTCTCCCAGCTGGGTAGGTTTGAGGGAAATGGACACAAAGATGTTCTGGGCATTTCTGCAGCTCCTGAGCACAGCTCCAAAGGGACCTTCCTTCCCCCAGGAAGAAGGAAAGAAAAAAGCAAGGAAGGAAAGTGTAGCACAGCTCAGCTGTTTCTACAACAAACCCCCATCATCACATCTCCAAGCTGCTCAATTCCCTGTCTGACAGCGAAAATAGCACCCAAACCTTTCTTAAGTTAGTGAGCTTTATTTAGGAAATAAATAAAATCGTAAGAAAATATGAATGATTGTAATAAATACAGCACTTGTCAAAGTGATACAGCCAGGAAAAGCATAATGTATTTAGGTAAATTACTCCAGTGTGGTGACAGGGGCTGGCACATTGCTGGAAAAATCACTTTCTGTCCCTGGAAGAACATTTGAAAGATGGAATAGAAGAAAAGACACACAGATGTGATGGCAAAGAATATCCAGTTCCTTCCCAACAAGCTTTGATAAATATTTGTTTATGGGGTAGGTGTTTTTGAAATGTGATGCTTTATCACAACTAGTTATTTTAAAGGCTGTTGCCAAGATAGAAGTGAGAGATTTTGCACAGATGCAGACAGTCCCAAGCTTGTCTCACTTGTAAAAGAAATTATTCATTCCTTACCTCTATTAGAAAACCCAAAAAGAACAAAACCATTCCTATTTTAGCATGCGAAAAAACTTAAACATCAGAGCACACAAAAGGAATTAAGCAAAAAAGAAATCAATAATTTCTAATAATTCACCTGCCTTGAAGGTTCAGGAAGTGACTGGACACTAAACCAAACCACTGAGGGGCAGGGTTTTGGCCTTCCCAGAGCTCTGCATCCACAGTGGAAAAGTCCAAGGGCTCCTTTGGGAATCCAAGAGGTGATTTCCCCAAGGCACAGTGTAATCTGGCCCCTATCTGCTGATGCAACACAACTTCTCCTTACAGAGCACAGAAATAGAGGTGGGAAATAAATAGCAAGAAATAAATCCCCCTGGGGATGGGACTGCAGCCGCCAGCGCTGGCCACAGCTCTCGGCTTCCAGGGTCATGGGGAAGAACAGAGACACCTGATCCGGGCCTCGGGGGAAGGAATCTGCCCTTGTTGCTGCTGGGGAACAGCCAAAATCCCCCCTGGGGCTGCCAGGCAGCGAGGGCTGAGAGGAGCAAGCCCCGTGCCGGGACTGGGAACTCAACACCCTGCAGGGCTGCCCGGGGATGGCACAGCTCAGCCCCACCCGGCACCCACAAACCCTCCCAGGGAAGGGAATCCAGCCACATTCCCTGCCAGCCACCCTGGCAGCACCACAGCCACACCAGGGCCAGCTGCGAGGAAGAACAGCCCCTTCTCCACCAGTGTGGGGTGGGGAGTGACTGTGAGCAGCACCTAAACCTCGAGAATTGGGTGGTTTGGTGGGACAATCCCATCCCAGCAGCTGCTGCACAGGGGCAGCTCCAGGTTTAGGGGGTGCAGGCTCAGGTTCTGGGGATTTTGTGTGCACAAAAACTAACACAAGCTCTCCAACTGATGTTTTTTTTTCTCATAATCTATTGACATTCAGAGGGTGACTTCGGCATACAACCGTATTTCAGGATTTTGCTAATTTGTTTCTATGATGCATTTAAGGAAAAGCGTGTCCTCTTTCACGTAGGCGTGTTTGGGGGACTGCAGTTTGGACAAGGGGAGGAACATGGGGCAGCCACTGGCCACATTCATGTCATTCACTGGCCTCTGGAACGATGCTGAAGTCAGGTCCGGGCGAAAGGCATCAATTATGTGTTCCCTGTTATTTTGGTCAAGCAACATAAATGTCACCTGAAAAACAGAATGTGGCAATGAGGAGTTACTGGAGTGAAAAACAAACCAAGCAAGGACAGAAGTGTTGCAAAAGCAGCTGGATGCTCCACTGATAATTAAATACAAACTGTAAGGAATGTTTCCAACCTGCAAGGTCTGTTCGTGTGAACTCCCAGATGAAGTTTTTAAAACTTTGTTACCCATAAAACAAAATTAAATTAAATCAAGTAAGGAATTAATCCTTGGTAGAGAACTACACAGTCCAAAGGCTTTTTCCTCTCTCTCTCTCTCCTGACAGCTTAAATAGCCCCTGGGTTTGGTTACAGTCATCACATTTATTCTGTTATTGTGGTTTGGAATCAGAAGAAACAGCTCCATTGCCCGTGCACAAATATGTGAAAGACACAACCTAAATATCAGTATAGAATCTCCCCACTTCATTACCCCCTTTATTTATTACCCTCACTGTTCTTTAGCTTGAAATATGAAATGTCTGTAATAATCTTTTAATACGGTGAGGATTGGGAACTTTGATTTCTATTGTTTTGGTTGCTAACTGGTAGTAAAGCTATTTATAGGAAAGGCTTACAGAATTATTACCCCACAAAGGCAAGTGCCAGAGCAGAGATCAGGCCCTGCATTGGTTTCACTGCTTTTCTAACCATCGTTGCCATTATCAGATCACACTTAGGGGAAAGAATAAGACCAGGATTACATCAGACATCTGTGGCACCTTTGTAAGTGGAACTCTCACCTCTCCCTTCCGATGCCTTCAGGCAGCAAATCATAATTCCCTCCTAAACTGATATTATCTATGTTTAGCAAGAGCCAGGAGAAGATGTGTCTCTGGCTTTAGCCCAGGTGGACACAGGTTGGAGTATTCCAAACACCACGTTCTGGTGTCTGAAAATCCTGCCTGGCGAAGTTTGGAGTATCAGCAGGAGCAGCTTTCCCTGCAAGGGACTCCAGTCAGAGACAAATTATTACCCAGGACTGCAGGATGGCTCCTCAGCTTTGGAAAGGGATGTGGGAAAGCACTCAGCTTCCACTAAATTCCAGAGAAAAAGCCACCTTGTGTTAACTTTTGGCTGGGATAAGATGTGGAAAGGTTTCCCTTCTCACCTTGTGCCTGAAAGGCCACGGGAGCAAAGCGTCGTAGTCTCCTTTCATGACAACGAAGAACAGGGACATGTGGGTTCCTCTGCCTGTCCCATCCCCGTTCAGGTACACCCTCAGACACACCTTGTAGCCATACTTTGCAGTGTAGAAAGCTGAAAATCAGAACTCTTCGTTAGTAAAGCCTCTTTTGGGGAACAAAAAGACATAATGAGTGTTTTTGTTTTGGGAAAAGGTAATGTGTGACGTGGTTTGCTCTCACAGAGAGGAGGACAGACAAATCAGTACCCCCTGGAGATCACAAGCAGTGAAAATGCAGTGGCTGGAATCCTTTTAGTGCCTCAAGCCTCGGTGAAAACTACCTGTTATTAGCCACACAAGTGTATTTGACCTAATCCAATTACTTCCCACATGGGAAAGAGCTGCAGCTGGAGGCACGTGGTGCCAGCAGGCACCGAGCTGAGGGTTAGGAGGGATGGATCCACTGCAAGCAGCTGTGGTGGAGGGCAAAGTGCAGGATGAGAGCCCAAACTAGAGCACAGCCCTCTGGAAAAGCACATCCCAGTGCCCTGGATTACAGCTCTTTGCATAAACAGCACCTTGGTTTAAGGAGCTGTTTTAAAGATCCTCCTGCTGGGACGAGTAGAAAGAAGCAGAATTCTGGAGAAATGGGAGGGGGGGGATTCTGAAGGATTGGGGTTTGTGAACACACATCTCCATCTCGTGCTTTACCTGGGGAATACAAACCCACTGTCCTGCCAGTCACAGAGTCTTGGAGCTTCCTGCCAACATCTGTTATTTTCCAGAGGAAGATCCCATCGTAGGAGGCTTGCTCAGAGAACAGCAGGCTCTTGTGCAGGCTGCTCAGGCCTGCATCCTTCTGCGTCAGGCAGCGGTGCAACTCTGCAATCTAGGGAAATAAAGCAGCCCTCAGTCAGCCTCCTGCTCCAGGCTGTGCTGCAGGGGTGTCTGAATCCTTCTGGAGTCCTCATGTTCTGGAAGTTCTGTTTTGATTTCTTTCCAAGTGACAGCTATGTGTCAAAACATACGTAGAGATGGTGTTTGGGCCTCCAGGCAAAATGCTGCTGTAAGAGGATCAGGCAATTAAACAGCTCTCTTGCTTGCTCACAGTCTGATCGTGGCAAATTCTGAACACTCAAAACTCTCAGGAATATCTCACTACTTAAACGTGGATTTAGAGAACAAATATTAGAGAACCCTACTTGAAAATGTATCAAACAACAAAAGGATCCTGAAGATGTGTCCAGAACTGAACAATTCACAGCTCAAACTCCCCATCCTGATCCCTACCCCACCCCTCCCTGACATGTGTCAGTAGCTGCTGTCTATAGAACAAGCACCCAGACAATCCCTGCTGGATTTACCTTCAGTTCAAGACCCCGTATGATGTTCTGGTCCAGTTCGCTCTGTCTCCGGAAGGCCAGGATTTCCAAATTAGAGCTCTCCACCTCCTTATTGAGCACTGCCACAATGTTCTCAAATACGTGCAGCTTATTTTCTAGCTCAGAAATCACCTTCTCCCTCACGAGTTGCTGCAGGACAGACTCATCTTGAGGAACAGAAGATGCAGGGAAACAGTCCACTTCTGGATCCCCGCTGATTTCCAGCCCTGCCAGGATCTGCAGGTCAGAGATGCTTTTTCCTGCACTGTTCACATTCAGCTCTGACTGTGGGGTGAAGCCCTGTGCAGCTTTGGCAGCAGAGCACAAGGTTCCCTTCAGCTGCCTCATGTGCTGCAGCAGGAGCAGCATGTGGGCCCCCACTGCGGATTTTTCGTGCTCCTTTATCTTCTCCTTGCTCCCCTGGAAGAGACAAATGCTGTCAATGCACCCTCTGTGAGCACCACAACTGGCCTGGGGCCAAACCCAGCAATCCTGCAGCTCCTTGGGAGATGGAGAAACTGCAAGGTGCAGCTCCATCATCTGGCATCAGAGGTGCTGATTCTGTTTTAAGAGACACTACTCTGATGGGAAAATCCAAACCACAGTTGGAACATTCCTGAAGGGATCTGTTTCACTCACCCTAAATGCACAGCCAACTTCAGAGAAACGACATCCATCCTTGTTGGTTGAGGATGTAGAGTGGCTCTGTTGAAAAAAAAATGCAGAGGAAATAATCAAATACTAATTGAAAGGAATTCTTTTATTTCCTTACAATCACCTAAACCACAAACCCAGCAGCTATAAATCAGATTAATTCAAGTCAAGGTATTTCCACAGCTTCTGGTGCCCAACCAGCTTTGAAAATTGATGGTAAATCAGTGAAGAGTGTGGTTGGTTGCAAGGGTCTTGCACACAGCCTGGCAGTGAGGTGTCCATCTAACAGACCCCATAATGACAGAACAGAGTTTAACAAAGCACAGGGATCACCTGGTAACAACTTCTCATAAAGAAGATGTTTTAAATACACTGCTATACTCCTCTGCTCATGTGGCTCTCACTCAGTGTATGAGAGGAAACAAATATTTGCCCATTTCACAAGATTAACTGAGAAGATAATTTAGTGAAGGTGATTGTGGGAGCAGGGAAGGGAAGGCAGAGAGCAGAGCTTTGCTGGGATGTAAAGAGCACCCAGATACAGCTGCTGGATCTGAAGAGTTCTCAGGTGTTCATTTAATCTAAATGAACGAGTGATAATTTTATTAATTGCAATAAAGCTGCATTGCACTCACTTATCTTTCACCCACCTTGTCTTTCGATGCTGTTTTTGTTGGCACAGGTTTTTGTTCCTTGCATAAACTGCCTTCACACGAATGCTCCTGTCATTAAAACATGAAGGAAAAAATTCAGTATTTAATTCTTGACCTGCAAGGTGACCCTGGGATACTGGATACAAGATTAGCAACGCCCAGGTCTTGCCAGGTTCAACCCAAAGTTATGTGCACACACACAGAATGCACACTCACATTCATGCAGTGACAAGCAGGGGGTTACAGAACAGGAAACAACAATGATCAGCAGAACAGGAAACTCAAATATATACAGAGATATATATATGAATATAAACAGGTTACAGCACAGGAAACTCCAATATAAATTCAAATTCAAATATAATTCAAAGATAAACTCCTCTTGCATTGACTCCATACAGTTTGCTCAATGTGCAGCCCCTTTTTGCATCCTGCTTATGAACATTTTGGAGGCTGGAATCCAAATTTTCCACCATGATGAGCTAATGTAAAATGCATCACCACTTACAGGAGGCTTCCTGCCATTTCTGCCTCCAGGAAGGGAAAAGTGATCCCCCTGCCATTGGTTCCTGCATCTGTAATATCTGTATTTAACACAGCAACTGTCAGCTTTCCATTCACACTCCTCAGAGGGGGTGGCTTTAATCTTCATAAACTCCTTTGCATATCAGTTCTGAGGTTTCCCTTTCGATTCTCAGAAATGCAGCCACGGGTTTTTCTCACTCTCTAGCTCATTTTTTAACACTCTCTGTCTTGCCATTGAACAAATTACGCCCTGATCTTGTTCATTTCTGCTCTTTTGCTCTTTCAGATCACTGATTCCTTGAGAGGGAGAGGGACTGGAGAGGAGTTTAATTAAAATAGAGAAATGTAAAAAATCAGAAGACCTATAACTGAATGAACAAGAGGAAGAGAGCAAGAGCAGAGCCCAAAATTTACTATTTTCTCCCAGAGGGTTGCGGACACATGGAATACCCACAAGTAATCAAAATTCTGAAGTCAGTGCAAATTTATTAAAGCAGATCATGTAACCAGAATCCTACAAATTAACTAAAGGAGGGAGAGAAAAAGCCACACCCCAAGGCCAACCCTCTGCTTGGTTGCCAAGGTTTCCCAACCAAAATATGAATAAGGTGGTAGCCAAGTGGGATGAGTGGGAGGAAAACATCTCTGAAGCTGCTGAGGCTGCGGTGTCAGAGACCCTTGAGCAGAGAAGGGTGCTCAAGGAACACACCGAGCTCAGGTTTCCCCCTCCAGCCCGAGCCTGCACTCAGGGAAGGCTGAGAGGGATTTAGTGTTGCCACCTTCTGGTATTTACAGTTTCGGGAAACACCGGATTTAGCACTGCAAAGACCTGCCTGGGTCCGGGTTCTGCTCTCTCTAAAGGTTAGTAAAGTTTGAAGAGCACAAGAAAAAGCTTCCCAAGGTGCAGCTTTTAGCAGAGCACCTGATTCCTCCCCCAGGAGGAGTTTTAATCCCTTATAAATCTCTCAGCTCAGTATTTGGAAAGGCATCAATTTGTGACACTTTGGACATGCAGAGCTACCCACTACTATTTACATCTCTGAAATATTCACATGTGGGTCTTTAATCACTCTGCCCAACTGCAAGGCTGGCAATTATTCTCTTGAAATCATTCAGAGGGAACAATATTCATTGTTTTGAGCAAATAGCATTAAAATACATGAAGTAAATATGTTTGAATAGTCACTGAGATATTTGTGGCAGATTCAGAGTAAGATCTTCCTGGTCCCTGGACACTGCTGATGATTTGGTGATTCATACCTGATCAGATCTAACAGAAATAATATCAGACAGAATCCTGCCTTACACATTTGTGGGTGATTTTAGTTTGAATAAACTTCAGCTGCTTTCAAGATCCCTTCCCTGCCACTGTCTGTGCTTTTCTGCTTCTCTCTTACCTCATGCTGGCACAAGTTTTGAGCCAGGAGCTGAAACCTGGGCTGCCCTGGAGGAGCACATGGATGCTTTGTCACATCACCAGCAGATTATCACATCCATTTTCCCCTCCAACAAAAGCGTGGAAAAATGATCAAACTCAGAGAAATTAAATATTCCCTGAGTGCAATGAAATCAGGATGGAAAAATGGCATCACAGATTATTTGAAGCATTAATATAAAGCCTTTATTTGAGAGAGAGATGTTCTTACCTGGTATTCAGAGCTGGCCAAGATGCACTGGCACTGCTGACACACTGTCACATTATTGACACATCCATTTTCCAAGTGATCTGCCAGCTTCCTTCTCATCACCACGTGTCCACAGCCAGTGTGACAAGGGATCAAAGCATATTCACACAAACTCTGATGCTCCTGGAAGTAAAAAGTTATAAAGCAACATGTAAAGCACTGATTCACATTTATCTATAAATAGTCCCTGTTCTGGCAGCCCAGGGCTCTGATCTGCATTTCTTCTAAGCTTGGGTAAAGTCCCACTGCACAAAGTTACTGAGATTACTGGTGAAAAATTCACCAGCTTTACTGGGGCTTTTTTTGTTAATTATTAATTTTTAAAAAATCCCAAAACCAAAACCAAACAACTTTCAGTAAATTCAAGCACGAGGTCTCCCTTAAACAGCCTCTTAGGACTTTTGTTTAAAAACAACATGATCCTGGTCCCAGCTTTCTCTCTTGTATTCATTATTCACATTTGCATGGCAGATTCACAAACCTTACCCATTTAAATATTTCACCTGGAGCATTTCAGATCAGTCTGAAAAGAATGGTGAATACAATCAATACATTGACACAGGAGGAAATTATTTCTCCTATAAAAACATGCTAAGGACATTGCCTGAACAGGGTCCTGGAGACTGAAGTACTCTGCCCTGTCACAACCTGCTTGTAGCAGCCTTGCATTTAAATGATGAGGAAACCACTGGAAAAAATATCAAGTTGATGTAAATCTGTGCAACGTGAATTTCATTCAGGGTGTTCTGGATCTGGCCAAAGCCCTGCTAAAGTTAATCACAGAACCACAGAATGATTTGGGTTGGAAGGGACCTCAAAGATCATCCAGTTCCAACCCCCTGCTACAGGCAGGGAAACTTCCATGGATTAATGGCACATTTTTAGATACTCTGTTGGAATAAATCACAATACTGACACTGATTCTAATTAATTGCACTAATTTGTGTCTGATGATATCCTGCTTTCATTGCCTCTCTGTCCCCATTCCAGTAAAAGTGCATATTAATCTGAATAAACTCTCTTTAAACATACTTCAAAATCTTTCATGATACCAGACCAGCTGCATCCAAGGGTCACACAGTGGACTCTGAGTTCAGAAATCTCTTTATTAATGGCAGCATCACCAAAAGCCTGGAAAGAAAACAAAGTAAGGAAAAAACCACCGGTGAGAAAATACTCCAGCATGCATCCTTGGAATAGGAGTAGGGTGACAGAAATTCACACCTTGATAAATCCTTTATTTTTAAAAACTTTACTGTACTGCACAAGACTCTGTGACCTGGCAAGTTAATCTTAGTGTAGCAGAAGCCCAAATAATTAAATCATTTATTTCTTAGCATTCAGAGAGAATCTATTTGACATGATATTGATTTACTGAAAATAAGCCCAGCTAACTACAGCTCTTATTTCACATTTCTTTTCACGGGAGCCTGAAATATTTCACATGCAGCGAATGTGCTGACAGGACCCTGACTGTGGGGTCCCTTAATGAATGCATTTCATTATCGGGGTCATTAACACCTCCTAAACGTGCTGCAGAGAGGACTCGAGAGTGCTCTGCACGGAGTGCACTGCTCAGATTGGGGCTGTTTCCATTTAGAAGACACTGTGTGCTAAAAAAATACGAACCAGATGGGAGAGGGGTTTGTTCTTTGCACTACGTAGATTTTGGTGTTATTTAAACGTGAGGAGTTGTACAATTGTTATGTAATTCATGAAATACTGCACACCTTAATATTACATCTTGCACTAAAATAGGCAGCCTGGCACAAGAAGAATCCCTGCCACAGTTAGAGGCATTTTTTTTGGATACTCTGGAGGTAAGTACAGTGCAGAAAAATGCAGATTTCACATGGAATAACACAGAGCAAGGACTGGGAGGGGAAAGCTTTACAAACAGAGGGAGGAAAGTATTTATAAATGATGCCCACATTTGAAAGTTCCTGAAAATCTACCCAGCATTTGTTGGAAATGATCTACACAGGCAAATCCTCCTCCCTTCCTGGTGCCTGGCTTCATCTGGACACCCGGCAGGCAAAGGCAGCCCAGAGTGGGGTCTGTTTACAGCCACCCACCCACAGACTGTGCAGGAATTCCCAGCACACTCAGGGAGAATCCCACAGCAGAGAAATCCCAAACTGACAGTCAAAGCAGAAGAACTTCACAAGGGTTCAGCTGCACCTATTTGTGCATGAAATCTCTTGCTGGGAAATTCATTGCAGAACTGAGGACTTTTCTGGGATATTACCAAGTTCAGCATTAGCAGCAGATCCATTATTTTGCTGCTTCCTAAACTTTGGCTTTTATGCCACTGTCAGCTGCCTATTTGTTTTCGTTTCCCCCTAAAAAATTTAGACAAATTGTGTGTCTGTTGGTATCCCTGCGTGTAATCAGAGAGGAGGGAAAAGCACAAGCTATGGCCCAATTTGTGTTTGGGACACAGAATAGCACAGCAATTTGCCTGGAAAATCACACAAGAAGAGATCTGCACCATTAAATTACAGATGAAACATTTGCCAGGGCATAGTTTGCATCAATTATTATGTTCAGCTTCATGTTTGAAGGGTACAAGAAACCATGAGGTTGGAAAATCCATTAAAATACGTCCTAAGAATAATAAGTAACAGTTAAGACGTATTATTGCAAGTAGGAAAGCACCAGCTTCTTTGAGACAATAAAAAGTTAATCATATGGAAGAGTTTGGGATTGTACATTGCAGAACCTGGGTTTGGGAAGTCCTGAGGCTGCCATTACACTTTTTAAAATCAAAAACTCTGGGAGTTTTTAATTCATTATTAAATTAAAAGTTATTAAAGCCTAAGTTAAAATGTGTAACTATCAGCTGCTATTGCATTTCATATTGTTCCCATCTGAATTCCAGTCCAATGATGACAACAGAGAATGGGTAATGATAAATTAATGACCTGTGAGCTACAACTTACCCTTTCTTCTGCCAATAGGCTTTCCTCACCTAAAGTGTTGGGATCTTCCTCTTTACATTTCTGGCAAATTGCATTTTTATTGTTCCTGGCAAAAAGAAAGAAGAGTTAAATAACAATCCATTGGTGCACTGCAGCTTAGGAGGTCTTTGTATAGGCACGGATACAAATAAAACCATGGAAATTGTAATTTCCACTCAGAATCCATAGTCCTCGTTCATGAAAGGACCAATTTTTGAACACACTGATGTCAAAAAAGCTTTGCTCTCCTGTTCTCCAAGACCAGGACTCTGCCCATTATTCTCATCTGTATTTCAGTAAAATAAGGGCAGCCTGGACCATAAATAGGAATAAAGATGGAAAGCTATCTCATGAATGATGCAAAAACTCCAAGTAGGAAAGATAATGTGAAAACTAAAGTCTTTTCAAGCACAGAAAACACCCATTTTGCCCAGACAGATATAGACACATGACATAATGTTTACACTCCTTTGATAAGGGATGTTACAGGATTTTAGTGAAGTGCCACAGAAGGATTAAGTCAGCCTCAGACCAGTTCTTCAAGGTTAAATCAGAATTATTATGTCACAAACAGAAGAACTCTATCAGGCCCCATAATCCACCCCACAGATTTCCATGGTGGAAACGAGGAGGAGGCACAGAGCATCCTGCAGTCCACCATGGAAAATCCTTGTAGGCAGGAAATGACAGCAGGCCAGGGAGCCACAGACCCATCCCTGGGCTCAGTGGCACAGCCCAGCTCTGGGGACAGCCCAGGACGTACCGTACGATCCAGGTGAGGCAGGCAGAGCAGTACCTGTGCCCACACAGCGTCTGCAGGGCTTTCTTCAGGATGTTGTTGCAGTTGCTGCACAGGTACTTCTGACCAGGCACATCCTCACAAATGTTGGTGGGGTATCCAAAAGGAAACTCGTTTTCATCAGGAGAAGAGCCGGGGGTGTCCTGCAGGCTCCTGGGGGTGTTCTCGGCCATCTGAAGTGAGCTCTGTCCAAGAGAAGGAAAAAACCAGGTGTTCAAACACGGCACACACTTGTTTTGATGTGAGAGGATGTATCAAAGTCCTCCAGCAGCCCCAAACCTGAGCAGTGACAGTGCTGTGTTTAGCTGGGTCTGCAGTGACAGGCGTGACCAAATGTCACAGTGGGGTTTGACCTGGTACCAGCAGGAAATTACTGTAAACCTTTAAAATTTCCCTCGAACACAACACAAAAAATAGACAGCATCCTAAAAAGGGGTGTTGGGGTTTTCTTTCAAGAGTTTTTAGCCTGTAGAAAGATGAGCTACAATCCCATCAGTCCCCATCACACAGAATTGTTTCTGTAGAGTAAATCCCCAACCACATGCAATTCTCAGAAGCCAAAATTTGTGATTTCACTTCATAGACACAGAGACTGAGCAGCTGGTGTGTTGACAGTGACTTTCCTGAAGTCATAAAACTTGTGGTGAAATAATAAAGGAAATCCCAAGTCCACAAGCCCTTAATGCTGCGCTCTTACCAGATGCACCTGGAGCCACACGTGCCTTATTCAGTTTTCTTTGGTAAATAAGAGCTGTGCAATGGGATATTTTTGGAAATGCAGCCAAAACTGATTCTGGTGTCTCTTGGAAAGTTCAAGGAAGGTTTTCACCCAGGGAACTGGTGCAGTTTGATCATAATGCCTTTACAAAGCTATTTTTTCCCCCCATAACAGTACTGACACACCATAACCTGTCACAGTATTACCAATAGTCACGTCGATTAAGAAATCTGAAAATAAATGAATCAAGGCTGCCGTGGGCAGGCCGGGCTGGCGGTGTGACTGCCGTGAGGTGGGCAGGACACACTCTGGGCTTGTCCCTGGGTCTCGAAACAAACAGCGTTTTCCATGGCCTGGCTTAGCCAATACCCACGGTCTCTGCAGGCATCTGAGCGGGAGCTCAGCACTGACCGCAGCGGCTGCCCAAACTGCCAGAGCCCTAAATTAAACCCGGTAACACAATCGGAATGGAACCGGCCCGGGGGTACGGGGCAGACGAGCCGCCCACCGCTCCCACCGCCCGCGGCCGCGCTGCCCAGCCCCGGCTCCTTCCCACCGGCACCGCAGCCCCGGGCACGGAGCGCTCCGGCCGCCCCGGCTCGGGGCTTCCTCCGCCCATCCCGGCCCGGCGGGGCGGAGAGCGGCCAGGACCCCCCGGCCAGCCCCCGCTGCCCTCCGGGCGCTCCCGGGGCGCGGTTCGGGGACCGGGCCCGTGTGTCCGGGGGCCGCGGGCGGTTCCCCGCAGCGGGATGCTGCGGCGGGCCCCGCTCCCCTCCCTCCATCCCTGCCGCTCCCCTCCGTCCCTGCCGCTCCTCTCCATCCCTCCCCGCATCCCTGCCTCTCCCGTACCTGAGCCCGGCGGCCCCGGGCGGGCGCTCACCGCGGGTACCGGAGCTGCGGCCGGGAGGCTCGGCTGGATTTCGGCGATGCTGCCTCGCTCCGGCCGGGAGGAGCGGGGAGCCCGAACCGCGCCCCGGGGCCGGCGGGAGCGGGGCTTCCCCTGCTCGAGGGACCGCCGCTGTCCCGGGCCGCGGGCACGGGGAATTGACTGAGGAAAGGCCCCGCGGAGCAAATTCCCCCCGGGCCAGCCGAAATGGAGAATTTGGTGGCTGGTTCCTGAAAGCGCAGTGATGCGGCTCTGCCATGGTGACCGGGGACTCAGACAGAAAGTCCTGCCTGCCCCGAGCGCGGTCACAGCGCCAAGTTCCCCCTGGGTGCTCGGGGCAACCCCTGCCCCAAATCCGGGACGGGAGCCTTGACTCCCCCTGGAGCCTCCGGGAAACCTCGCCAGGGAAGCCCCCCTGTGCCTCATCCTCCAACGCAGCTCGGGGGTAGCACAGCAGGGTAACACAAGAGTTCAGTGATGTCTGCAAAGCCTTCTTAGAGTGCAGTAAAGATTCTACAAAGAGAAGTTTCATTATCAGCAGAAGGTCCTCTTTACCCCTGACACAGCTCACTTCGCTGCCACCCTATCTGGTTGTGACAGAGGATTCAATCAGAAAAAGACTTGTACATGCAAATCTGTTCACTCTTCCTTGTGGGGAATATCCCTGGGGGTGAGCCCCTGCTCAGAATTAAGAATAAAAGCAGAGGTTGTTTCTCTGGGTGCTTCAGTGGCTCGTTCATTGCTGCACTGACAAGAGCCACCAGCTGCAGGTACCTGTGGGTGTGTAGAAGCTGCTGAGGGATTTATTGTACAGCAGCCTTTGACTCCAGCCTGGCACCTTCCTGTGTTGGGAGTGCACAGACAGACGTGACAGACAGACAGACACGACAGACATGACAGACAGACAGACAGACATGACAGACAGACACGACAGACAGACAGACACGACAGACGCCTCAGCTCCACCTCCCTCCTCTCTGTGCCGACCTACAGCACATCTGTAGATGCTGAGCTGATGTAGATCCAGCTGCAGATTTGTAGTTCAGAGTCACCGGGGCTGGGTATTAACTCAAGGCTATGAGGAAACTGTGATACAGCCCCAGCCAGGCCTTGGTCTGAACCATTTGCTCTCATTTGGGTTGTTAAAATTCATTGTAAGCTAATTTGGCCCAGGCAGTTTCTGCCAGGATGTGAGTTAGTTTCTGAAAGAGATTGAAAAAGATTTCTCGATGTGGTTTTTTAAATTTCAGGGATAAAAAGAGGTGTAAGATGTTAATTTTAGAATGATCAGTGTTACGCCACAGGGTCAGGTTTAGGGATGAAGTGGCAGCTCTACCTCTTCCTCATGCCCTTAACTCACTCATTTTCTTTTGCTTTGAGACTTCTTGAAAGTTTCTGTGATTCTATTACACCTCTGTCTCCAAAGGTGCTGAATTACACAAAGAATCTGAAGATAAGGTTTTGGTACTTTCCAAACTAGAGAGGTTTCCTGTGGTAAATTTCCCCCATATGAGATCAGTTAACTGAAAACAGGATGTGGCTCAGAGAGAGATTAAAATTTGAAGCTTAACTTTACTGTAGAGCCATTCCACCAGTGCTCAGCATTGCAGGGCACTGTGTTACTATTTAAGGGGAATGACTGTTTTATATCCTAGGGAAAAAGTGCTTAAGGGAATAAATTAATATATTTAATATTAACTTTTAAAAGTAAGCCAAGGTCTTGAGATTTTTAATGCAACAAATTTCATAAGACACTTAAAATGGAATTTAGGCTCAGATGCTCTGGGTTTTAAAGACTGTAGTAAAAATGAGAACTGCATTTCAGAGAGCTGTTTAAGATAGGGATGTCTCATTCTATGAAAACTCAATTTTCAATTACTATAAATTAGCTGGAAATGTGCACTTGTTCCAGGAAAACCTGAAAAATGGGTAAAAGGCAGGAAGGAACATTTGCTAGTAAAAGCAAGTCCAGTGCCCATGAGATTCAGTACTTCTAGGAACTGGAGCTGTGTGCTTCAAGTCAAGATTCCTGCCTGTCCAGCGCTCTGATATGAAGGAGTTCTCTAACTTCCACATTATTACTTATTTTCTGAATGGAACAGAGTGTCTGTGAGATTTCACCAGTTCAAGATTAAAGAAAGAAGAATAATTAAATTTGATATATTGTTATCCTCAGCAAACTCGACAGCTTTGCCACAATTCAATCTCTTGCCTCTAATAAAACATTTTTACATGTTTCAGTTTTATCTGTCTGTGCCTACTACCAGTTGTAGCCCTGCTTTGTTATGGTGATACCCTGAGGACCAGCCCAGCTCTCATTACAAGAGAAGGAAAGTTTCCCACTAAGTTTCATAAGAGCTGGACTGTAATCCTCAAAGAGACATCAGGAATCAATTTTATTTTCTTCATCCCTGCTCGGCCTCAAGATTTTTCCCAGATCATATTCTCTGTAAGACAGTATTGTCCTAGGAATTTTTTCCTCCAAAGAATAGATGCTCTGGAGCAGCTCTTCAGCATTGGACAGGAGAAAAGCACCCAGAAATAGACACTGTATATATATATACATATATATGTGTATATATATATATATCTGTGGGCCTTATTTCAGTCACTCACTAAAGCAGTTTCCACAAGCCAAGCCAAGGAATCACCCTGAAGAGGAGAGAGAAAATGAAAGTGTTTCTCTCTGTCACAGTGGCCTAGATGGTTTCCTACAAGCAAGAGTATTTCAGAGTAAATCATTGAGAGATTTCTGAGCCTGCCTCTGAGTTCAGGCCACCAGGCAGATCTTCTTCACATTAAGAAGCTTCCTGGTGGTCTCGTGCCTCAGTCACTGTCCCCCCACAGCAGGGCAAATGTGGGGTGCAATGTGTGAGCCCAGCATGGACCAGTTTGTGCCAGTTTCCCCAGCTGAAGCTCAGCTCTCTGCTGCAGCCTGGCCACATGAAGGGTTTTGCTGTACTTGTGGTTGTGCTTCTGTTTCTCTTAACGTACACAGAGCCTGAGCTAAACTGGAAAATTCTGAGCTGCTTATTTCCATTCTTAATGCTTTGGAGAGAACTCTGGGAATGGGAGCTGTGCCCACAGGGAAGACTGCCAAAACACTCTTCCAAAGCTCTGGATGTGACATGAAAAAACAAGTCCAGATTCAGTATCTTTTGACTCTAAACCAGCTGGGAAAATGTGGATATTCTATTGATTGACTGGGACTAATTAGTGGAAACAGAAAAAGGAAACATCAGATTTATTTAATGTCTTCATTAATTCTCATAAATGACAAGAACTGTGGGGAGAGTGAAGGTTATGGTAAATGTCCTTTAACCCTTTCAGAAGCTGCTCATTTTGCTAATAACAGTAAAAAAAGAAAAGATGCTTAGAAGATGTTTTCCACATGACAGAAGCAGAAAGGGACTGACTCTGCACTAACTTGCATCTCTCTTCCACTGAGACCATAATTCCCTTGGCTATTGCAGAATGACTAATAGCATCAGGCTCAGCTTTCCAATAGTATTTTTCAGTGTGATTCATAATCCCGAGTAATTTCCATGCCACCACTGACATGTCTATTTGTACCTGTATTTTATGGGCAGCACACCCAGGCAACACAGAAGTTCCAAGTGTTATCTGAGGTTTCACAAGATGAAAATGAAATTCCCTTTATAGGTGTTGTAAAGAAAAAACGAAGCACTCACCAAAACACTGCTACAATAAGAAGGAAAACTCCCGAGTGTTCACAATCCAAGATGTTTTTAAGGAGGACTCTCAAGGAGAAAGGAAAATAAATTTTAAGCATAGGAGAAGCCTGAATGAAAAAGTAAAGTTGGAAGTGGGGAAAGCAGGCATAAAGAGGA
Source organism: Falcunculus frontatus (assembly GCA_013398115.1). Lineage (NCBI taxonomy): Eukaryota > Metazoa > Chordata > Aves > Passeriformes > Falcunculus > Falcunculus frontatus. Next base: position 104,699 of record VZRV01000136.1, read on the forward strand.
ACAGGTCTCTTCTGAGCAGGGGCAGTAGGTAAGTGTTTAAACTCTTGAATAAAAAGAGCCCTCTCGTGAGGCCAAACCTCTTGGCAGCTGTGCCAGTGATGGGACTCCAAAAGCCCAAAATCCCAGACACGTTCCCAGTAGCGTCCTTGGAACCCAGCCAATGAAACAAAACTTGTAGCTCCATGTCCAACATCTGAATCATAAACTGGGTGTTGAAACCCTAAAGCCAGTGAAGGAGGCACCCAGGGAATGCTCCCATCTGTCCAGGGTCAGAACAGTGGAAGCCTGGAAGAAACCAAAACACAGCCTGGCTTTGGAGGGCAGCAGTCTGGAATTGCAAAGCAAAGCCTGGGTTTCCCTTGGGCAAGATATGGACTGCAAGGAAATCCAGTATTTCCTAAATCTGGTTCTCTAAAGGCACATCTAACAGTTTTTCTTATCATGAATATCTTGTTTCCAAGCCCAGGGACTCCCCTGGGAAGTGTTTCTGGGCTGGGACTAATCCCAGTTCAGAGCTGGGCACGGGGATTGGCAGGATCAGCATGGACATGGGACAGGGGATACACAGCAGCTCATGTAGGTTTAGATACATCCCCCCAGCTTCTGCTATAAATCCATGGAATCCTGCTAAATTATGTCACAGATTAATTTGATCCCTCATGGTTCCATAGGAAGCTTTTGATCCTACCTTGTTTTTGAGATTCCTGACCAAAACAGAAGCTTAGAAAAAAGCCACCCTTTAATATTGCATAGATTGGTGACTCCTAACTTTTGGAATTACACAACTGCTGGAAATGAACACCCATTTCTACCTCCCTGTCAGAGCCTGGGGATGAATATTCTCTAGGACCTTACAGCAGAAGGTTTTAATGGAAAATTTGATGATTTAGGCAGTGAAAATGACATTTTTATGGCATATTGCTTTTTATAAATAATGAAGGAAACCTGGCTAATCAGACCCTGGCAGAGACAGACAACTCAGCCATGCACTAAAGGAATGACTTCAGTCACAGCTGCCATTTAGGCCCAATCTGTCACCAACACCTCAGTTTATGTCTGTATATTGCAAATCACCTTTCAGCAGGTACAAACTGGCACAGTGCAACGAGAATCTCCTCAAATGGGGATGTGTGAGGTGTTCCTGACATATTTCCTCTTTGGAAAGCAATTTTCCCATTGGCTTTTGGTGCTGCAATTGAAGAAATCCTGTCTCTGCAGCTCTAGATATCAAGTGTAGCTCCTTCAAAATAATTGCAACGACACTGATTTGTTCTAGCTGAGGATGTGCTCCTCATGCTACAAACTGCAGGGAACACAGAACAGCCAGTGGAAAGAATGTGCTGTGGAGGCTCCTCTTGTAAAGGCAAATTAGACAATTGAAGTCCATGTCAGGGCTCCTTGGAACCAGCCTCAGAGCACTAAACCCAGCTCTGAACCTCTGTGTGCTCTGGAGTCCTTTAAACTGGCACCAGTGGGGCTGCTGCTGTTAAGAGAAAATAGATTTTCCACTGTAAAGCCCAGTTTTGGGGGTTTAATAAATCAGCTGATTTAAAGTGTGTCAATTACAACTTTTTGTTTACTTTGCTTGTAAAAGAAATTGCCCTTTTAGTTGTCAAGTAGCAAATAAACAAAGGAACTATAGTCTGAGCCACAGCACCTTAGGAATAATCTGCATTTCGTGACTTCTAGCCATGAATGTGGGTAAATATAACTATTTTATAAATAACCCCCTGTGTATAACAAATAGTTCCCGGGATAGAAAAGAAAGGGTTGAATAGAGCAAGATTTACTCAGGATTTCTCTGCTATTGTTTTCTACACTTGAATGTTCTTTTTATGAGAGTTGTGGTGTTTAATTCAGTTTAGTATTTTCCAGGAAATCGGTTGCTGCTTAAACATGTATCCAAATTCCAAGTTCATTCAGAACTTGAAAAGCAAAATTTAACACAAGGACTGGAATTCTGTAATGATCCAGCAACTGGCAAAACCATACTCTTAGTTCCCAGGAGAATGAAAGAGCCAAACCCAGATATTTCTCCTAATTAGAGATGAAAACATCATTAAATATCCTCAAAATTGAAAGCATATGTAACTCCTATAAGGTGGGTGTTTTACTGGAAAATAACTGACAACCATGCCAAATTTCTGTGTGTTCTGATGTAAGAATTCAGCAGGAGATTAAGAACACATTTTGCTGGGAGACATGTCTAAACATTAACATTTACATAGGCTGAAAATAAGCCTCTGTAGGTAAGGTCAAGTGAGACAACCCACCATGGATGAACACCAAACTGGCAGCTCCCAGACAGTGATTTTTAAAATTACAGAATAATCTTCACTCAAAAGAAAAAATGGATTTCCTTACTGTGTGTTGTTCACTCATCTCTTGCACAACTCTTCTCTAAATGGATCTACAGCCCCCTGCAACTGTAGGGGGCTGTAGATCCACAACTCTTTGGTTGCGGAAATGGGTGTTTGAGATTATTTATTAAAAGAGTTTTGAAATTGAAAGGAATCTTACTAAGGATTTTATTCAAGGATTTTGTATTGCTCCGCCTCTTTACTCAGAAGAGAGACTGTCCCTACACTGAATATCCTCATTGCTGTGTGAAAATAGAAAAGGATTTTGGTGTGATATTCTGGCCTTGCATTGCCCAGATGGACTGAACGAACTCACTGTGATGAAGTGAATATTTCTCCCCTTCCAGATAATTTCAGATGAGAGTGCAGCATCATAACCTAATAAAATTATGTGGTAACTCGGACTTGCACCCTCCTAGCTCATGGGAGCATTCTTCTCTTCCACCTGGTATTTAATAGATGTGTTCAGATCAGCCAAGAAAGAGCTATGACAGTCACTATGGAGGTATTAAAAAGTAATAACATTAACCTGCAACAGGGATTTACCATTCCTCTTCTAAAACTGTAGGGTATTCCTAATTCCACACCATTTTTGACAGAGCACTTGCCTGAGCAAGGCTGCTTAGGGCTTGTGGCAAGTCCTGAAAGATTATCCACACAAAATCACTTCTTCCCTGCTTGGGAAACAACAGCCAGAGAAAGGCACCCTTTGGCTCTCTCCCCAAATTAGTCACAGCTCTTTGGCACAGCCCAGCAGCTTTCAGCCCAGACCAAAGTGTGAGTTTCATGTGTCACTGTGCATAACAGGGTGGAATTTGGGCTATTCAAGTCACTTACCAGCTTGGGTCATTGAGATTAATTTCTGGTTGCAATGAAAAGAGAAATGAGTTCATCTTGTGATGCTCAGCTATCTAAAAACCAGTAAAATACAAATGGAAATGTACAGAAATAGATATTTTTAAAAGAGCTAAAGGATAACATAGTATTAACCTTTAGACTTGTTATAATCCCTGGAATTCAACCAGCTCGGGCCTGCCAAGAGTATCCAGGGAGAATCACATTCAAATGGCATCTGGTGAGTTCTCTTATTCAAAGGGAAAGATATGAAAAAGGAATAAAAGTATAATGCCCAAACTTATTTAATTGCCCTTAGAGGGTCCTGCTTTCAGAGATAATCTGTGCAGGCAAGGTCACTCATCCATATTCTTGGAAAAGTGGGGATAAACGTGGGCTGGAGCACTCAGCTCTCTGGGCCACTTCATTAACATGTGGGCAGAGAAGTCACCTCTCACCAGAGGCTGCCTGGCCTTTGGGAATGCTGAAGGAGTGGGGCAGGGAAATGCAAGCTTTTCTGGAAGCACTTCAGCTATTGGCTGGGGATTCAAAGGCTGGAACATTTGGAGACTTGCACATCACAGACATAAACAAGCAAGGAACAGAAAAACACTGTGTACAATTCAGAGAGAAAAGCACCACTCTGATGTCCAGAATCCACAGCAAGCTTGGAAGTACAGAATGTATTTTGAAATAATTTCCATTTCATAATACAGATGAGTCACCTAAGCTGTGATTATACCAAGAATTTCCATGTTTGCTGGGATTAATCCTGGGAGTTGTTTAGTGCCTCAGAACTCTCCGACCACGAGGCACTGAGATTCTAAAATCACTCCCGTGTCATTTCCAGCTTCTCTTGTCCTGCTAACGAGGCCCTGTGGACATCTGCCAACATAATCTGCATGTGGAAGCAGATGAAGATACAGATACACCTTTCCCCCACGTGGTTTTGCTGTGAAAGTCAAGCCATGCCACGTGGGGAAGGTAAATCTTCCTGCCACTGGTATCTGTACACACATGGCTAAATATCTGTACAAGTGTTCCCATTTAAATGCATGTATTTCAAATATTTTACTGATCTCAGTGATATATTGGATAGTTAATTCTAGACAGAAACAGAGACACAACAAATAAGATTAAAGAATTTTTTTTTAAACTAGTGACTGCAATTTGATCCTTAAGAGCAGAATTTTTATGTGTTATCTTTAAATCATGTTCCTGATCTTCAGGAGCCTTTTTGTAGTCTGGCTCACTAAAAATCAATAGAACTTAAATGTCACAAGTCACCTGTGAAAATAAGACATGCTCCTTGTCACCTAAAGAGATAATTAGGTCTCACAATACACAGTCACCAGTTCAGGAGCAGAAATGTTTACAGGTGGCCTGTCTAGACAACCTCACTGAGCATTTCCGTGTACTTCTCCCTGCAATTTGAATTTATATCCAGTTATTACTGGATACAGTGTGAGCTTCTTGTGCTTCTTAGAAAGTTTGGAGCATTAAAAAAAAAGTCAAATACTCACAGAGCCAAAATTAAAAGTTGCATCATCTCAAGACTATCTTCTTTCCACATCTTAAATATTCTGGATCAAGATATTCCTAAGAGAGAGGGAAAACAGTAATTTTAAAGTTCTTGGATGTGCTGCTTTTGGGCAACTCTTCAATATAAATAAAAATGTGTGCAACTGTACTTTGTATCAAACTCTCTCCTCAGTTTTACTGGGAACCAAGTTGATTTGTGCCAGGAGCTGTGAGCAGGAAAATTGGCCCTTCATCTGCCACTTTCCTGGAGGCAAGGCAAGATTTTTAACTGTCCAATTCAGTCATCAAATGCAAACTAACATTTGTTTTAATTTACCTAAGTTACAGGAGATGTTGATTCAGTTGACTGTGTCTTAAAACACAAATAATCAAAGGCACACATATGATTGAAGAATTTTGTTTGGTTTTTTTTTAAACAAGAAAGCAGAGCATAAAACCAGCATCAGTTACTGTCAGGAATTGAAATGCAGGAATTCAAAAAAAGAGTACAAAAGGAAAACCTAAGGGATAAAGTTTCTTTCACAGAGAGCATACAAAGTGGCTGCATATATTTCTGTTCTGATAAAACATGGGATTGAGTGACAAGACAGGATTTTCATGTTTGTTTTTACAGTCAATCCACTTCTTTTGACTTCAAATGTCTTTGCACCATTCTGTGTTATTCTCTCATCCAAGCCTAAAAATCATATTTGAACATTACTCTGTTGTAATAACACTGCTATAAAATACATGCAAAGATAATTTTTCAAGATAACTATTAATGAGCGTTCAGTTCAAAAAGAATTAATAAATAGGTGAGGATTTTTCTTCTTTTCAATGAGATTTGATCTGGATTTTTAATTTAAAAACAGTCCAAATGAATCAACAGCCACTGATGAGCAGATCTTCAGCAAACTCATCCATTGTGTTCAGAAACTCCTGACAGGATGTACAGGCTGAATTTGAAGGCCACCACTCAATCCAAGTGCTGGAGTCCAAAGGGTACTGGAATCTAAGAAGACAACAGAAAAATGATTATTTGCTGCAAAGATTTGGGAAGGAAAATGTCAAAGAGAGAAAAAATTGCAATATGGAAGTGCTTGCTTTGTGTTCATGATCCTGCTTTAGGATCTGATATCTGATATCACATCTGATAACAGATTGTGTGACTGCTGCTTGAATACTTTACAAATTAAATCAATTCTGTACAACACAAGAATTATTACATACAAACACTTCACTTCAAGATTAAATCTCAGCATATCCTGGTGGTAAATGACTTACTTGAAACTGTAACCAACGCTTATCTTTAAGGCTTCTTTTCCCATGATCAAATACTGCTCTCCTGGGCTCAAGTTAACATCTGTACAGGTCTTCTTTTTAACAAAGGTTATTTCATTATTTTTTTTAGCAAAAGCCTGCCCTGAAGTAAAAAGAAAATTTATAAAAAATCAAGAATTGGACAATTTCACAAAAAGAATTTCCAGTAACTCATATATTAGATAGAAAACACTAAAATGTTCTACAGTACTGCACAGCCAAGGGATCTCTTTGCCACTATTTTGTAACAGGAAAATTTGATGATATAAAACATGTCTCTTGTAAAAGATTTTCCAATTAAATCTGAATGGCAAATAAGCCTTGTGCACATTAAATAAGTTTATATTATAGTAATTTTAAGGGTATATGGGATGCTTAAACTCAGAGGAAAAAGGAGTGAATAATGACTTCAGTTCCACAGGACCTATGAGCATCCACATGTGCCACAGTGAGTACCCGAGAATATTCCAACATCCTTTCTCCCAGGAGCAGAAGCATGGAACAGGACACTCACCCGTTTTATAGATATCCAGAAGAGTTGCAGAATACTTCATAAAGAACCCTTCTTCACTGCGAGATAAGATGTTCACTTTATAAACTGCACAACGACACAAACCACAGCCTGGTTATTCCTTGCTCCTGCAACACATCCTGAACGTCTTAGAGATGCTCAGAAGGAGAATATTGTGTCCCTTTACAACACTGATTTCTGAGAATACAATGGTTGTAGGGACAGAAAACACTGGCAAGTTCTACCCACACCTAATCTGAGGGAAGCTGTGGGTGGAGCTCACCTTCCTCTGCTCCAGTTTGTCACCTTCCTTACTCTGTGCCACTGGCAATCACACTGAATTTCCAATCACTACAGCTCTGATATGAACAAGATGCTTTGCAGCAGCAGCAAACAGAGCAAACAAACATTTCAGAGCAGGGGAAGCAGGCAGTGAACCCCCCCCATTACCATATGCAGTGTCCCTCTGGCAGGCAGCCTCTCTCCTGCTCTCAGCAGTTATTGACTGGTCGAGTCTCTCCTGGATTTTACCACACTCAGCTACGAGGAGAAAGGGAAAGGCAGAGGTAAGAGAATGTCAGCACATGTCCCCAGAGAAAACATGGATCCCCACCTGATGGGGATCATTAACTGAGCAACACCATAAGTGTGGGATTGCATGCTGGAACAGTGAATATTTAAAACACAAAATAACACTCTCAAGCACCTGACTTAATCCAGTCAGACTTCCATGATCACACTGCACACCTGGGTTTTTAAAATTTATTTTTTTAAATATAAAATTTGGAGAGGAAACAGCTTAAGAACAGTGTTCTTACGAGGATTTTTTTCCTTATGTTTAGTGTGGTTTTGTTCAAAGCACTACACTGCATTTTCCCACCAAGTGAAATGAAAAAACATCTTCAAATAAAGCTTACCCTCCATGCATTTGCATTCATCTCCTTCACACAATCTCACAAGCTTTTCATTTCCATAGGGGTTATAAAGTATAGTGCATCTTTTATCTAGAAGATCCAAAAAGAAATAACAAATACAAGTAGAAAATCAAGGTCCAAGATGTCAACGCTGAAACTTGGCGAGTCAAAAGTCACCTGAGCTTCAAATGACATGGAATAAAAAGCTGTTAAAGAAGGAAAAATGTAGTCCTTCAGGAGGAATACAGAGCTAAAAGGCAAACAAGGATGTGAATACCTGGAACACATACCTGGTGCATGATATTCATACACAGTGAAGGTGGCAGGATTCAGCATTCCAACCCGGAAAAGTTCACTGATCCGGAAGCCAACACACAGGAACTTGTTAGCTGGCACCTGTTTGAAAGATACATGAATTCAGGAGCTCCAAAGTAAGCAAAATTATTCCAAAGAGTAAAAGCAGTGCTTACAGTTAGGAAAGGGGTAACATACAGAGTCTATCTGCAGGAGAACATGCCCATCTTTTATCTCATAATCTGCTATCAATTGATCAACTCCACTTGCAAGCTGCAGGGCACAGAAAAAGATGAAGAACAGTAAATATTACAGCTCTGTCATACAAAGTCAGTAAGAGGAAAACCATTCTTGAATACTTGCAGTAGATAAATCCTCTGGATTGGCTTCCACTCCACTGACCAGCCCTATGTCCATCACAGCATGAGCAGATCCCGACCAGGGCTCCCTTGCACTGGGCCTGTACCTGAAACAGATTAAACCAAATTTTAGTTAATTATAACTGAAATGAAAGAGACATATTTGAATGTGATCCCAGAAAAACCTAAGGAAAATCCTGTCAACATTTAGGCCACAGTAAACTCGTAATGAAGCAAAATAGTCCAGATGAGTCATTTCAGATTTATGTCAATATCACGCATGGAGAGGCCTTTTTTAATGCTTATGTTCCAGGAGAACCCAAATATAACTTGAAGACTCCTTCCCACAGAGATCATGACCTTTGGCTCTAATTCTGCTTGCACATGTACATAACAGTGAAGAAACAAAGAAAAGATCAGGAGAGCTGGTGGAATTATTAATAAACAAACCCTCAGCTGCACTTACTTCACACAAGCCTCCAGGCGCCCCAGGGGTTCCCCATCTCTTTTTATGCGACCTGTTTGCATCAAGTAGAGCCAAAGAAGGAATTTTATAACTCTTCAAAAGCAGCAATCCAACATTCTCACAGAGCATTTGCATAATTGGAAGGTAATTCTTTAAATGGTCTTGATGGCTGTTTTTATAGGAACTCATTGTCTAGCCACAAACAAGTAACATTTACCTCTTTGGTAACTCAGCTGAAATGACAGCTTTAATGTAGTTTATTGTGTGTTTATATTATTAAGACCATTTCATGGCAAAAGTTCGGAATATGGTTCTATACCCTGCAGTAACTGCCCTAGAATGTTCAGTACCTTGTAGAATTTACTGTCACCATCCCACTCCCCATCATATTTCTTTCTTCTCACTCCCCCAACTATAAAAACTCTTCCATAAATGACTAAAAATGCACCTAACAGAAATAAATTACATATTAATTCTATTCACAAAAAGGCAATAATTTCAAACGGGGCTAAAAAAGCTTTCAATTTCTTTTCCAGTTTTGCATTTAGAAAGTGGCAGAATTTATTTCTTTCTTAATAAAAAACACTCATAAAAAATTGGATTTTTTTTCCCCTCCCTCCCTTGCACTGACCTGAGTAGTAACATTTAAAATTATATTAACCCTTTACCATCATCTCTCTTTGGAACAATCTTCAGTTCAAAGTTACAGGAATCTTCAGAAGTACCAATGGTGTTATACACTGTCCTCACCTGCACATGTACAAATAAATCAGACAAAACAGAAGCAGCATCAAACAATCCTCAAAACTGGCATAAAACCCTAAAAACTCACACTGGAAAGAACATAAACAACTCTGGTTTATTGGTAACATAAAAATACCAGCAAAGCAGAGCAAATAAATTATGAGCACAGAAAGAAATGGGGAGTTCTTGAGCAAAACCACACCATAATAAGAAAAGAGAAATTCCAAATAAAAACCCTGGTTGCATACTTACATTTACTGTAGCTATGCCAGTGCTGCTGCCAGTGCTCACGTATAGGTCATCTTGCAAAGGTGCCTAAAGGATTGGTGAGAAAAATGAAGTTAGACATTAATAATAAAGATTAGCAACGATTAGCAACAATTCAGGCCAGCTGATCTGCTTGTCTTGCTTACATTTCAAATACGTAGCAGATTCTGCAGAAATATTAAAGTGAATATTCAAATATATTAAATACAGGAGATGAACAAGACCTTAAACATTTTCTGTACCAAATTATTACCAGTTTGTTATAAGAAAAAGCTACTTTAGCAGCTATTTCAAAGCTCAAATAATTATTTTCCAAGATGCTAAGGATTCTGGTTTCCCTTTTTAAAGCAGTATTATTCACTCACTGTCACAGTTCTTCCCACGAAATTGTCTTCTGTCAGTTTAAATAAGTTTAGGGGTCCTCTGTTTTTGTAGGATACTTTAACATCCATGTCCAAATTCAGCCGTTTGACAAGAAGGGAATATTCAGTCAAGGCCTCAAGGGCATTAATAGTGTCCTGTTAGAAATCAATGATGAAGAATGAACTTCAGAGATTGTATTTATAAAATTTCTGTTTATAATAATGAAGAGAAGTCAGATTTCCCAAAGACCAAGAATATCATGGCAATGGAGTCACTTGATACTAATTCCACACACAGGACTCTGATATCAGCAGTGTCATCATTTAATGACATTATCCTCTTAAAACATTCATCTCACAGAATCATGGAATGGTTTGGGTTTGGAGGGACCTTAAAGCCCCTCTCATTCCTACTCTGCTGTGGGCAGGGACACCTTCCACTAGACCAGGTTGCTCAGCTCCATCCTACCTGGCCTTGAACCTCCAGGGATGGGAAGAAACCTTTCAGATTTTGGTACTTGCAGAATGAGGACAGAATATCTAAGAGCCCACCTGTGTGGAATAAAATCCTCCCCCATGCCTCTGCTCTTCAGAGAGCCATTTGATGATGGGCTTGGCATAGTTTTCGTCCCCTCTTAGCAAAGTAGTGAGCAAGGCATAGGCTGTGGTTTCAACCATTTGTGCAGTGACAGAGCTGGGGGCTGGCTGGTCCTGTGCACTGAGAGCATCTTTCCAAAACCTATGGATGGGAGGGTTACCTGTAGGGGGAGAAAAGGGTTCAGATGGAAGCACAGCAGCAGCTCTGCTACACAAGGTGAGGTACTGCCCACTCAGGGCCAGGAGATGGCGAGGAACTCACTCTGCACCTAACAGAGGATGGAAATCAACTTTTCCTACGCTAAAAATCTGATGTTTATAAAGTGATGAGTACAGATGTGATGCAGAGGAGCTGATGGGGGCAGTGCTGGTCAGGAAGAATGAGAATTGAGCAGTACCTATGACAAAGGCCTCCTTCTTCAGGGCAGAGAAGGCTGCCCGTGCCGAGTGGTGGTTGAGGTCCACCAGGGCCAGGGCGTACGAGGTGATGGCCATGGTGAAGGGGCTCTGGGCCAGCTGCACGTTCTGCCCCAAATAATCCCCTGCTCTGCTCTTGGCATCGTGGATTTTCTGAAAAGAGGGACAGGTTACAGCTTACACCCATCAGACTGACCCTTAGAGAAACACATCTTCCCTATCCAGACTATAGAGATGTATAATGCCTTCTACAATATCTTATAATAAATCCAGAAGTTCCTTGCTGTTCTTTTGCTAACTCTGAAAGACAAAGACTAACAAAGCAAATAAATCTGTGAAACTGAAAAAATTCTCTTGATTTCTTTAAACAAATGCCAAAGAAAAGGGGAGAAACTAGAAGCCCAGAACATGCCCGCTGGCAGAAATAAAAATAATGTTTACCTGAGTAGGACATATTTTAATTGACTTGTCAATTCCAATAATAGAAAATGCTGTGAGATACAAAGATTTTTCTTTAGCTTCTCGAGGTAATGTACCCTACAAAAACCAAATAATAAAAATAATTAAACAGAAATTAAAGTTGACTAAAATGAATAAACTTTGCACAGTTTAAATGTGGAAACAAGTAGAAATTCCTGTGAAAACTATCAGTCTAATTAAACTTGAAAATACATTGACTCTTTGGAAGGTAATAGCTTCTTTGTAAAAAAGAAACCAAAATATATGAAGTTATTCACAAGCCAGGACTATTAGATTGTAAAATGAACCTAAATATTATTTTTCTAAATATTAAGAAGCGGCAAGGAGCTACTTTATGTGGGAAAACAGAAAGGTTTGCAAGACTGTGCTGTGCTTTAAATGAATTTACAATAAAGAGAAAAGTTGTCTTGAATGGGTGTTTTGATGAAATTCAGCCTAAAATATCTTGCACTGCTAAAACACTTTATCTCCTGGTGCCTTCAGCTTTTACTGCCTAAGCACAGAAAAAGTTTGGGTTTCATACCTGCAGTTTCACTGGTTGGTAGTCTGAAAATTCATTGAATGACCCATCTGGCATCTGACAGTTATCAATCAGCCACAGAAGGGAATCACAAACAGACTTCTGATCAAGATCAATGTATTGATCTACCTGTCCAAGAATCCTTAAAGCAAAAGCTGTCAACCTGCCAAGGAAAGCAAACAGATTCAATTTGTTTAGATTGGCAGGTACTCCCACACTGCAGAGGGCAGACACAAATTTGCACTGTTTAGGATTCTGGATCCTACACACTCCCACGGTTCAAAGGAATAATGAAGATTAATTTCCAATTTAGCTTAACAAATGGGCAGTAATTACTGAAATAATTTTAAACCAGGATCAGTTCCTGTGTTTCAGGGTATGAACTCATTACATCCCAAGCTCATCTTGGTTGTCATGGTGTGAATTATGGACACTAAGAAAAGATTTGGCAAGGGAAAGCAAGGAATCAAAAGATATTATTCAGAGTTGCAAGCACTGATTAAAACTACCATCATGCTTTTGTCTGGTGGTTACTAAAAATATGAAAGCAAAGGAGCGAAATAAGCCTTTTTCCAACCCAAAACCCCTTTTAACTCACCATGTGCTAGCTTGCCCATTCTTCCACATGCTGTAGGAGTAGTCAGCATTCCTGAATGACAAGATGCTCACAATTCCTGAGGGATACATGAGGCACAAAGAAAGTTATGAGAATTACGTTTGCACCCTCAGATGTATCATCCTTCTCACTCAGCAAAGGTTATGGACCTCTACAACCCTGAAGCAAGAGAAACAGCAGATTTTTCTACCTTCTTTCATCTTCCTCCTCATCTGAGTCCTTGACCTCAAGGTCTCAGGGCCCAGTAAATGCCAGTTATCCGACTCTTCCAGGTAGCGGAACACGTAAAATACTGGGGCAATGCTCATGAGCTCAGCCTCTGCACTGCCCTTGGGCAGACTGGTCAGCATTTGCAGGCCACTGGGACTCAGGATCGTGGCAATCACTTCACCCATAAGATGTCCTGTGGAAGGAAAAACCCCAAAATTGATTTAAACAACAGATCACGAAAGTGAATCCAAGGGCAGAATCTGACTGACACTTAAGAGCAACCATTCTTTCTGAAGTGCTTAAATTTCTACACAAAAAGGGGACTTGCAGAGCCTTCTCTCAAAAGAAAAAGAATCTAGGGATAAATTAGATTCATTTAATACAAAATAAGAGGAAAAGGGCACACATATATACAGAAAGTACATATGCAGTGCACTAAAAGTTTCAATTTACCTTTTACACTGACACTTCTCTCAATTTGTGTTTTAGGGACCAGATTTAGTGGAACTTTGTATCGAAATTCTTGTCGCCTCTTGATTGAACCTGTAATTGAAGACGTATATATATCACACTGCACAATCTAAATCAACAGATGATTCAGCTGTAACTGTCAGATTGAAGGTTACAGCTGACAATTCAGCAACCAAAACTTGAAAACCAGAAATATTCCCAAATGCCCATGCAAACAACATAAATCTTTGAAAATGAACAGATGCAAACTCTTTATCTTTCTTTTGTCACCAAAAAAAAGTCTGATCTGGACCTAAACTTTGTGGTTTCTGTGGTTAAATGAGAATATATTCTATTGCCATTAATAAAGCACCTGCTGAGGAAATCTTACTCTCATATAACACTAAGAGATATATATAAGATTCCTTTAAGAAATTAATCCAAGTATTAATCCAAGTTTCCTTAAACCAAGGGCAGGAAATCCTTGGGAAAGGACATATTTGCAACATCTCAGGAAGGAGAAATTCCAATTTTTTCACATTATGAAAAACTTGATTATCAAGAATCAAGAACATGAAAAAATAACACAAAGACACATCATCAACTCTCTTACCATAAACACCCTGTGGATCCAAAGTGAAACCTGCATGGAGTTCTTTCTTAATGCCTTCTGGCTGGAATCATTATGAGGCAAGAGGTAGAAAATGGAAACATTTTTGCTTAATCAAATAGGGTGAAACAACAGGTTAAACCCACAGTATTTTTGCCTTCTTTTTCTGTAGCTGAGTTTGACTCAACTGTTGTATGGCTGTTCCACATGAATTTCAGTTAGTGTTCTAGCTCACACAATTCATGAAAAAATTTAACAGAAGATTTAAATAAAACCTTAGGAAAGGAAAAAATTACCAAAAATCATGTTTCAGTGAAAATCCAAACCAAACAACTTAGAATAAAGTATTTTCCTTGCTTACAAAGTTCTAATCTAGCTTTTTATACAGATAATCTTTCTGACAGTTCTTGTAATCAAGGTTTAAAAATGTGTGTGCTCAAATAGCCATTCATTTTTCCACTGCACACACCTTAATGAATTCAAGGACATCGTGTGATAATATTAAAATAGAGCAAAATTTCTATATTGACTCAATTGAACCCAATTTGAAAATAAAATTTTTCAAAAAGCTGAAAACATTTAGGTTTTTTTTTCTTACCATGACACGTAGAGTTTTAACTACAATTTCACTGTTCCTGGGGCTCAGCAATGAAAAATTGACAGTGTGAAGACCCAATTCCAATGGGAGTATCCGGAATGTAACTGCTGAGGAAGAACCACCATCCAAATTCTTAAATTTACAGCTCTGCGTCCTCGATCCAGCACTTGCAGAATCTCCAAAAGTACAGATTCCATTTCCAGCTGCTATTTTAACACAGAACTGAAAGGTGGAAAGTTTTTAATGTTTCATTTCCATGGCAGGTACGACACCAGAGAAATATGAAAGCCACTGAAATCCTGTAATGAGCATTCTGTTACTGTAATGCTACTTCTCTGTTTGCAGTACATTACACTGGCTTAAGGACTGGAGAAATCTGATCCAAGGATCTGTTTATACTGGATACTCACAGGAAAAATGCTTTTTTGGTTTATTATTATTTTAATCCTTCCACAGAACTCATTAACACAAATTACCTTAATTGCAGAGGCTTTGTGGTTATAAACAGATCCTTTTAACTCAATTTGCTCCCCTCGTACCACGGAATAAGGAACATAAATGCTCAGGAAGATGTCCTTTGTAACCCGGATTTCCAAAGGTGCAGCAACACAAATACCTAAGAGAATTAAAAACATAAAAGCAGAGTGTTTTATCTGCCCTTCTGATAAACAAGTTTGAAAAGGCCTTGACATACTTTGGTGGTGATTTACCATTTTTCAGTGTGTACTTTGAACAGTCCAAGCCTTTTAAAAGTGCCCTGGCTTTTGCCTCCTGATCCAAGCTGCTCTCTCCCACTCCTCACACCCCTGTTGACATACCAGGTTCTTTGGGTTTCTTCTTCCCATATAAATTCTCTGCTTGGATTACCAAATCTGTTGGAAAATCTCAGGTCCCTGAGCTACAGGTAGCAGGATGGTGTA
Organism: Falcunculus frontatus; assembly: GCA_013398115.1. Taxonomy (NCBI): domain Eukaryota; kingdom Metazoa; phylum Chordata; class Aves; order Passeriformes; genus Falcunculus; species Falcunculus frontatus. Next base: position 120,069 of record VZRV01000136.1, read on the forward strand.
AAGTTGTGCCAGGGAAGAGTTACTCAATATTTTTTCTTCTTCTTACTCATTTACTATGAGCCACTGTCACACACAAGACAGGCTTTGTTTTCCCAGCCACTGACACTCACAACACGACATGAAGTAATTTGCTTTCCCTAAAATACAGATTTTTGTTTTCTTTTCCTGTCTGTCAACCAGAAAGTGAATATTTTAGAACACAAGTGTCAAACTCAATGAGAGGGTCTACAAAGCTTCCTGATTCTTTAGCTCCAAGCTAACTGGGTTGCAGTACCTACCTTTATCTGAAATGCCAACCCCTTGTACTTCCCAGGTGGTCAGTGAGTCAGGCAAGGTGACAGACAGAGTCTTGGACCTGTGTGAAAAGTGTTGTTACATTTATCCATCACCAATCACCATCTGTTAACAGAACAGCTCATCACCAGCAACACTAAGAGAAGCTCAGGAAAGCTACGAGACCATAGCCAGAAAACAGCAATTCTGGATTTTCGTTTGAATAAACCTGGTTTTAGCTGATTTCAGAGAAGCTGGTATTTAGTGAGGTCCAAAGTGAAAGGAAATGTGGCTCAACAATCTAGGTACCACACAACACATGGAGCATGGAGGGGAACATGGCAGGAATAGTTTGTTTGGATGAGACTGCATTTCAGCTCACATCTCAGGTACACCTAAGGTTACTCAGTTTACCTCAGTTTAACCATTTCTTTTCTATAAAGCTGATTTGAGAAAAGCAGTACCTTGAAGAAACTTGGTGAACTTCCCATAACCAGCTTTCAGGGAAGTAGCTACGAACTTGTGCCTCATCCATTTCCAAGAGAGCCTCAAAATCTGAAGAACATAAATAAAGCAAGAAAAAACCCCTCTGATACAAGAAAAAAGGTATCTGAATACCCTCAGTCAAAAATCTGTGTTAATTCCACCTCATCCATTTACACATGTGAATACCTGTTCAATATCCTGACAGATCACCTTGTTAACAAGTAATTATAGGGAGATAATGGAAGACAAGGAATTTGACACTCCCACTGATCTTTCCTGAGATGTTACCCAGTGGCTGTCTTGGGCCTGGGCAAAGGATTCAAATTTAGCATTCAAGTTTACTCTTAATACTCTCTAATTGCTGTTCTGCTTGCTCTAAATGTGGGTGAACAGAATAGAGAGCTGAACAGAATAAAGAACTGCTCTCCTGCCCTTCTTCAAGGATATACAACCAAAGTCTTGGGAGATAGGTAAAATTCTGTCTGGAATAAACCTGATAGGTACCAGGGAGGGTTTAATAGACTCCATCACCTCTCTATCCTCCCATTCTGCTGGAGCAGGACACCCAGAGCTCTCATACTCACGCATTCTGGCCAATATTAGGAGCTTATTTGGCTCTTCCAGCCGCAGTCTGTTGGCAAATTCACAGCAGTCTTTGAATGCAGAAATGCACTTTTGGTTTCTCCGAATTCTCTGAGCTCTTTCCCTGCAGGTCTCAGAGACTGGATATGCCTTTACTCCAGCCATGCAGCACTGCCGGACTTCTGGGTCTCGGTATTTGGATACTGAAATAAAAATAAAACAGTTCACTTCCTTGAGATGCAGTTTTTATTTCCAAATGACTTGTTCGCAGGATTTCAGTGAAGACACATTTTTGAGGATGAAGTTGTTCTTTTTCAAATTTAGTGACACATGCTTAATAATTACTATTCCGAATTAAAAATATAAATTAGATAAGAAGAGTTGTATTGCATTTTTAAATTCATCAGTCAAAGGCTCTTCTGACAGGCTTGGGCTGGCATGGGGTGATTGGGAAGGACTCTCATGGGATAGTACTTTGAATTTTCAGTTATGCCTCTTCAGAAAATAAAAGACCAGAGAATGACAGATTTGGGTTGGAAGGGAGCTTAAAGATCATCTCATTCTCATTTTACCCCCTACCATGGGCAGGGACATCTTCTACAAGCCCAGGTTGCTCAAACCTTAAACATTGCTGTATTTCCAATGTGAACTTAAATCCTAAAAGGCTTTATAAATGGGGTCCCCTCTGAAGTCATTGTCCATATTTCTTAGTCTCTCTCTCTCTCAAATACATTAACATTAGTAAGCAAACACTCAGATTCTTGATTTCTAATGAATGTGATTTTTTTTCATAATAATACACTTTAAAATATTTTTAACACCTTCTTTGAGTATCTTTTCCTTGAAGTCAGACCGTTTGGTTCTCAACACTTCATTGCAAGGTTCACCTGTCCAAAAAAAAAAAAAAAATACAAACAACATGAACTTCTCTTGTAATAGCATAGTCCTCTTAAAAATAATTCCATAAAATCACATTCCAAATGCATGAAACTTTTTCTGTTTGCTGTTTTAATTACATAAAAGCATTTTCATTTTGATCACAGTAACTGATCCAAAAGATGTTTTCCTCCCTCAAAAATCACTAGTATATGCATCCCCTTGAGTTCCAAGAGAATAACTGAGAACGACAATAGAGTATCTCAGAAAGTCCACAATCCCATGCCTGGCCACAGGAATGTACCTCCTTCCTCTGAGTCATCAGCGTTTGCATTGGTCAGAAAGGTGAGCCCGGCCATTCGGAACACATCGACGTTGTTCCGTCCTCCCCCAGCCCCACAGCCAAGGTCACTCTTTTCCAGCTGCAGCATTATCTGAGGAGAAACACACACACCGTGCTACCAGAATGCCCTCAGAACACAGCCTGGAAAGGTGATGGGAAAAACAGAGGAGATTGTGGTGTCCACGCTTCCTTGAGCAAGGAGGTCTCCAACACTGCAGCCTGGTTTTGGCCAGGTCTGTGGAGTTCTGATGAGAGAGTTCAGACCTGCCTTTAAAACCACAGTTTACTTCTACTGGAATTCAAAAGACTGTAAACCAATTCTTTTAATACTTTTGAACTGTGGATTTAAACCAGCAAGTTTCATTCTGGCTTGAATTCTCTTCTGCCTGTTTTCAGGCTGACTGAATGCATGACACGTATCAGTTATTGAATGTGATAAGAGCAACTTGATTTCCTTTTATGGCTGCTACCTCACCTTTTCCATTGCTCTCTTCCTTCTTCCTGTGACTCCATATATTGCCTTGTCCATAGCTGACAAAGCAACAAAGGAACTGGATTGGGTTTGCATGGTGAGGGATACAACCTCTGCTGGCTTCAGTGTCTCTTTGCTTGACTGCAGCTTGACCTATAAATTGAAAATAAGTATTGGTAATTTTAAAAGCACATTGTTCCAAAATCAATCCAACTGAAGCAAACACTTTAATAAGTTAAGTGTGAAAGAACTTGTGTAAGTCCAAGATAAAGTCTGACCATAAAATGAATGCACGCCCACAAATGTCAGTGCCTGTTTTGCTACTCACATCAAGGCTATTCCCACATTTCTGTTCCACATCCAGCCAAACTGAATCAGCCACTAACTCTGCAGCTTCTTCTCCTGTGACTATGTAGTAAACAATAAGACGTGCTGAAGGAACCATTTCTTGGGTTATCTGAAAAGTTAGATGTTCATATTCCAAATCCTTAATTCTCTTCTGAGTTCCAAAGCTTACTATCTTCCCTTTTGATGTGATCTATAGTTTAAAAAAATGATGGAGAATAAAAAAGTCAAATTTTATAGTCAGTATATTTCTCACACGTAATAATTATTTGAATTTTTATATTCCACTAAAAAGAAGTGCTGTCTCTGCAGTTATTTTCCTCCATCTACATTTTACCTTCTGAAATAGCTCTTGAGACCAACACTACTTGTCCTCAATCCCAGTCAATGTCAGATGAGAATTAAAAAAAAAAATAGACCTAATACATAATTTAAACATGAGACTGTTATTTTTTTTCCTACAAAGCTGACAGATTGTATCTGAAAGGAAGCAGTTGTCTGAGCCGCACATATTCTATGCTGAGGATAGGTCTTGATTGTTGAGGTTTTTCATCCATGACCATATATATTAAATTGCAATTCAATATTTTGTGCAGAAACATCTGTTACTTACCAAATAGCTGTAGTGATGTATTTTATCAATGTAGTGACTCTGTGGATATACATTAATATTTATTACATCCCCCACTTCTAGGGTTTTGTGGTTTGAAGCCCAGTCAATATAGAGATAACTCTGACTCAGGGATGAATAAGCTTTTGCTTCATAGGTTTTACTTGCTTGGTTTTCATCTGAAAGATGTGGATCTGCAGTTTTTACCTGGAAAGATAATAAATGTCTGAATTGTCTGAGTACAGAATTATACCTAAGTAAACAAGTAATGACAATACTCTGCAATATGTTGTTCAGAGGGATTAATAAAACAAAAGCCAGCTCAAGACCTTACCCTCAAAGAAATAATTACACCCTCGAAGAAATAATTTAATAGAACAATTTAACTCACTTGAAACTCCAACGTTTTGCTGTTCGATGGGATATTAACAACAAACAAAGCAGTTCCATCATTGATGCTTGTTTCTCTTCTCCCAAATTCTGAACCCTCTGATATCAACTGAATCTCATCCATTTGCTCACTAAACGATTTTGCAGTGACAGTCACAGGGACATTTCCAACAAAGTCATTCATGGTGTCTTTTACCTGCACCTGTTCATCAGGATAAAGAAATGGTGACATTTTTCAGGAAGAAGCTTCCAAGCTGCTCAACTGCTTCTACAACAGGGAGTCAAAAAATGTACAAGTCAATGGAAATTAAAGTGTGTTCAGACACGGAGTGATACAGAGAGAAAACGACAAAGCTTATGCATTATGGGCTTTATGTTGCAATGTGCAACCACCCTGCTCCTGGGAACTGACCTTAATGAAGAAGGGAAGTCCAGGCTTCACAAAGAGAGGAGTAGCAATCAAACTCAGCTTGTAAGGAGAGACAGCAAACCTGACTCCAGCGAACTCTACTTCTCCACTGAGGCCACCTAACAAAACATGGCACCCCATGTGACAAATAGCCAAAAGTAAGTTTAATCCCTAACCATTTTTTACAGTGAGAATTGGCTGTTCTTCCTTACAAGCTTTTGGGAGAAGAAGCTGAATATTAAAGAAAGTCTCATATTAGGAAAGTTATCCTTGTAATTTTCTTTTCTAGTTCTGTTCACATTTGCAGAAATGTTAAGAGAAATTGCAGTTAAAAAGCAACTTACCTGTAGACTCCAACACTGATGCCACAATATATAAATACGACCCATCCAGTGCTTCCAGACTGTCAAACCCTATAGAACTTGCTGCTCTCTTACTGTTAAAATTGATCTTAGCAACTCCATTTTCAATCTGGAAATGAAATAAATATCATCACTTTATAGTCAATAATTTAGAAATAATACATAGACTATATGCAGATTCAATGTGTTTCTGTTCATCGTCTATTTTTAGAGGAAATCAAAGGTGGAGATGTTTTAAAAAATAATTATTTATTCCCTAAAATTGTTTTAAATTAATCAACCAATGGCAAATATAGCAAAGTTTGTGTGCAGGCTCAGCAAGAGGTAGGGATAACACAGAGATATCTTCATTAAATGAAGAAAGGGGATAATTAGTGGAGAACAGACTCCCCACAATAAATCAGTATCATTTGGATCTGCTTGTCTCCATTTGATTTCATTTATTCTGTAACAGATAGCAATTAAGTTATTTCGTAGAAATTTTAAATCACACGGTTTGGCCAAGAGATTAATTACACCAGATGGAAATGACATTGCCTCAGATGCTGCCTCTGAGTTTCATTTCCAAGAGCATTTCTCTGCCCCTGAAGACAGCATCACACAGGAAAAGTCCACACTGGGGAGCTGCAGATGCAAACTACGACCTGAGGCCCATTCTCACCAAATTTAATGGAAAAATTTCAGTGGAATTGGATCAGTCCTGAATTATGCACATGAATTCTACACAGACTTACTGCTTCTTACCCTCGTTACATGCATTGCCTGAGGCATCATTCTTTTCTCACTTTCTTCAATTATTCCAAAACGAAGGAAAACATCAGCACTTGGAAGCTTTTTGTTGGAAAAATAGCTGAGAATAAAACAATATAAATGCTTTTAAGATTACTTTAGTGGCTGCAACAAAGCATTTGTTTTTGAAGAAGAGTAATTGCCTAGGCAAGAGATGGAAAACAAATGTCTGTGTACTTTAAACACTTCTGTTGAAAAATAATCACTTTGGAAGAATTTTAAGAAGGGTCACTTAGATCTCTTACAGAGCAGAAAGGATTTTCATGAAAAGGTTGCTTGAGGAAGGAAAAGAGTCTCTGGACTCACGAGAATCATTCCTCAGGTAAAAGAAGAGATACAAAATATTCAGAATTCCAAGCCCAATTTCCTTACCTAGCTTTCACAACAATCCTGAAGTTCTCAAATTTATCCGAACTTATAAAGTTACTCTCCGGCTCTATGACAATGGAAAAACTTGGCATTGCTGAAAATGGAGAAGAAAAAAGGTCACTTGGGTGTGTTTTATCCACGAAGCCACAGGTGCTCAGCCACTGAAGAATCGTGGCATTTCAAGGGGTTTGAGTCACTGAAAATACTAAAAATGCAGGTTCATAGTATGGGCACATCTTACCATATTCCTTAACTTCAAATTTTGCCACAGCCGAGGTCACAAAATCCTTCTTGTACTTGCCTTTAATCTTCCAAATTCCATACCTATGAAATGCCAACAATCAAACTTTTTTTAAGATGAAAGTTAATGATGAAGACAAAAATTATTATTACTGCTTAATAATATTTCGTGGTAATAATCTTTTAGAGAGGAAAATTTTGCACCAAATTTTTGAACGTGTTCAATGCCTACTTTGAGCAGATTCTCTTTGATACATTACTAATTATTTGACACTTATTTTAAATTAAAATCAGTGACAATACAATCACTTATAAACCAGTTTCTCAAGCCCCTGCTATGATCCTTCTGCCATCTCAGCAATGCTTCAGCACCCTCTCAAGACTAAAAGGAGAACTGAAGAGATATTTCTTTTTTATGCTGCTGTTCCTGGGAAAATGCTGGTGATTTGTATGAAATACATATGAAATATGAAATCACCACATTTTTGTCACTGTTTATATCCCTACAGAAGAAAGCTTTAATTGTCATTAATATTCTTTTTTAATTGAGCATGAAAAACCTACCCCTCACTGTTCTTTAAGAAGAATACCCTGCCATAAGGTCCCTATTTATATTCACAATTCCACCCTATGTGAAATGTCAGAAATCTCCAAGTTTCAAGTCATTCCCAGCATGCAAAACCACTCTATGACAGTCACTATAAGAAGTCATTATTATGTTAATAATTCACAAAAACCAGCATTAAATAAATATACTTAGGATTAGGAGGAATCTTGAAGTCGGGAAAAGAAACGATTCCAGTAAAATCTTTTTCTTCCAGAATATCCACTTCTACTCCCTCAGGATCCTTTAAACGACAAGAGGAAAGAATGAGTAGTTACAGATTGTTCTTGTCAGAAGGAGAATCTTCATCCTGTGATTTTCAGAGGCAGCCTGGCCAGAACATATTTTTCTCAAGAGTTTCAGAGTATAAAAACAGACATTTGTAGAAACAACTCAGACTGAAATTCTGATAACTTGGTTCCACCAAGTAAAAGCTACGCTTAAAATAGCTAAAAAATTACTGTAATAACAAGCCAATTGTTAAAGGCTAAAAACTATAGTGGAGACTGATTATTTTTATATCTTAAATGAAACAAATAGTATAAAACCCATATATTACTAAAATTCCCTCAAAAATCCTTTTCCCAGATATTAAAGATAATTTTTCTTTTTTGTATTCTGTAACAACTTCAGATCTGGGACTTGAAAACCTCTATCCAACTCTGCAAAGTCAATTTTAAATCTTTTAAAAGATGCCTGGCTACCTGCAAAAACATCTAAGAGTTTTATTAAACACTGATTGCAATACTGATTTCCCATCTGCCTACCTACCTTTATTTGTTACTAGAGCTAAAAAAATAATTATATTAAATTCATTTACAACTCACCACAAAAGTTAGGACAGTCTCTCTCCGAGCTGGCTGCAGTTCTTCATTCAGAGAGTAAACTCGGACTTTCACTATAAGAATTACAGCAATAAATCTTAGAACCAAAACAACCAAAAAATTCACTAAAATTTTTAACAAATTCCTAAGAAAATCTTTCACTCCTGGTGCCACAAATTAGTCATTTAGGGTGAGGAGGGCAGGGAGAAGTGATTAACTTTTACAGTATGATCAAAGAGTTCAAAATAATATTCTGCTGATTAAAGAATTAAATATCAGTGTGTGGCAATGCAACACAACCAAGATCTTAAAAAACATTTAAACCTTAATTCCTTGACAGACTCAACAGACTTTAAAAATTAAATACCAGCCAAGAGAAATAAGCATTACTTACCTGACTGATCAGGAGTATAAACTGGTTTGTCTGTATGAATAAAAAGAAACCCATTCTCATAGGAAACAGGAATTTTTTTAAATCTTGTAAAATGTGGAGAAACAGCTTCCAAGTACAAATACTTTTCTGAATTATCTGTTCTTGGTAAATCTGTTGGTTGAACCTGGGGGAGAGGAAATAAAGGTTTCTGAAGATTATTAAAATATTTTTCAAGTATTTTTTCCTGCAGTATTTTTTGATAAAAAGAGGATCTGAAAAGCAATTACAGTTCTGTGGTTGAGTATCATTAAATAAAAATATCAACACACACAAGCATTTATTCTTGCTTACATGATAGTTGATGGTCTGGAGTATTAAGCTACAGATATTCTGAAATATTGCATTTTATTTATGCCCAGAATTAAAGCAGCAAAGTTCAAAGCCCAGTTATGAGTTATAACAGTACAAATTATCAGCTTTCCATTTATGCACATGATGAATCCTGGCCACAACAAAGCTGCTGCTGTGGTTGGTAGCTTGATTTGATTCTCTCTCTTTATTTTTAAAGTTATGCAACTATGGCACTGTTTCTAAAATAGCTTGATTCTATGTTTAACTTCAGTGTCATTCCTTGACACTGATTTTATTCAGTGTAATTTTAATTTCAGACAAAAAATTGAGGCTTTAGGCTTCCCTCCCCAGTTTAAACAACTGTAAACTTACCACCATCTTTTTTAACACTTATCACTGAAGGTGATAATAAAAAGACTGTAAGAAAAGTCTGAATTCCTTACTGTTAAAGTTACAGCATCTTGGAATTTGTTGGCTGGAGTTAAGGAAATCCGACCAGACGAATACACAGCAAGCTTATCTGGAAAGCTTTTTAGGGCAATATTGACTGGAAATTCCTGCTCGTAACCAAAAGCTTGAACCACAACTTTCTCAGAGGCCCCAGCTCGGAAGATCTTTGGTGCTGTAAGGACATATCTGTACATGGAATATAAAACAATAACAGGGCAATGGAACTGTATTTCTTTTGGATTTCTTACTTCCCTCTGTAATTCAGTTCTACACACAGCGCTAAAGCAAACAGGATAATCAGGTTATTGTAAGACACTAATTAAAATCCTATTTGGATGGTGCCCTTTGTATTGGCTCTACTTAAATTCTGGATTTATTTACCCAAAAGAGAGGACAACAATCAAGTAACATTTCCAGTAAATTCCGCATTTGCTTTACTTACGTTTTCTCTTGGCTAAAAGTCGTTCCAGAAAATAGCAAAACAATAAAATACGTTAAAATAGTCATTGTGTCTGGGACAACAGCAAACCATAGATGTTAATGAGGCTGGGTTAAACAGCCTCTGCTGTGGGTGAGCAGAAATGCCACCAACACATTTCACTCACTGTTAATAATTAATTGCAGATCATTCTTTACTAAAACATTATTGCCCCCTCCTGAGGAAGCCAGAATTGCTAAACTTAGCAATTTTTTAATTTAGGATTTCGATTTTTAATACGTACACAGCAATCTTGTGTCAGTCCTCACTTTCCTTCCGACAACTGCATTAATAAAATAATTTCTAGAGGTAGAAAAAACGTCAACAAACAAAAAAAATAGATTCAGTTTTTCCTTAATAAAATAATTTTTTTAAATCAAAGTGACTTTAATTTTGTGTCTGAAGGAAAAAAGCATTTCAGTTATATCAAACAGTGTGTGGATGTGTTTAGACCAGCATTATTTTTCTGTTGTTTTGAAATCACTTTTCCCTTACAAATTTCTTTTAGCCATTTGCATTCCAGATTCTGCAAACTTTCTGACCACTTCCATTACAAATAAAACTGCAATACGGAACTATTAGGGCACAATATAACAACGTGCACTATTTTAAAGAGCATTTTGCAAAAAAAAATTGAAAAAGTTTGCAAAAAATCCCCCCACAATCATTGGTGACAAAACCTTTGCAGGCCTGATATCTAGGATAGCATCTCAACAAATAAGTTTATGTAAAGTTAAATAAAGTTGTGCAAGAATGCTGAAGTTTAAACAAATACCACAGTCAACCTTTACGGGAAAAGCATTTACAAAACTGTTTCTGATCGATATAAAATGAAATTACAGTAAGGTCAGCTTCTCACCAAATGTAATGAACTAGAAGGGAAGCAATAATAGAATAAAAGCTTATAAAATGTAATGTGCTTAATGTTATTAAAATGAATGGCCAAAATACCTAATATTTAATAGCAACAGGGATGGTATGTAAATGATAAGGTGCAAATAATGAAGAACGCCAGGAAATGTTTTAAAAGTTTAACAGTACTCTGAAACAATGTTTTTTAAATCTAATTATGCTCCTTTCCTACATTTTTCACAGACACAGAGTACTGTTTTTTAAACCCTGGATTTCACACCTGCTTATACAGATGCTGAACTAACGCAGTCAAAGCGTTAAAAAGAGATTTATTTACACGCCCCTGTGAAAATGACTGTGGTTTAGACCAGACACACAGAGCTTATAATTGTAAATTAACTATGTATTTCCAATATTACAGAATAAAGCCCATTTGTACACGATTTTGCGCTGACGTGCTATCATGACACACACATAGAGCACAGATAAGGAAGAAATATCTATCAGCAGAGCAGGTTTTGTTGTTTATACAGCGACTCGGGCTTTAAATAGACCAAAACCCCTCGAGGTTTTATTGTTTATGCAGCGATTTGAGCTTTAGTTACCACAAACCCCCGAGCTCTCGCCCTGAGGCGCTGAGGGGACGCGGCGGGAAATGGCGAGCGGGGGCGGGGCCTCAGCGGCGGGAAACGAGCGAGGGGCGTGGCCTCGCCCAAGCCCCGCCCCTCAGCCGCACCCGCCGCGGCCGCCGAGCGGACAAAATGGCGGCGGGGCGGCCCCTCAGGGAGCGCCCTTAAAGGAGCCGCAACTCCCGGCGCTCAGCGGTACGGGCGGCGATCGCTCGGTGAGGGGAAGGAAGCGGCGGACAGGTGCGTTGCGAGCCGGTGCCATCCTTCCGGAGCGCCCCCGAGGCCGCCCTGCCCGCCCGTGCCGCGGCGGCGAGCGGTGAGACGGCGTTACCATGTCAACGCAGGTAATCAAAGCGGAGGCCTGAGGGGGCGGCCCGCGGCGGTAACCGGGAGGGGATGGGGGGGACTGGGAGCACACAGGGCCCCGATCCCCGGTCAGCCCCTCCGCCGGTTCTGCCGTGGGTGTCACTCCGAAACCACAGCCTGTCCTCAGGAAGCAGCGTTAAAACCACGAACTGCGCTCCTTGAAACATGAAGGAACGCCCCAATGTGGCTTTTCGTTAGCGCGCCAGCATCTTTCTCCCTCTCCTGCCGCTTTCGTTCTCAGTGTCCTGATTTTGTATGAATTGTGTTTCCAAGTAATGGATAGAAAACAGTGGCCCTTATTCTTGTTCTCCTTCCCTCGTCCTTATTTCCTTTCCAATTTCGGAGGGAAAAAAAAAATCCATCTCAATGAAGAACGTGTTCTCAAGACACAATGTAATCACTAACAAAGCTCCATGTTCCCCCAACAGAAGACTTTTCTGTCTTAAAGAATGTCTTAAAATGTGCCCTTTGTTCAGTGGGTGGAGGTGTTAGTAAAGCTCTGTCTCTTGGAGATGGTTGCTACAAGGGCTTTGTCACACAGAATACGTGACATTTCCTACACTTATCCCTGGGGAAATATGTTCATCACTGAGGGAAGTTTCTGTTAACATTCTCTGGAATTTCCCAGGCAGTCACAGGATAATTTGTTTGCAGAAAGGAAAACTCCGGGAATGCCAGTGCTAGACTGATCCTAATTTTTTTTTCTCAGTTGCCTGGGTTTTTTTTTTGCTTGTATTGATTCTTCTAGCTGCAAGTGGGTGATTTCTACCTTTGGTAAAAACATTTGGGATCCAATCCTCTGTTTCTGTCTCCTGCCAGCTCTGTTAGTCTGAGCTGAGAGTATCTCCAGACCTGCCAGACTTTGTGTAAACCAAATCCTGCAGGACAGGAGGAAGATGAGCTGCAAACACAAAGCAGCTCAGTCAGTCCCTGAGGCTGTGCTGTAGAAAGGTGGGAGTATAAAGGTGCAACCATTCTTCCCAGTGCCAGGAAAACTGGGAGCTGGCACCCACTGGAGATTTGGCATAGATGGGGTTTTGGCACAACATGCTTCTGTAGCACCTTGGTTGTCGTGCAAACCTTTGAGATTCAGCTTTATACACAGACTGATATTTGTTTCTGTTCTTCCAGATATTGCCATGTGATACCCAGCATTTCTGGCAATGAAGAAAGGCTCTGTAAGGAAAGCTTCTGGTAGAAAACCACAGGCATCAGCATCCCACATACCTCAGCCAATGTCACCTGTCAGTTCAGGTGCCACATCTCCACGTCTTGGCCAACAGATATCTCCAGCTGCTCACAAAGTCATGGAACAGAAGCCCCAACAACTGGATATTCCAGCAGAAAATGTTGGACCTTCTTTTAAATTTCAGAAAGGTATTGTATAATAAATAATACTGGTATCAAAGTATATACCAGAGGCATTAAAAGCCAGTGTTCTGTGAACTGTGTGATTAAAGATGTATGATCTGTTGGAAAGAAGCCTGAAAAAATTGCTTTCATCTTTTTTTTTTTTTTTTTTGGAACACCAATGCGGAAATGGGAGTAATGAAAGCTGGGGAGAATAATGAGACTTTTACTCCTTCCTCTAGATGTTTCTGGGGGGATCATGTTCAATGTTTTTCCAGTATTCAGTGTAAAGAAAATAACAAACATAAAAATCATCAATCCTTTCTGTTTAATTTCAGGTGAAAATGGTTTTAGTCCAGGGGTTAAGTACATAACTGAACCCCTTATAAAGGGTCTGTCAAAACAGCAAAATTTGGCATATATAAGCTCACTGAATCTTTCTTCCCCAAAGGATGGGGACAAGAAATTTAGGGTAAGTGAGTGGAAATAACTGGAAATTAAACTAAGTTTAAAATAATTACAATTTATTGTTTAATGCAGGCTTATTATTAAGTGACTGTAAACAGCATAGTCTAATTCTGTTAGCCTAGTTCTGCCACCAGCTTCTGCTAAAAAAGAAAAAAAGGCAATGGAGACTTGAGCAAAAGAAAAAAATTGATTAATTAGAGTGATGTTTAAAAGAGATTAATTTATGTAATTTTTTAGGTTTTAGATTGTGCTGGTTTGGTTGGTTGGGGGGGGTTTGGTGGGGTTTTTTTTAATAACGTGTTCCTTTTTATGTAGATAAAGATTGGCCCACTGTAAATTTAAAATCCATCTTTCCAACACTGTAGAAGACTGTACCTGAAGTGGGGTTTTAGAATACCACAGTGGAACTGTGATTAATAAAATGTTAGAATACTTGGTATTTTTAATGAATAGAAATCTTTCTCTTAAAAAACCCCAAAGCCTGCAGTGCTAAGGGATTAATTTTCTGTTCTTTAGTACATAGAAAATTTGGAAAAGTGCTCTAAACTAGAGGTGTTAAACCTTAGTAACAACCAAATAGAGAAGATTGAGAAGTTGGATAAACTGCTGAAGCTGCGTGAACTCAACTTGTCTGGCAACAAAATCAGGTAAGAGGAAACACCAAAGGGTTTGGAGAGCCCAGGGTCAATAATGCTGATTTTTTTTTTTCCTGTTTAAGTGAGTTCTCTCACAGGAGTGAACACTCGAGGTGAATTTCCCAGTTTTATGTCAAGACTAACGGGCTTTGAGGTCTTTTTAAAAAGCACAAGCTCTGAGGTATTAGAAGTATAAATAGTTCTGGGAAATGCTGTCAGTGTAGCATGGCTGTGGTTTAATTTGTTTTCCTTGGAAACCAAGCCAGCAGTGCAAGTTTCCAGACACCACAATGAAGAGTGGGCAGTAACCCAATTAAATGCATTAAAAAATTAATTAAACTTTTACAGTTTATTATTACAGGTAGTATAATAAGTTTTCTTTTAGGAGAGGAAGCTGAATGGGCTTGATCAGGCAGGCCATAAACTCACTAAATTGCTTTTGAACTCTTTTCAGAGCGTGTCTTGGTGTCTTGTTTAAAAGTGTTGAAGGGTAATAGTTCATGCAGTAGCAAAACTCTTAATTGCTTTTAATTTTTCTGTCAATGAATTATGATCCTTACTATTGTGAAACTGCCTTTACAGCAGTGAAGCTGCCATTTCAGTAGAGACATTTACAATGGGAAGTGAGTAAAACCCCAGAGTTTCTACACATTGCATTCACACAACTTCCTCTCTCAACAGGAATTGAAAAGGGCACAGTAGCTTTTAGCTGCTGCTCTATTTTCAGATTTTAGTTATGTGCAGTTCATATATACTCAAAAAATAGTCCAGTCACAGGAGCACATCCTACTGTACTTTGTTATGATACTCATGGTTTACTTAATACTTAATCCTCACACATACTCATAGAAAATGCCCAATTAAATTAAAACCTAGCATGGTTTCCTTGATAGTTTTAATGAAAACACTAAAAATGTAGCTCTTCATGCTGTCATTTTACAGTTGATCCTTCCTTTTTATGGGGGGAAAAAACCCCCACAAAACAACTTTATTTTGATTCATCTTTGTCCCATTACATTCTCAGGAAAAAAGAGGTTTTTGCATATTAAAATGGAATTGCCACACATTAAAATAATGTTAATATTGAAATGAAGGTGTGCAAAAGTAATGGTTTTGCTACAATGACAGAAAATCATGCTGTGATTTTTGGTCTTAATTGAGTTCTTGTAAGTAAACTGGTATCATTTCATTTGAATTGTCCATCGCAGTAAATAATGGTTTTGCTGATCTCTTGGTTAATTTATTGTGACAGATTTTGTTGTAGTTTGTCTATAATGCCTCAGTTTCACTTTAAATTTGCTGTGGTTCGTGACAAATTATGTTGTTCTTCTCATTTTCAGCAAAATTGAAGGCATAGAACATTTGCAGAACCTACAGAAGCTGAACCTGGCAGGGAATGAGATTGAACACATTCCTGTGTGGGTAGGGAAGAAACTGAAATCCCTGCGCAGCCTTAATTTGAAACAGAATAAAGTGTCCTCAGTAAGTGTTTATTGTTAGAAACAGGAATTGTTCAGTCTTTTCATTAAGTGAGCTGTGTATTTACATTGATTGACTTACTCTGAGTAATTGCTGAGTGTCTTTCCACAAAGTCTGCTGTGAAATGCAGTGGTTGGGAGCCTAATAAAGTTATTTATCAGAAAAACTCCTTTTGTGCAGGTATTGAAGATATAAACCTATATTATGGTGTTTGGGAAAGCACAAGTTTCTGGAAGGTTGTATCTATCAACAGGCCTTGCTATCCTGAAATTTCCAAGATAAAGCTTGATTGCCTTTACGCTCTTTGCAGTAGCATTTTTTAATAGAGGAAATAATTTGATTTTTAGGACGTGAATCTAGTCATAATACTGTGTATTTTGGTAGGTTTTTAGAGATTATTCTTTAACATAAAGATTAAAATAAATCCTTTGATACAGACCTAACATAGAACATTCTACATAATCAGAAATTCACTCCTGGGGGGTTAGTTCTTCTCAGGAGGGTGTCTAATCACTGTTTTGTTTCTCTTTGGTTTAGCTCCATGATATAGCTAAACTAAAGCCTCTGCAAGATCTGACCTCTCTGTTCCTTGCTGAAAACCCAGTTGCAAGTTTGCCTCACTACTGCTTGTACACCATATTCCACCTGAGAGCACTGGAAAACTTGGATGGACAGCCAGTGACAAATCATGACAGGCAGGAAGCTCTGGAGAGGTTTAATTTAGGTAATCATATGTTAAATCTAAAGTGAATGACACAAAATTTAAATTTAGAAGGAAAAGATTTTTCTCTTTGAATGTTTCTCTGATCTTGTTTTTCAGAAGAGATAGAAAAATTAGAAAGACAGTTGGAAAACACCATAAAGGAGATGGAGGACCTGAAACTTAACCAGTCCAAAGTACTTGAGCAACTTCACCATCAAGATGAGCTCAACAAGTCACTAAAGGAAAAGGCTTTGCAACAGAGACAAAGCTTTGAAGAGCTACAGAGGGACCTGGGCACCAAAAATGAACTGGTAAGATAATCCCTGGCACTAAGGAAATCTTTGGACACAGAGTTGTCAGCGTGAGAGTTCAAATGACTGAAGATTTAATTTTAAAACTGAGAGACTTCCAACCCTTTAGAGAGTGATTATTGACCTTCAATATTCTTTCTGTGGAAGAAGTAAGTATATGGAACCAGGACTCAGTATCACTCTTGTGATTTATAGTAACTTCTTTGTTTCTAGTAATTATTTATTAAATTATGTTTAAAATTTTGTCAATTGATGGAAGGTTAAGCTTCTAAATTGCTGATGTACTGAATATGCTGCACTGGTCAGACTCTAAAGTGCTGCTGCAGTAAGGGAGAAGATTGCTACTCTTACAAAAACAAGATGTGCACACAAGTTGTATGTCAGTAATAGCCCTTGATTATTATTTTGGGTAATGCCCACCAGTTTAATTGTATTTTAGTCACATCATCCTAAAGTCTTATGTTTGAGTCTCTTTCATTGGTAGCCATAAAATGCAAGCGAAGTCCTACTGACTTGCGAGTGCTGGGTTCTGAATGACCTGATGGGAACTTAATATTTGGATTTTATCTTGTTAGACTTGTCCTCTAAAATTTTATCCTTCAGACTCTCTGTACCTGGTACTTCTATAGCTGTTTCTCTGAACACACACACACTAACCAGCACTCTGCTTCTAAAATGAAGTTTTCCATATAGTGAGATTTAGCAGCAGATACTTTGCAGCTTGAACCCACTCTTGTCCTTTGGATGACAAACTTGGCTCGCTTCTGTCTCCCTTTAGCTGGTGTCTGGGTTTGTCACAGTCCCCTTCCTGCAGAGCCTTTGTTCCTCACTAAAGGTAGCCCCACTGTGCCCCTGGGTTGCATGGTTGGTTTTATTTCTAGGATGTATTTGCACGTTCCCTGAAGTAGCAACATTATTATGAAGTGTCCCAGTGAGATTTTGTATTCACGGTGGTTTGGGATGCAATTTTCTTGATTTTTTTTTTTTTCCGCTTTTCTCTGAAACAGAGTTAATTTTTGCATGACATTTATCAGATTTTTAAATCTTTCTTTAAGCCTTTCCTGTTCTATTTCTTTGCCTCCATTAGTTCTGCTTTCCACTCTGTATTGGAATTGTGCTGCATGTTCTCCTTCAGGTATTCAGTGTGAAAAGCTGATTTGAAAAGAAATCACATGATGGACCTTTACTTAAAAATAACCTCAAAACCAATCTAGCACATGTTTAAGCTAAAATAAAATACGTAGACTTTGTACTCTTGACAATTGAGAGATTTTGTTTCTTTTAAAGACTATGAGGGTTAATAGTCCTCATGCTCACTAGTAGCAGCAAATGTATTTGTTATTTTGGCCTAGATTTTGCTAAACGATTGTACCCAAATTACTGTTTTATCCTAAATTAGGTTTAAAAATAAACTTGTCACTTTGATGTACATAAACTTTAAAGGCCTTTCATGTGATCATTTCTATTCTATTAATTGTGGGGCTTTTGTCTCCTCTTAGTCACCATTGTACCTTGTAATAAAATTATCCTTTGTGATATTCTTGATCCAAAATTGTGCTGTGAGCTTTGTTCCCACATTAAGGGCTGTGCCCTGCTCTCTGTAGAGCTGCAGTGTGTGTGACAATGCTGACACTCCAGTGAGTGAGACTCACTTGGGTTTGTGCTTTCTTAGCTGAAGCAGAAGACAGTGGAGCTCACCCGGGCTTGCCAGAAGCAGTATGAGCTGGAACAGGAGCTGGCCTTTTACAAGATCGATGCAAAATTTGAGCCCTTAAATTATTTTCCCTCAGAGGTAATAATTTTAAAATCGTGGATCTTTTCATTGCTGTTTCCCTTGATTTTTCAACTTAGAAAATAATAGTTTTTCTATGAACTAATAGATGCTGCTTTATTAAAAAGCCCAACCTCTGTCATACTTGCAAACAAAAATGTGGAGATGCCAGAATGAAATTAATAAGAAAAGTAAAGATCAGTAATCATTGGCTACAATTAAGTTCTGTCTGAATAAAACTTAAGTGCAACAATGTAGTGGACTAAATATAATCTAAATCAATTTAATATACTGAGAAAAAGTTCCTCCAGATATTTGAAACAAACTGGTCACACCCCAATTGGGTTTGTTTGGTTTTAATTTCATTATACAGTAATGATGTTTAAGGCCAAAAAAGCCAAGTATAATCTGTTTTCTTCTAATTCTTCTAATTTCAAATTGGTTTTCCTTTTTATGCTTGATAAGAGAGTTAAATGTGTGTTAGGAGTTGCCTGCAGCCATACTTCTGAGATAAAGACTGCTGCTTACATTTCAGGAGGTTGAACTTGATAATGTACCTGGTGAAAGTCCCTACATTGGTAAGGCCAGGTACAAAAGAAATATGTTTATAAGGGAAGGCTACATCGCTGACAAAGCTCAGCAGCTGCACGTTGGGAAAATGCAACAGGAGAAAGAAGACTCCTGTAGGAAACCCCAGCTGGAATTGCATCTCCAAAGTCTAGATAAAATATTGGAAGATAAGGAAGAAAAGATTAATTCAGGTAAAACCTTATTTTTTATCAAATAAAAACACATACAGCAGTGTGGTGTATTCCACTGGTTACATGCTTGACATAAGAATAGAAACAGTGTTTCAAAGGCTGGAAGTGCTGTGATTGTTAAACACTGAACTTGATGCATTTTTGATGTCAAAACTGCTACAGTTTCTTACTCCTGTTACTTTAAGATAACTCAGGATGAAAGCATTACATGTCATTGAAAACACAGTTCTAGGGAGGTTTCATATTTGATGCATGAATTTAATTGTGTAACACTTGTTAAAAAAACTTTGGACATAGTTTTTGAGAAACCAGAATGTGTTAGCTGTGATTATCCCTGTGTTAATGCTGTGCTGTGTTCACAGAAGCTGTGTATCAGTGTTATACACAATATTGTAATGCATTCTGTGGGATTGTGGGTTTTGTGTTGGGTTTTTTTTGTCTGCAGCACAAAGAAGGTTAGAAGAACTGCAAAGTGAAATTGGGGATGCAGAGCAACAAGTGTTGAAAGTAACAGAGGAACTGCAACAACTGGAGGATGCTCTGGCCCAGAAAAAAGTGAGTTGTTCCATGATTAGGAAGGGAAGGTGTTTGAAGCAGTGTTGATGTAAAAAAATACAGCTTTTTCTCCCCATTCTAATAAAGAGGCCACTGTACAGACATAAATCCATTTGTCAAGCATCAGAAAAATCTTACAGGTTTTAGAAAGCTTGTTTATAAATCAGTTGTTAGAGCTGTAGTGCAGTTAATGATATCTGAACATGTTCCATATGTTGATGTTGATTTATTGCTGACTTTCCCCAGAACCCTTTGAAGAACCTGCTGTGTAGGTTTAATTGTACAGCTGATAAGCAATGTGGCTACAGAATTGGCAGCAAGAATTAATTTATCAGCATTAAACTAAAACAGCATCTTCCGCTTCTTCAACTGTCATCAATTATTGCTATTTTTAATTTTTAAACTTGCCTGAAAATCAGTGACCAGGATCTTCTTTATTTAAATGTTAAATATATTCTTGATCAGCTGTGTATTTCCAACTCACTCAACCTCCTAATGCTGTCTCCAGATGTCCCAGGCCAGCAAGGATGCAATTGAACAGCAATTGAATGAAAAGTTACAAATACTGCAGGAGCTACGTAAGGAAACCCTAGAACTGGAAAAACAAATAGAGAAACAGAAAAGAGAAATAGGGAAAAATCAGAAAGACCTTGAAGATTTGCAGAGTTCTCTTGGTTCTGTAGATCCTGAGGATCCAAGACATGTAAGTAAAACCAGAATCTTAAGTTCATATATACTGTGCAATGGACTAAAGGCAGCTTTAACAGGTGAAAGAAATAACTCCGAAAAAAGAGCTGTTAACTGTGTTCAGGTACAGCAAACACTTACAGAAATTAAACTAAAATGAAACTGAGTTATATTTAATAGTGGTTTTTAAAAGCTTATATCTCTAAATGAAAGTTTTTCTGGCCACCTGAGTGCTTTTAAGTTAGCAATGGAAGAATTTTTATGCTTGGTTCCGTTTTCAGCAGAGGCGCGCAAACACTTCTTTAAAAAGCTCCTTTTGTGTTTTTAAACTTAATTTCCTCGGCTGTTGGGTGGCAGAAGGGCCGAGCCTGTTCCGGGAAGGCTCCCAGGGGAATGGCCCGGCCCGGGGCTGGAGCGAGCCCGGCCCTTCCCGCGGCCGCCCCTCGCTTCGAATCACAACACAGGAAGCGCCGTGCGGCCAACGGCCGGGAACGGGGCTGGGAACGGGAACAGGGCTGGGAACGGGAACAGGGCTGGGAACGGGAACGGGGCTGGGAACGGGAACGGGGCTGGGGACGGGGCCGGGAGCGGAGCGGGCAGCGGAGCCAGGGCGGCAGCTCCGGCCCCCGCCCCGGACCCCATGGAGACTCCGCTCGATTCCTGCCCGTGCTGAAGCTCCCGATGCTTTATTCAAATGAATTCCCGCTCAGGGGTGGGGCGTTCTGCAAATGCTGTCTCAGGAAGAAAAGACAAAGGCAAAGCTGTAAGTGGTCGGGGACTTGTGGCTTTTTATTTCTTTTTAAAACTGCATTTTTGATGCCATTCAGCAGCTGCAGCAAAATGGCTCAGTGGCGGTGGTTCGGGTTTTACTTGTTGAAATTTCCTTTTTGAAAGCTGCAGGGCAGTTTGTGTTTAGCAAGGTGACAGCACAACTGTGCTGATATGGATGTTTAAGTTAACTTCCGGTTTAATCCGTTAAAAGTACAAAAAGCTTTGGTTTTACCCATTCACTTCTGTTATGGAAGCAACTTTATAAGTGTTCTTTTTTCTGAGAACTCATATTTAAATTTTCTACTGCTAGCTCGATTTATTTTTCTGAGTAGTAAGAAAAACGTGCAGTTAATCATGGCAGTATAATTCTGTATTTTCCCAAATTTCTGGCATTTGGGTTCTTTTTGAGCGATTTCATACCAGTGAAAAACAACACTTTATTCTGTTGATAACCAAGTTTTTGTAAACAGCTGAAACAATCAGCTAATTCATACTAAATGCATTAAGTCATTGCCAAAGTCTGTGAGAGCTGTGTGGTGCATCTCCCAGAAATATTTTAATAAAATAAGATTTACTTAAGAATATTTACTTAGTAACTGTAAAGTTGGCCCAACTTGCTGTTTGTTCAGAGTATTTTCCTTCAAGTGCTGACCTGACATCTTGTAAAGCATCATCTGCTGTGAGGGCAATGCAGGATGACAGGATTAAAAGTTCTAGAAGAAATCATGTTTGTTCTTGACTGAGAGAGGAAGCGGTAGAACAAAATGTAAAGGCAGGAAGAAAGATAGTAGCCATGAGTAATAATTTATAAATGCAGGCTTTATTCACCCTGGCCAGGGGGGAGCCTCCAAACAATGCTGTTAGTCACAGATTGCTGCTTATCTGGGGTCCTTTGTGGGGCAGGATTGAGGGGAAAAAAACAACAAGTAACAAACCCCAAAGCACCACAATGTGTGCTGAGCTTGTGGCTTTTCTTGCTTATAGCGAGACACTGCAGAACTGAGGCAAATCCTGATTTGATTTTTTAAAATCTGTATTGATCTCCTGCTTTACCTTTCTAACTGTTACTTGACAGGCTCACATGAAAGCTCAAAAAGCAAGTAAAGAACAGCACCTTGATATCATGAACAAACATTGCCAGCAGCTGGAGACTCGCCTGGATGAGATGCTCTCCAGGATTGCAAAGGAAACTGAGGAAATCAGGGATTTGGAGCAGCAGCTCACTGATGGTAAACTAGTTTTTGTCTTAAAGTATTTCTTGTACTTAGGACAACGTGACATTTGAATTAAGGATTGTTTTGTCTATCTTTCTCAAATGAAATGCAGAATGGGTACAAAAGTGTTCTAAAACTGTTCTTAACTGATGTAAAAGGAAACTGTGTGTGTTCACCTCACCTGTACCTGGTTGGGAAAGGGGGGGCAGGAATACACAAAGAGCTGCAGTTTCTTTTTAACTCTTCCAGTGGCCAGGTTAACACAGTAATATTGGGACTCCTAACCTTAAAAAAAGGAATTTTCTGGTTAAGTTCTAGGTACTTGTTTTTACTTACTCCAATGGCAAACATTTTAAATGATGAAGGAAGGTAGTTTGGTTTGTTTGGTAAATAAGTGTGGCTTCTTAACTACCTCGAATTCATTTTGCAGGTCAAATAGCAACAAATGAAGCACTGAAAAGGGATTTGGAAAGTATTATCATTGGGTTACAGGAATACCTGCAAAGTGTGAAGCATCAGGCAAAACAGGCCAATGAGGAGTGTAAGAAGTTGCAGAAGGAGAAAGAATCTTTGCTGGGAAGATTGGCAGATCTGGAGGAGGAAAAAAACAACCTGGAAGTGGTTGCCATGGATGCAGAAAATATGAGAAAAGTAAGGCTTAATACCTCTTTTCCCAAGTTCAGATATCTAAGAATAAACTTGAAAAAGAAATAAGCTGGTGATCAGATTGGGACTAGGGAAGCACAATTCCTTGGACAAAATAATTTCTGATACAGTAACATGATTAGATGTGCTCACACACCTCAAGAATAGAATCTGGCCTCTAAAACCAGTTGCAAGAGACAGTCAATAAATATGTGCTTTATGGGAGATGGCTCAGAAATGCAGGTTTTACCTTGCAGGCATCACTGCCAATGGATTTGCAGGTGACACCGTGGGGAATGGCATCAGTGAAACCTCTGACATTGGCCAAGGCTGTGTGTTAGCAGCTTGGATCTGTCCTGTCAGCCAGTGACTGAGGGAGCTGTCTGGGCACCCTGATGAGTGTTATGTAAACCTGAATTCCTGGGACAATTGTGTATCATTTCCAGCTCCACCTTTGTGAACTGAGTGTAGATTTTGGACAGTCAGTGGCATCACTGATGTGCAGGTGGAAGTGCCACCCACCTTCAAGTTTTAATGGAGTTCCCGAGTTAAAGGGAAGGGGGGCAATGTACTCTTAAATTCTGGCTCTCCCATGTACATCCTTCTAAAATGGATATAAAATTCCAGGAAATTGCAGTGCTGGAGGGTGCACTCCAGGAGCAGAGAGAAATAAATGAGTCCCTTCGAGATGCCCAGGGGAAGGTCAGTGCCTATGAGGCTGAGCTGGAAGCCCAGCTAAGAGAGAGAGATGCTGAAGCCAAGCAGCAAAAAGAAGAATTTGAAAGACTGAAACAACTTAGCCAGGTAAGAACAGAGCTTTAGTGCTGCCAGAGGTGTTACCTGCCCCAAGACACCTCATCTCCAATGTTAAATCACAAACAACTGCTGGTTAGGTGTGTCCCCACACAGAAGGTGGTATCAGTTTGCTGGGATTTAGAACTTTGCTTTGAAGCAAGGTCCAGATGGTTTGCTTGGGGTTGTTTTGTTGGATCTTTTTTAGGTGCTGTCATATTGTTGCTGTTTTAAGAAATACGTCTGTTGTGTATTTGGGTGACAGGTTGGGGTTGGGAATGGGGTATTTATCTGGAGGTTTTCTGTTTTTGTAGATGGAACTGTCAGCCTTGCAGGATGAACTTGAAAAGGAAAGACAACTGTTAGAGAATGCTCAGACCAAAGCACAACTGGCAGAAGAGAAGGAACAACAAAATTACAAGCTGCTTTTACAGTTCAAGCAATTGCAGGTGAAGTATTCATTGTATTAAAAATTCTAGCTTTTATCACTTATGGATTTGTTTACTTACACATGTGTGGATTTTTCTATTTTGTCTTTCTTTAGGGAGACAATAATTTCCTAAAGCAGCAGCTTAAAGATCTCCAGAATCAGCTAAACCATGCAGTTGGTAACTTAATTCATCCTGAGGATGTCATGGCTTGTATAAATGAACTCAGGCAAAACCTTCAGACAGGAGCTGGAGAGATGAAGTGAGTAAAATAAAAGTACAAACAGTGTGAGATTTGAGCATGTGAAAGGGGCAGGACAAGAGGAAATGGCCACAAGTTGTGCCATGGGAGGTTCAGTTTGGATATCTGGGAAATTTTCCTCCCTGAAGGTGTTGCCAAGCATTGGAACAGGCTGCCCAGGGCAGTGGTGGAGTCATCAGCACTGGAGGGATTTAAAAAAAAAAAAAGATGTGGCACTTGGGGACATGGGTTAGTGGGAATGGTTGGGTTTGATGAACTCAGAGGGCTTTTCCAACCTAACCTGAATTAATTTACACAGCATGTCTTAAACTTGCACTATTAGACTTCATGATTTCAGTATTTGATATCACAACTTCAAGACACTATTTTCTGTCTTGGATCCTGGATTGTTTCTTTTTCAGGTGTCCAAATTCAGCTGGTGTTTTAGGGAAAAGCCTTGCAAATCTGCAGAAAGAATTCAATGACATCCTTGCTGATGCTCAGAAGGAAAAAGAGAAAGCATGGGCTGGACAGAGACAGTTGCAGGAAGAAATGGTATCCCAGCAGGAAAAACTGGAAGAAATGCAGAAGAAATACAAACAGGCACGTATCAAACAGCAAAAGCAAGAGTAAGACAATTTCTGTTTAGTCTAAAAAATGTCACTTGCAGCTGAAGGGTCAAGTTTCACTTGATGAAGCTTTGCTACACTCTGTGTAACAGTGGAGTCTGATTTGATTTTTTTATTGATAGTCTTTCTGATTTTTACTTGGTTATGTGGTGAATTGGAATTTAGTCAATGATCTGTCTCAGAGGCAACAAAGACTTCAATGACCACTAGAAAAACACAGCTCTGAACCTTCTTGAAAGATCATTATACATATCATTAACAAAATAACTGAGGCATTCTTAAAATATTACAGTTACAGTGGCTAGGTAGTTATCTTTCCTTTCTGTTTTCATGCAAAGTATTCTGGTACCCGCATTTCCCAGAAATTTCTTTAATTAAATAATTAAACCAGGGTGGCTTTTGGTTGGAAAAAAAATTCTGGCTACTTATTCTAATGTATTTTACTTACAGGTTAAAGCTGAAAACAGGCAAAATAACAACAAGGTCCATCAGTTAGAGAATGAAATTCAATGTTTACATGAAAAAATAAAGAGCATGGAAGAGATTCAGGGCCTTGCTGATCAGCAGCTCCAGGAGGCAGATGAAGAAAAAGAGGCTATTCTTGCTCAGCTGGAGAATTTAGAGAAAAGGGTAAGAAAGGGTGAGGGCAGGTCCATGCACTGTTTGACTGTTCAGGAAAGAAGAAACAAAATTCTGTGAATTGTTTTGCTTTCTAAGATGAAATGACACCCACAGGAACACAAAGGTTAAATATAACATCTTTCTTTTCCTTAAATTTTACTTCTTGTCCTCTCTTTGGATTTTTTTTCTAAATAATACAAAATGGGGCGGAGGGGGAGGATGAAAGAAAGCACATTGTAAAAATCTATTTTCCTGGTTTTAGAAAAAAATAGAAGATGCCAGGGCACAAATGCAGGTGCTGAGTCTGGATAAGGAGCTGAAGGAGCTGCAGAGAGCAGTTGTCACCTCAGACAAGCTGGCAGCCACTGAGCTCTCCCTCGCTGCAAACCAGCTCAAGGCTCTGCGGGGGACTGTGCTCAGGATTAACCAGGAGAGAGCTGAGGTAAAGCAGCATGGAGAATTAATTAATTGCTTGGTAATGCCATTGCAGTGGGAGCAGTCCTGGTGTCCTTTAAATGAGCTTCAGAGCTTTCTTCTGAGTTGTGCTGCTGCACAGGAGCTCTTGCTTTTGGGCAGAGTTTGAGATGCAGTAAGTGAATTTCACTCACAGGGAGTGAGTAAATTGGGGTGTGGACAGGGTGTTCCTGCTGTGGGAGGGAAGGGGATGGGGATGATCTTTAATCTCTTATTAACTGAAAGGCAAACAATAGATAATAGATAATCCATTGTTCTGTAAGATAGAAAAGCACAAGAAAGGACTGTGGAAGTTTGTGCTTGCACAAACTGGAAACACTTTCAAACTGGGCAGCACCTTTGGCTACACAATAACATCTCCTCTGTACTAAGAGTGTAAAGTTAAAGGAGAAACTGTATTTTACATGTATCTAGAGTGCCAGAACAGTCAGGTGCTGGTGCTTCTCAGTGGCACATCTCAAACCTGAGAAGTGTTCCTGCAAACTACTGCTCAAATGAAAATCTCAATTTCAGGAGATTGAGGAAGCCCAAGGGTTCTGTGCTGAGGCAGCTCGTGCTTCCCAGGCTCTTGCCAGAGCAGAAGCAGAAATAGAATTGCTACAACAACTCCTGAAGGAGAAGGAAGAGCAAGTAGGTTGTTTGCTCTGTGTTATATGATAAAATACCAGTGAGTTTCTGAAAATGTCATGTTTAGAGGTTTTTGCCCTGCTCTTTTCTCCTCAAGTTTTCCTAAATCACAATGTTCTTCCCTCCCCTGATGCCTGCCCAAGAACAAACTCACTGCCTGGAGCAGCTGAGTTTTAAGGAAAATCATCACCAGTTCACTTAAACACCTCTCTGGCTGTGGCTGAGCCTCATTGTATAAAGGGGGATGGGAAGAGCAGCTTTGTGGCATTGAGTGGGAGCTTTTTGTGATTTAAACTTCTATTTCAAATAGGTTCTGCAGGAAATGGAGAAAGCTGGTGAGAAAACTGCTGCATCAAACACCCAGAAGTTTGAAATTAATAAATTAAGTGAAGCTGTGGAACAGCAAAAAGCAGAGATCGACCGTTTGAAATGGTTGTTGGATAATATTGGGACAGGTCATTTCTCTTTTCTTTCCACTTCTTGCAGAGAGACAGGGATACAGAAGATTATTATTGCCCATTTCTCACTGTTTGAACTGAGAATCTGGAAAATAAAGTGTTGAGAATATCCTTCTGTACAGATTTATACTGAATATGTGTCAATTTTCATCAGTTTGCACTTTTTACAGCTGTTTAGAAAACACCATTTGTGCTGAGTGTCCCATTTAAACTGCTCTAGGACACTGTCAGAGATCTGTGTAAGGAAAAGGAGCAGCAGTTACCTGGATATAAACTCATATTTCCACAATCTTAAACCACTAAACCTCCTAGTTTGTGTCACTACAGATAACATTTAATTTGTTTCCCTCAGCAATTAATTTTTTAAAATATAGTTCCAGTTTAACTGGATAACATTGAGGGAAAAGTTGAATGCAGTATTTATTTAACTATTTGCCTTAGATGCTTTAAAACTGTGATTAATTTCCAGGTAACAAAGATGAAATGGAGACCTTACAAGATGAAATTGCAGCCCTCAGAAATGTGCTCTCACAGCAGAATGATCACACCAGCAGTACAGCAGAGCCACTGAAAAGAAGGGGATACTGGTACTACATGCCATCATCACAGGTCAGGAATAAAACTCCTGTTAGGGTTTGTTGATGGGGGAGAGTGCATTATAAATTTAGTAGGTTTGGGAGAAACTTAAAAACAAATTATTTGCTGGCATGTAGGAGAAATACTGAAACAAAACACACATAAATGGTCCCTGGTAAAGCCCTTTTCTGTGCTGCTGGGAATCCAGGGTACATAACATTGGGAGACAACTATTGAATGGGCAGTACTGTAGATCCATTTAGGTAAGGGTTAAAGGGGGATGTTACAGACAAACTTTTCTTTCAAAAGAGCATTTGTCTGAATTTAAAACCAATATTGCTAAAATACATTTAGTGCTTTTAAAGCAGCATCATGCTTAGAACTGAGAGGCAGCAGAGTATGTGTAGCCTGTTCTGAGAAATCATTAAAATGTCTGCAACAAATCCTTTATTTGTCATGATTTGTCATTTCTAGATTAACACATACTGTATTTTTTTCTCTAGGCTTCAACTCCTGCTTCCCACAGCACCAAAGACTCTGGAGTGTGTTTGGGGTGCTCTGGCACATCCCCAGCCAGGAGAGGGGGTGCTCAGGACAGGCCCTGTGAGAGGGAAGACTTGCCCAGCCAAGGATGTTGGGTTTATTCACCAGTCAGAAATAGGTTGTACAAAGCAAGTTCTGGCAAAGGTAGGTCAGTGTCAGTCTCAGACTGTTTAGGAGCAGACTAAAGATAAGCTTGCTTACAGTTCACAGAGAGTTCTTTTGATGGGTATGAGTGAATATAAATGCTTATTACTGTTGAATAACTTAGTTTAAGCAATATTTGTTACATTTTTGTAAATTACACAGAATTTAAAATGCGCATTTGAAGACTATCTCTACTGAAAAAATGATTAAAAATAACATGTTTGGTTTTGATTTTTTTATAGATAGAAGAGCAAAAGAAGATGGTGAAGGAAATGCAGGATCTCCTGTTCCTGAAGGCTCTCCCTTTGTCCCACCCCCGGGCACAGTTATTTACACAGCCCTTCCAGATGGGGCTCCTGCACCTCAGGGCATGGGGGTTTATGCCCCTGCACCTGCAGCAGCCACTGGAGCTCCAGTTGCTCCTGGATCCATTATCCATGGCCCACCTCCTGTGGGATCCCAAGTGGTTTATGGTCCTCTGCCTCCAAACTTCACAGTGCCACTCATTCCCCTTGGAGTGCTCCACTGCAATGTGCCTGAACATCGTGATTTGGTAAGAACCAGAGCTGCAACTGCAGGTGGAACCTTTGGGAACTGACTGACAGATGGGTTAGGAAAAGGTCCCTGCTAGGAGGGGTCTGCATCTGGTTACAGTCTTTGCCATCTGTAGCTGCTCCTGGGTGTCAGGAGGCCTCAGCTGGAAAATAGATCCTGATTCTGTTCTGTTCCCTGTATGCAGGAGAGTGAAGTCTCAAGGCTGGAAGACACCGTGTGCTATTTAAAGTCTCAGAAATACAAAGAGAAATGCTCAGAGGCAGCTGAGCATAAATACAAAAAAGAGATGGAAAGATTGCATAGAAGTGTTGAAGAACTTGAGCACGAAAGAGAAGAGCTGGAATGTGAAGTGGCAGAGCTGCGCCGAGCAGCTCAGACACGGAGCACACGCAGGTGGGAACAGGGCATGGAATGCATTGAAGGAAACATGTGCAAATACCTAAACCTTTTCCCAGCAAAAGTCAGCTTTTTGACTCACAACTCTAGAACTTCAAGATGCTGCGGGCCTTTGGCATCTTTGTATTTTAATTCCATGTTTTTTCATCCTGACCTCTTAGGGACTTTATTGAGGGCTACACCGACAGCCTCCTTGCAGAGCTGCAGCTGGAAAAGTCCCTTCAGCAGCAGGAGGATGTTGTAGAGGAGATTGAATGTGCAGAGAAGACTCTCCTGAAACGCCGGGCCGAGCTCAGAGAGGCTGACAGACTCCTTGCAGAGGCTCAAGTGGAACTCGAGAGTACCCGGGGCAAGGTGAGTGAAGGCAAAACCCTGAGGGTAGAAGGATTTGAGTGTTGTTTTGTTTGTCTAGGCAGTTTATTTTCACCTGGGTAGCCTGAAGCCTCTTAAAATGGTTCTGTATGAGAATAAGTTGTGAGATAAACTGTGCTAGAAGAAATTGGTTTAGTCCTTGCTGAAGAGGAGGAAGGTTTTCTGCTCTGGACAAAAGAGGAGAAAAAGTTCTTCATGGTCAAAAGAGGGAGAAGGCTCAGGTGGAATATTCAAGCCAGTAGCTCACCTTTAAACAGCAAATGCAGCATAAGGTGGAATGTATTGTCTCAATCTTCAACTTTTGCTCTAGACTAAAGAGACTCTGCAGAAGTACAGTCGTGCCAAACACCATTTGTCGTGCACTGAAATGGAGGCAGAGGAGCTGGAGCAGAGGGCTCAGGAAACAGCCACTAAACTTGTGCAAGCAGCTCAGCAACTCAGGTACCCTGAGTGCTCTTGTGGGTTTGTGTCACACGGGGTCAGGACAAGGACTGGGTTCTTTCCAGTATCAAGACACTGCTTTTGGAGGGGGAGAGCTGTTAAAATATTAATATGAAAAGGTATAAATGCTCTTTTAGGTTATTACAGACAGATACAAAGGGTTTGGAACAGCACAAGAGGGAACAAGAAGGTATTTTGAAGGAAATCAACAAAATGGTGGCTGCAAGAGAGTCTGAGTTCCAGGCATTAAACCAGAAGATAGAAATGCTCACTGAAAGGTGAGTACTTTTCACTTCTAATAAACTGTATTAAATTAAACATGTCCTCCTCCAGTAAGTCACTGCCTAAGATATTTTCACTTCTTTTGACTCCTGTTTTTATCCTCAATCTCAGTCTTCAGAAGCTCCAAGGAGATATTCGACTTGCAGAAGGTAACGAGGGCCAGCATCTGCAAATCATCAGAGAAGCAGAAAACCTTGTTCAGGGCAAGAAAACAGAACTGGAAACACTGAAAGATCAGGTGAGGCTTGGCCTACTAACCCTGGGCTATCCATTTTGTTGGAATTGACCTTTATCTCATAATTATGATCCCAGTCTCTGACACATCAGTTCATGTGTGTGTTTAGCTACAAAAACAAAAGCTTTCACTGATTCTTCTGTTGAACTTCTCCACGGCAGATTTCTGCTCAGCAGCAAGAGCTCTTGTTCCTGGAGCAACAGGTGGCTCAAAGAACAGAAGAGCTTCGTGGCCTTCAGGACTGCATTTCCCAAAGGAAAGGTGACCTCAAAGAAGCTCTTCGAGATGGAGAGACTGAAGCACATGAAAAGCTTCGCCAAATAAGGGTAAGTTTCCCAAATGAGTTTTCAAGTCATTATAACAAAAATCTTGAAGTACTACAAACATTCCAGGAGGTTTCCACAAAATCAGTTTTGCTTTTTGCACCCTCCCCAAACCCACTGAGAAATCAAACATGTGAGTTTATGGTTCTGTGTGACTAAAGCTTGGTCCAGATGCACAAAGAAGACCTCCCCAGTTCCAGTAATTCTTACAGAATTGGTCCCTTGAGAACTAAATTACATTAAATATAAGTCTCTGAATGACTTCCTGTTGCTGAGGAGCAGCTGCTGAAGGAAATCAGTGTGATCAGTGTGTGTAAAACACAACAGAGCTGCCACAGTCTGTCCCTATCCCCATTTGCACAGAAAGGATTCTGTACTTCTCTGCTGAAATCAAAACAAAGTATCAGGGCTAATTATATTTTGTGGTTTATTTTCTTTTGTGAGGGCTTCTTGTCTGACTTTGTTTGACATTGAATGACTTGAATGACAATGTTGTGGTAAGACTTGGAGATCAAAATCTTTGCACAATTACTACTCTACATCATCAGCAAGCAAGACTTTAACCTAAATATTCTGTATTTTTTGTTTGTTAAACCAGAATAGTGATGACAGACTGTTAAATAATTTTATAAATATTTAGAACTTCAGTTTAAAGGAAAACTTCATTTAAAATTGCAAATAATGATATTCCTTATAACACATTCTCACAGGAAATAAAAGTACTTCTGGGAGAGCTTAGTGTTGAGAGGAAAGAACTGGATGTCCAGATGAATGAGAAAAGAGCACAGCTTTTGGTCCTAAAGAAGGATATTAGAAAGGAGGAGGAAAATCTTCAAGGAATACTTGGGCAAATCACCAAGCATAAGATGGGTATGTCCTGGGATTTAGTGGGTTTTGTGCAGATTGGGAAGGAATACACAGAGCTCTTTAGTTCATCCCCATCCTAATCCAATAACTGCTGTTTAATTCACTTCACTAGAACTGAAACACGTGCTGGAAATGCTGGAGCTTGAGAAAAATGAACTTGAAGGTTTGAAACTACAACATGACCAGAAGGTCAATGAGCTGGAAAAAACCCAGGTGGCCATTCTAGAGGTGAGAAATGCTTCTGTGGCTGATGCAGAAAGTGGGAGAACTGTGGTTCTCTTAAGCTTTGGATAACAGAGTCCTGATGCTTTTAAATCAATCAGTTTCTAATCTGATTTCAGCTTATCACAGAAAAGTCTTAAGTCTGCTTAGGCCCTTTAAAATAATGGGATTTTTTAGTGCATGTGAGAGAGAGGGAGCACAGAAGCTCTTCTGTGGCTGTAGAATGATGGATGCTGGTTTTTTAGGAGCTTCCAGAGTCTTTTTATCTGGATTCTGTGTCCTCACTTGCAAAGAGTGAGTCTGGAAGAGAGTTTAACTCAGCTGGATGATCTTCTCTAGCATTAAAAAGGTCCTCAAGGTACTTGGTACCCTCCTATTGTCACCTTCCTCCATTAAATGCACTCCAATTACTCAGGCTGCAGCTGAGGATGTCAGTACTTGTTCTGCTTCTGGACCATATCAACGTGTTGCTCACCATGCCTGTTCTTTCCAGGAGAAGTTAAAACTGGAGAATATTCAGAGGTTATTTCAGTGTCAGCAAGGGGAAGTGGATTGGCAGGAGCAGCTCCTCAGGAAGGACCGTGAGGAAAACCAGCACCTGGGCTCTCAAATGAGAACTCTGCAAAACAACATCGAGGCTCTGACCAAAGAGAAGGAGAAGTTGCAAGAAGAGTCCAGGAGTCTGGAGAAGAAGTTGTCACAAACCAAAAGGTGGGGGAATGTCTTTTTCCTGCAAAGATCAGAAGGGATGGGAAATGCTTTGAATGTCTGTTGTAATTAAAAATACAGCTCTAACTTTGAGGTGCCCAATGATACAGAATAGGCAGTTTCTTGTGTTCTGTGGAGTTTTTGCTCTAAGCCTCTCTACAGCAGACTTAAAAAATATTCAGGAATGGAGCTGATAAATCAGCAGCATTTGTTATATCCTGGCAGTGCCACGAGAAATGTTACAAAAAGTAAAGTGTTGCATCTTGGAACAGGACATTTGCCTTGCTCTGACTTGCTGGTACCATCCCCTTGGGCTCAGAGGGTTTTGCTGACATTTTTAAAGTCTTCACCAAGGATTTCCAACTAACCAAGAATATGATTCACATTCTACAGAGACTTAACTGCTGCTGAAGACAGCAGCAGAACTGCAC
Organism: Falcunculus frontatus; assembly: GCA_013398115.1. Lineage (NCBI taxonomy): Eukaryota > Metazoa > Chordata > Aves > Passeriformes > Falcunculus > Falcunculus frontatus. The sequence goes on from VZRV01000136.1 coordinate 153,257, forward strand.
TGTCCAACATGGAAAAAATGGAATTCACTGTTAAGAACCTGCAGCAGGAGGTGGAGCTACTGAACAAGCAGAAGAAATCACTGAATGCAGAGATTGTTGCTGTCCAGGAGGATCTTCAAGGTAAAGATCAAGTTTTGGGTTTATGGTGGTACATTTTAAGAGAAATTCTGTTAAAGACACACTTTAACTGAACTGTATGATATTAAATATTCAGCATGCTCAGATGTCCATAGGCAGAAAGTATTTAACATGTTGAAAAGATGGACATTTTAAAAACTGTATTTCTGTTCACTCTTCATTTATGAAAAGAGAGAATTTCTGTGTATTGGTATTTCAAAGTGCTGATTGAAAATCTCTTGTCACCAAATACTTTTCTAGGGAAAAAGGAAGAACTGGAAACACTGAAAGGAGAACTGAATGACTCGAGGCAGCAGCTTCACCTCGTGGAACAGGTTGGTTTTAGTAGAACATGTCCTTATTGGCACTCTGGGAGTCTGTTGTTGCTCCTGACCTGTTCATGTGGGCACAGCTCAACATCAGAGCCCTGCAGAGCTGAGAGCAGGGACATTGCTTTATTGCCTTCTTCTTGCTGAGTGTGGAGCAGGTTTGTTGTTTTTTAGGAAGAAAATAATTTAAAAGCAAGCAACCAACAAACCAGCACCTTCTGGCTTCTTATCTGGTGCCTCCTTTTGTGTTAATTCACTCCGTGGCTGGTTTGAGTGGAAGGAACCCTGGGTGTGACAGTGACCTGTTCTTTTCTCTCAAACTCAAACCTTTTGGGCCGGTTCCTGTTCCCAGCTCCTCCTGCCACGTGCTTTTGTTGTACATTGCAGGATTTGGAAAACAACTCAAGGCAGCAGGAGGAGCTGCTCAGAGAGCAGGCAGCCCTGAAGGAAGAGATCCGAGAGTATTTAAGGAAACGTAAGGAATGCCAGGAGAGGCACAAGAAGAGGGAGAACCAACTTCAGCAGCTCCAGAGAAAGATTGAAGAGAAGGAAACAGAACTCACCCAACAGGAAGTGGTAACGAGCCCCCTGACTTGCCTCACTTCCTCCTGACCTTAAAAATAATTCAGGCCAAAAAGTTTGGGGTGTGAGCTTACAATTAATCACAGAGGCACAGACTGGTTTTGCCAAACTAGCTTGGGTTGGGTGAGGAGTTGCAGCAAAGTGTTACCCAAAAGAAAAACTGAGGGAGCTGTTCTGCAAATGAGAGAGGAAAGAAAAATTGACAAACATTTTTTTTTCAGTAGGGACTGTTAGACTGCAGTTCTTTCCAAGTTATGCTGCTTTTATTTCTCTAATGTCTCTTAGGGATGTTTTTTGTTGTCCCTGAGTTGGTGCTGGTTCAAGCTCAGACTGGGGGGGTTTCTGGCAGGTTCTTCATCGCCTCAAGCAAAACTCAGAGCGTGAAGGGAAAAAACTGGAAGAATGTACAGCTAAAGTGAAGGATCAGAAAATGCTGTTGGAAAAGGAACTAGCAGATCAACACAAGAAACTGGAGCAGGCAATAGCTAAAGTCAGGCTGGCAGAAGAAAACTTTGGGAAGCTGGAAAAGGAGGAGTCCCGGTGTGCAGCTCTTGAAGAAACCATCAGAAAAAGCAGTAAGAGGCATTGCACAAATGAATTGTCACCGTCTCTGGGGGCTGAGGTTAATGGCACAGCAAATATTTCTATTCATCTTGCTTGGGTTCTTGGTGTTTGGAAAATATCTGCTGTGTATGAAGTGGGCCAAGATAAGTTTTTGTTAATCAGGACTTTTTTTTAAAATGTTCATTGCAGAACATCAGCTCTCAGAAAAAGAATTACAGTTACAACAAAAAGACAGAGAAATACAGTGTCTTCAGAAAGAACTGGAAGTCTCCAAGTCTGAACTAAAGCAACTTCAAGGTCAGATAGTGTCAGAGAGGAGAGAAGCAGAAAAACAAATCTTGAGTCTGAGAGAAACACAGAAGATGCAAAGGATGGAGCTTGAAAGCAAACTGCAAGTAAGTCCTGGCTGAGGGGAGAAAGTCTGGGGGTTTGGGTGATTTTGAACAGTAAAATGGTGGAACACCCCTTTTTGTCATTGGAGGAACAAAGTAAAGCATCAACTTGCTGTCCAGACTTGAGGCAACGACCTCTGGAATTCCCAGTGCTGCACAGCACCTGAGTTACTCCTGTTTGACCCTGTTTGTGCCTTGAAGAAATTGTGGGTTCTCTTAGTCCATGTTCTGTAGTGGATGCTCCCAGTAAAAGGCACCTTCCTGCCCTTTCCTAGGAGCAGAGGCATGGAAATGGCAGTTTGCAGAGTGCCAGAGCTGAGCACAGCAGCCCCAGGAGCTGCCCAAGAGCCAAGAGCCTCGTGGGGAACCTGGGCCAGCCCCAGCAGGAATGCAGTGACCCTCAGAGCCAGGTACAGCTGGGTACCAAATCCAGGGGGGTTCAGGGTTTGTGGCTTCAGACAAGTTCATTTTGTATTGGTTTTGAGACTCTTCCTCCTGCATCACAATTGAAAATACACCCAGAGTTGTAATTTATGCAAATCACTAAACATTAACAATGTTCAGAGCTACTCAGTAGGCATTTAACAACTTGCCAGTGCCAGCCTGGGCCAGCTTTTTCTTCTTTAGATACTCACTTTAAATTAAAAAGTGATTCACCTTGTCTGACTCCTTCTAGTCCTTCAATAAATCCTTTATAAATAGTTTTGAAGCCCTTTACAAACAGAGAAGAATGTTGTTGGCAACTGGAAAGCTTTTGGGAAGGCCCTGCAAGGTCAGAGTGTGGCAGGTTTAGGTTAACAAGTCGTGTCCTGGTAACTGGAGTTGCCTGTTCCCATCTGAGGGGCTTCCCTGGCAGAGTTAACGTTGGAACCAGGGCTGCAGCAGGTCAGAGGCTTTGGAATTTCTGACTGCAGTGGTCCAATTGTTCCCATGTCCAGAACAGCCTTGTTCAGTTATGCAGGAAAAGCTCTTGGGACTGATGTTTGTAACCCAGCTGTTCTGTGCTGCAGGATAAAACCCAAGACTTGAAAGAGAGACAAAGGGAAACGGAGAGTGCAGCAACGTTGCTTAACCTGGAGGTTGAAAATGAGATTAGGACGGGGTTTAAATCTCCACGCACATCTTCTCCAGCCCCCTTGGAAGATTTGGAAGCTTTTCCTGAAGGAAGGGGAATTCTGCAGTGTGGGTGTGATAACTCAGAGACTGCTCCCTTCACTGCTGCTGACAGACAACTCCTCTCCTTGGAAGAAAAGTGCAATATTTCCAGATTCTTCTTAATGGTAAAATGCTTTGGACAAGCAGCTGCTCCTGGTGCTGTGTTGGTCCCTCTGGCTGAATGTGCTTTTCTTTTCCCAAAGGATGAGCAGTGGAGGGGAGAGGCGCTCCGGGAGAAGCTGCAGCAGCACGAGGACCGGCTGAAGGTGCCACATCTGTGCCACTCACACCCCTTGGGTCCCTTCAAAACATGATCTAACCTGGGGAAGTGGGAATCCTCCTCCAGCTCGGGCAAATCCACTCTGTAATGACCAGAAAGAGGAGCTTTGGGTGGGAATGGTAAAAGCCTGGCTGTAGCAAGATAAGTAATTTTAATTGGCAGTTAATTGGATGTTGGAGCCAACAAGATTCCCTCTTTTATATCATCCTGTGGTGTATCAGCACCATGACAGAGGAGTTCAGCACCACCCACAATCCCTTTCGGGTCCGGGTTCAGTTAGAACATAGCCATCAAAACGGAGCTTATTTAAAAATAACCCCCAACCCCAGTCCCCTGCTTGTGCTATGAGACTCAACCTCCCAGCCTTTAGGGTTTGACTTTGAGCAGTGTTGCCATGCCCGGTGTGTTGCAGGCGCAGCTGCGGCGCTGCCTGGCCAAGCAGGCCGAGGTGCTGCTGCGGGGGAAGCGGCAGACGGCCGGGAGCCTGCACAGCCTCCAGCGCCAGCTCCAGGTGCTGGATGACCTGGTCAGCAGCACTGCTTCAGATTCCTTCTTCCTGCCCAGCAGCCCCAGCCTGGGATCTCTTCACAGTGCTCTGAATGTAACAAAAGCTCAGGTAATGTTCTGCTGCAGACCCAAATTCTGATTTGGGGGTTTTAATGGTTTTTATCTCACTGGGAGTTGTTGAAGCCATGTGCTGCCTCTCTCCGAGGCTGGGCAGGGGTTTTTGAAGGGGGTGATCACTGCCTACCCCTGCTCTGGCAGTAGCTGATGTCTTTGGAAAGGCTGAGCTTTCCTCACAGTGGTTTGGGGGTTTTTTACAGGTCCCCAGCAGCCCGGGAAGTGTGTTGGGATCGCCAACGCTGCGTTCCAGCTCCCAGGGAATCTCTCGGTGAAGGCCAGAGGTGAGATGTGGCTTCAGGCCAGTTCCAACCTCCCAGAGCCCTGAGTGGCTGGAAGGCTCAGGGACCATGGGGCAGCTGTGGCTTCACAGACCACGCTGTCCCTTCCCAGTGACAGCATTGCCAGGGCTGGTGTCTGTTCTGCTTTAGGTTTGTGTGTCGTGCAGTAGAGTCTGGGTGAGAGCTGCTGGGAGCTCTCCTGGGACATGGAGTTACTGCTTGCATAAGTTGTTGCCATCCCTGGTCTTCCAGGAACTTTCCTGGTTTAACTGTTCAGCCCCGTGGCTGCACCTCTGGTACAGCTGGTTCCACCCCAGCCTGGTACGAAAGTGTTCTTTTGTAACAGTTTAAGGTAAAAATATTACTTGAAAAGTGGCTTCACTTTAAAAGCAAAGCCCAAAGCACATCCACAGCTTGGACAGGGGCCCTCAGGTGCCACCTCTGAAGAGTTCTCCTACCTCACTGGGTGAGCCTTGTCTGAAAAGGCCTTTGCCACCACTCACAAACAGCTGCTGCAGGGCCTGTACTGTGAAGGTTTTGTACAAGTGAGTAACAGGTTTATATATATAAGTTGGTTTGTTTTTTTTAAAAAAACCCCTATTTAAAATGTGTATTTAAATACATGTCCAAACCAACCTCCTAAGTGTTCAGCTAGTGGCCAGTTTCCACTTTAAAGAAACCTTGTTAAAAGGCCTGATCTGTTGCCAAATGCACGGAGGTTTAAAATACAATTATTTTGGATACTTCCTTAAAATAAAACTTGTGTGATTGATGCTTTTATCTGGGGGTAGTTGTGGATTCTTTTCCTTAAAGCTCTTCTCCAGGACACAGAGCAGCTCCTGGCACAGCCCTGGACAGTGACAATGCTCCAAGTCCTGGGGCTCCTCCTTGCAGGAACATGTCCAACATTGGCATTCCTGTCCTTGTACCTCTTCCTGGCTGCTGGGTGAGCACCTCTTGCTCTCCTGAGGCTTGGCTGAAGCAGGTGGATACAGATAATGGCTTCTTAACAAAATTACAATCAACTTACTCCTACTTAGTAGAGGAAAAGCCACTTTGTAAATCCTTCAGGCAGCAGGACAACACAGGCCAGTGACTGTCCCAGTCCTCCCCACCCTTTCCCAGGGACAGGCTTTGGCATCACTCTCAGTCTCGCCCTTTCTCATCCTCATTAAAAGATAACATTTTTCTATGCAGCGTCACCCAGCCATTGTCAGAGTTCACTGGGAACAAACACCACCCAGCCCTGCTTCCCTTAGAGAACAGCTCTGGGCTCTGGAAAACACTGCCAGATTCCTCTGGGAAGCCCTGTGAAGTTTGTACCAAGTAAGGCCCAGGGTAAAGGCTGGGCACAAATCCCAGCAGTCCAAGGAGCTCTCCCCCCTCAGCACAGAGTAACACACACCAGGGAGGTTTATCTAGATACAGGTACTTTATTTACAAATATTTAGATTAATAGCATTGTTACATCAAATGAGGAGTACAGCAGTCCAAACAGATCCTTTCTGTGACAGAAACAATAAGACCTACTGTAACTTACTCTGGGAGTACAGGTATTGCACCTCAACAAGCTGTAGTCATTACAACACTGACTTCACATCAGCAGCAGGTCGTGGTCCCTGGGCAAACCCTGGTGCAGCCTTGGGTTAAGCAGGATGCAGGAGCTGGAGATCTTGAACATACCCATCTACTGAGGAACAGGAGTTAAAAAAGGACTAACCAGACAAAACAAAGGGACAGCACACGAGTTACCCAAATCCTATTGTCTGCACATTCCAGTTTTGGCTTTTATTTAACATTGACTGTACAATACTCTGGTACCACTGGTTACTTACAAGTCTGAACATTGTAGAGTTTTAGTGTCTAGAGAGGGATTTTCAGACTACTTTGTATTTGAAATGCTGCAGTAAGCCTGAAGTGGGACACTGGATCGTGGTTAAGCACTTACCCCCTTCCATTGTTAAACCATGTGATGTTTTCCAGGTGAAGCTGCACAAGGAGCCACAGTAAAACCCCACATTAATGCAGCAACACCCCCACAGGCAGGGTCACCACGTGACACCCCCTCACACCCATGCCAGGCTGTGGCACCCCAGGAAGGAAGTACTTGAAGGCTTGAAGAAAAACCCTTAAAAAAACCCCTCACACAGCACTGTTAAAAAATACAAGAGCAGTTAAAAATCCCTAGAGAGCACACGTTGTTCCAACTGTCCAGTTCAGCCTCTGCCCATTCCCAAAGTTACAGGTATAAAAGCAGGAGGTGTGCGAGAGCCCGGCCACGGCTGAAGCCCGAGAATGCCAAAGAGAAGCAGGCAGAGCACTGCTGAGTGCAGAGGGGAGGATTGCACAGTGCAGAGATGAGAGCCACACCCCACTAGTGTTAATGTCTGTGTCCCCCAGCACCGTGGGGACCCCGTGAGTGACGCCCAGCAGCTGCAGCCACAGCTGGGCTGTGCTGCCAGGGGGGCACAGAGAGCTCAGACTGTACAAACGGGGGGTTCTTACACACTGCTCTAATGCCAGGCATCATTTTCTTCATTAAAATCATATACACAGGATCTATTTAACTGTTAGCTCAGTTCCTTCAAATTTTATACATATTTACGTTCTGTTAACAAAGGTAAAGGATAAAAGTGGCAAAAAAAATGACGTAAAGCTATTGAGCACAAGAATGAACAGATCGCTTCCCTGCGCCACCCCGACCCCAGCACATCCCACAGGGAATTCTTCCAACAAAAGCACATCGTTACAGAGCCCCTCGCTACCATTGGAAGTCATTTCACAGCAAAAACTTATCCTTTACTACGGACAGCTCAAACAGTTAGAGGTGGGGAAGAAAGGCCAAAGAACCATAAAATAAACCATACAAGACAAAGCCCTGCGAAAGTGTAAAATCAGGAGTCCAGCATCAGTGCTCAGTTTAAATTATGTATCGGTGACACTATCACAAGGACAATCAAGGAAAAAAAAAAACTTCTAGATTTACCATGCAGGAGAGGTTTTATTACTCTACTTGCCTTTGATAACCTGATTACATCTAAAGTTGTTTAGCAGTTTAGTACTGTGTTAAACTTGTCTCAGAGTTTTAATTAAACCCAGTAAGATGTACAGAAGATGGGGAAGCGGTCAAAAGCACCACTCCCTAGAGCCAGAGGTGAGGGGTCAGAGGAGCCACGGAGGGGTCACTAGCAGCCACAGCCTTCTCTCTGGGGCTGGGGTTCGCTCGTTAGCCGCCCCCCCTGCGGGGCTGACGGTTTGTGCTGTACGCCCGACTCGGCCGCGTTCAGGTCCAGGCTTCCGTCTTGGATGTTCTGGTAGATTTTCTTGGCAGCCTCCAGGAACGCGTCCTCCACGTTCTCTCCACTGCAAGAGAGCAGCAGGAGTTACTGGGGATGCAGTGCTGCTGCTGGAGGGAGCTGGGCAGACACGGCCCTGGGACAAACAGGCACTGCCCTGTCCTCTTCCAGCCCAGCCCCGGGACAGGGCAATGCCCTCCCTGGTCACTACATCCATCAGCACCAGCCAGGAATATGGAATATGGAATATGTGCCAGTTCACCGAGGAGCAAAAAGAAGCCAAGGCATCGAGCTACGGGCACAGGGCAGTTCTGACAGAGCCACTGTTGATCAAAACTTCTTTTTGTTACAAAGTTCTGTTCTGACAGGCGGCAGTGGGAGCCACATTTCCTGGTGGCCCTGGAGACACAGTGACACAGCTGGCCCCAAGCATGGCACAGCCATTCTTCACTTACTGGAGGGACTGGTCATTGCCTACAGACCAAACTTTCAGCTCTGAACACCCGGGGGAAGGAACCCTTTACCCACTGAACACATTTCACACTCAAATAAGGCCTGAAATCCAAATTGGTTCATTTGAATTCAACCAGTCTTTGCCTGAAATGCAGCCAGAGGTCTCAGTTCCAAGTTACTTTCAAGTCAAAGCAAACAGACCAATGTGAACCATTACTGCAGCCAAAAGTCACTTACGTTTTTGCACTTGCTTCAAGGAACAATAAACCTGTTCAGAGACAGAGGTTTAACAGTCAGTGCACAACACACCTCAAACAGCCCAAAGTCAGACACATCATGACCTTCCCATTACATGCAAGACACTATTTTAGTACTGAACAAGGTTTTGTAACTATGTTAAGGCATCAACACAAGCTGATTTCTAGAACTAAGCACAATTAGCACTAAGCCAGACTGCCTGAGGCACAGCAGGCGTTTGTACATACAATTCCATGACTCTGGAAGTGTAAGCTTGCAGCTATCAGTGCTGAGGAATCACTTTAACATCACTATCTTGTAGGAAATGTACCAGCTCAAGAGAAAAAAACACACCATTTTCTTCAGCAAATTGTTTGGCTTCTTCATATGTAACATCCCTCTGTGCTTCCAGGTCTGCTTTGTTTCCTATGAGGATTATCACCTGGGTCAGGAGAGACAAAGTTAGTCTGGGAAAAAGCTTATGAGCCTTTTCACTGCCACCTTCATTATTAATGAGACTTTTTAAAAAACCAAAGGGAAATATGCTGAGCAGATTATCTACAGAAGCCATGCTCCTTCTGGAGAACTCTGCTCTAGCATTCCCCACTCTGGGAAAGCAGGAACAGCATCTCCAGCTGTCACTTTCCAAGGCTTTAGGATGTTCTCATGAGATGAGGTCCTAAAAAGCAGTAGTGCTGCTCTTTACTCATAAGAGCTGTACCCTGAGCCACTTCTTGTGTTTATCAGCTGCTAATCCAGACAGAATCTTTTAAGTTTTCCTTCCTCACAGCACAGATTTCTCATCAGTTTGGTGCTAAGGTATTTCAGACGCATTCAGGAACAGGCTTGAAGAACAACAGCTCTGTGATATGGGGAGAGAGACCCAGAAGAATCTTCCTCCACAAAACCTGGTCAGCTTTTGCTGGAGATCCAATTTACATTCCAACCTAAGGCCAGCATTCACCTCATTACTGACAAAGAAGGGAGTAACACAAGTCAAGGTTGGTCCAGATTTCATCCCAATTTTGTCTCCAACTGCTTCAAATAGACCCTGAAAGGTGAGTGGCACAAGAAGACTTTTAGAAGAAGCCCTTTTGCTCCAGCTGCAGCAAGGGAAGTGAATCACTGCACTCTGCAAGTGGGAACAGGAGCAGTGGAGAGAACACAGGCAGCTCTTGCAGAGATCACTGCAGTGCTTTGGCCTGAGCCTCCCACCTCTTGCTCAGAGAGAAGCAATCTTGCTTTTAAGCTAAATGAAGTGCAACTTACAGTATTTGGATTGGTGAGGTTCCTTGCATCTGTCAGCCAGCTGCTTAAGTGATTATACGTACTTCTTCTGCAAAGAATCAAGAGAGGACAGTTTTAGCCTTTTATAAAATATTTAGGTGCCAACAGCACAGTCAGCACCCAAACACAGCAACATCCATCATCCCTGTTCTTCTCCCCACCTCAAGACAAGCAAAGCAGCAGCAGTGTGGACTCAGACCACAAATTCCAGTCAACTTTAAACCCCTGGAGCAGCTCCTACAGCAGCAGTGGAAAGCCAGCCCAATTCCCACTGCTAGCACACAGCTCTGCACACAGAGAACTGATGCTGTTCTGTACAGAACACATTAAAGGGTTTCCTGTCAAGTACCCTTACAGAACACAGGGCAGCAGAACTGCACTTCAGTAACAAACTGCACAAGGTCGTGTTTTACTCAAGATTTACACAAACAGGAAATACACCTACATATGCAGGAAAAAACAAAGAGGTGCCTGAAGAATATCAAGAACAGCCCCAAAGGAAGATGAGAGATGTGTGAAAGCAAAAATATTTCACGTTGCATCTGATGCATTATTGTTTGAGCAGCATCTTTAGTTTTCACCTCTAGAGGAAGCCAGGATGGCTCCTGTGCAGGGTCAGGCTGAGGCCAGGCTCCCTCCCCACCACACCACGGGCAGTTCCACACGTTCACTGTGGCTCTGGGCTGGCCCCACTGAGGACACCCCTGCCAGGTGAGCAGCACTGCCACTGCCTCCACAGCAACAAAATCCATGTGCTGAAGAGCAGATTCTAAGGAGCAGTTCTTTAAAACAACTTCAACACAGGCGGTCACAGCCTGAAATGGCAAATTCCTCAGGCTCATCAGCAGCGAGATTTTCCAAGAAAAGCAGCTCACATCATTCCCTGTGTCTCACGTGCAGCTCTTTAAGTACTGGGGTATTTAGGTAAGGTGTTGCAGGCATCACACAAAAGGATGCTGCTCATCCAGGCACACACAGAGCCTTTGAGCCACGGGGACAGACAAGACAGTACTCACGGGGCTGTGCACCCCAAGCTCACCAAGCACACCCAGAGCCCTGCTGCCCTTACCTGGTGATGTCGTAGACCATGAGAGCTCCTGCTGCTCCTCTGTAGTAGCTTCGTGTGACAGCCCTGAATCTCTCTTGTCCTGCTGTATCCCAAATCTGTAGTTTAATTTTTTGGCCGCTAACTTCAATTATTCTTGTGCCAAATTCAACACCAATTGTGTGGGGACAGTCTGCCATAACTGTCGTGAAAAATAAGAGCAAAGATCAGATCTTCCTAGGACAAGGTTTCCTTGCTGCAAAGATATGACTACCACAAGTTTTCAGTTATCTTTACTAGATTTTCAGTCTCTAAAAAAGCATTTTTACAGCCACAGTTCCCAAACTGCATCCCTTAACCAGAAATAAAATGCTGTATTTCCTGAGCTGCTGTTAGTTTTAAAAACAGTTATAAAATTCCTTGCCTTCTCTGCTGCTCTTTGGCCATACATATCAGAAGGTACCAAGTCAGCTGATTCCCAGTCTATCCTTGCAGAAACGGTTAACTATTTTAATGCAGTAGGAAAAGATAATTTTTAGGGAATTACCAAGAAAGATACAGTTAAAAAGTCTGTCACATCTTCAAAAACAAATACCCAAGTTGGTTCAGACCAAGGGCAACAGCATGACTGTCCACAGGAAAATGCCAGTTTCATAAGTAGCTACAAACACACCAAACCAAATCCAAAAAGGCATCTTTCTAGTTATGATAATCTCATGTTAATAAGCTCATCTTTGAGAAAGATCAAGAAAATACAGACAGGATGAGGACCTAGAGTTAGTGGCAGTCTCACAGCAGAGGTGTTTGCACGTTAGTTTGGTTGTACTGCTTTGGCTTGGTGCTCACAGAATAAAAACATTTTCCTCACAGAGAAATTGACCATGGGCAAAATAGCATTTAAATAATTGGCTGATACTGCATTTTCATTAAAAACAACAGTCAGAAATTCTTATTTCTACTAGAAAACAAGTATTTTAACTGCAGCTTCTACCCACTTGTTACCACATCTCAAGTAGCACATGGTGATGCCTGTACTGATAAATACCTACAGACTTACTCACTGAGTGAGGTCAGAGCTGCTGCAAACCCCAAAGCAACACACATGAGGAAGAACTGAAGCTAATTCTTAATTACTGATGATACCATACATGAGAAAATGTTTCAGCTGGGAGAGACTGCAGTAAGCCCTAAACACCATCACCCAGGGCAGGCCAAGTGTCCTGCAGGGCTGCTTAAGGCTGCAAACAAGGACTCAAAGAAAAATCACTGTTCTCCTTCTGAACTCCTTAACAGCACTAAAAACTCCAACTGCTTGTGATCAAGCTACACCAATACTGAAAGCACGTGAAGTTCAGACAAGAAATTTCTCTTTGTCCATACCAAAAACCACAGAAAAGCTGTAAAATCAGATCCAGTCTTCCCACTCCTCACAGGCAGAACTGGCTGGAGCAGGTTTTGCCATTACTACATCAACATTTTGTTTCTGCATCTGCTGAAGTCAAACCAAAACTGTGACCCAGTACAATCCAAACTCATACAGAGTAAGACAGACACCAAATCGAGCTCATGCATGATGGAAACAGGCAGGAAAAAGGGATGAAGATGCCAGATAGAATAAATACCATGAACTGCAATACTCACACTTCTTTTCTGTGAATTGATGAAGCAAACAGGACTTTCCTACACCCATGTCCCCTGTTACAGAAAGAATAGTTAAATCATTGTTGCAACAAGCACATTTTCTTCATCCCACACAACAAATGGTACAGAGACATTCATTTCCCAGGTCAGATGGGCAGTGTTCTATCCCTGGCTACATCCTCACATTTACCAACTCTGGCACTAAAGCTTTGCTTACAGGAACAAGGTTGCAAGCAAGAGTGGAGCAGAACACTCAAGAAATAAGTTAATTTGTATTACTGATTTTACAAGTGGATCTCACAAGGTTATAAAGAGGGCATCTGAAGAAACTGAAATGTAAAATACACTTGGTGCTTTCTCCTGTCTTACTGTGGTAAGAACATCAAAAATACTGACAACCATCCAGAGCACCCCAAGAAATTGCTCCATTTCCACTGATCCTCTTGCACAATGCCAAGAGTGAGACACAGCAAGATCTTTTAAGAACCAACTTTTCCAGAGGCTGAGGCTGTCACAGCACCCTGACTTACAAACCTGTACAATAACACTGCAGATCATTTACACCTACACAGGGTCATTAACAATTAAATAATTAACAGCAAGACCAGTTTTTCCAGGATAACAATAAATGCAATCCCTTAGAGTCCCTGACTAAGCAGCCAAGGAAGGTGCAGCTAAAAGCAACATTTAAACACAAAAATATAGCCTGACAGAGGTTTATAAGCCTCATGCAATGGTTTCCAGTCAGCACTTGTGCCTTCAACATAAATTCTAAAGCCTTTGAGATTAATGATGCAAAATGCTCCAGTAAATGCTAAAGCTGTAGAGAAGTGTGGTGACCTGTGGGGACTGAGGTGGGACAAGCACCTACTGAAAGCAGAGTGGCACAGCCACAGGCTTCTCATGTATCCACACAGCAACACACACAGGTGTGAGCCCACTGGTACTTACCAATAATGATGTACTTAAAGATGTAGGAATAGTTGTAAGGTGCAGTTGCCATTGTGGCACTAAAATAAAAAATAGAACATATCAGAACTGATACTTGTTCACCAAACTCAAGCCAATTCATCCAGTTTAGTTCATCTGAGCAAAAAAAAAAAACCCTTCCTCTTCCTCTCCCCCTCAGTCTACCCTTTCATTCACAGTTCAAATTTGTGTACTTCCCCACAGTCACTGAATTAGTGGCACAGACAGCCTGCAAAGTTCCCACATCGTTTGCTCTGAGCCCCTGTCAGTAAAGCCTCCAAGCAGAAACACGCTCTGGGGTAGTACTGATAATCAGTTTTATCCAGAAAGACTTAAAGCTGTTGAAAAGCTCAGTCCCTCCTTGCTCTGCACAGTCACTGCCAGACCAGCACTCACCCGCCAAAGAGCTGATGTATGAACCGAAAATAAAATCTGACTCCAGCATAAAATCTGAGGAGATTTAACAAAACCAGCAAGTTGGAGCTATTACCTCACACTTTTGAGACTTGCAACAGCAACAAAGGAAGCAGTGCAGCTTGCAGCAAACAGCTAAGATTTAAAAGAATGCTGTGGTAGCCTTAACTGGGGTCTGGGGTGCTGCTTGTCCATGTCAGAAAAGCAGTGCAAGCCACAAATCAGATGTTCAGGAAGTTGGTTAACATCTCTGTGGCTTTGTCAGCATGGCAGTGTTACAGCAAGGCTGCTGAGCAGTTTCTCTTTTTTAAAAAGCAGCCAAAGTACTTCTAATATTCCAGAATTTTCCTGTGCTTTCCCAAATGTAGAGGGAATTAGAACTGGCTTCAGCTGTTTAAACCTGCAAGGAGTAAAAGCTGACTTACCAACTAACACATCAGTTAGCCAGGATTACACATCTGTAAGGGCCAGATGTTGCCAGGTTAACATAAAGGATGGGAAATGCCTGCTTTTGTCCCAGGCTTTAAGTTAAACTGGATACTCTGTGATCAGTTAAGCAAGTGGAAAATTTCTAGCAGGAATTCAGCACTTCCCTTCCTGCTCCTGCATGGCAGATAGCCAGCCCTTACAAACACATGGTACTCCTTACAAGGAACATTGCTGGAGCCTAGAAAGATTTTCATTAGGTCATGTGTCATTCACATGACAAATGAAACCAGTACTGGAAAGAAATACAAACAGAGGAAAGCTTACAGGCCTGGGACTTTCTCAAAAGCAAAGCACTGTTCCTTGAACCACAATTAATCCCTCTCAGTGAACTGCAGCCATAAGAAAGGTGAACAAATCTCATTCCCAGCTCAGACCCAGCAGCCCCCGCTTTCCCAGTGCAGAGATTTGAGGCAAACACGCTTATCTAGACCTCGGAGGGGGAACAACTCCCAGAGCAGTTAAGAAGGGTTTACTGAGTGCCAGGCGCTGCTCTGCACCTCGTCTTCCCTCCATGCCTGGCTCAGGAGGTGGAAACACTCAGTCCCTTCTATCCCAAGCAGTCTGCAAAGCACCTCTGCTAAGTCCTATATAGACACACGCTGTTCTACTAAACCAAGTTTATTCCAAGATAGGAAATAAAGTGGCAATTTTGGACAGTAATTCAGCAAGCAAGCCAGCAGCTTTACTGCCTTATTTCTTGGAAGATGCCAGAGTTACAGTACCAGCTTCAACACGTGCACTGGTTATTTTCAACAGCAGTAAATAAAGACAAGTCACTGCTCCATATTGAGTTCTAAATGAATGTGTCACTGTGGAAACATCCAGTCCTTCAAGATTCCTGAACATCTTCACACATTATGTTCTTCTTCTTCTACAGCATGTCCCAGCACAGTAAACTGGGAATGTAAAGCACATGCAGGACACTTCACCTGCCACTTGCCTTCTGAGCAGAGGCAGGTGCACCATGCTCACAGCTCAGCTCCATTTGATGACACACAGGGCTAAACTGGGGGTCTATGAGGTAATTGAAGTATAAAAGAAAGCTTGAAAAAGCTGATTTATACATGCAAGTACTTCAGGAGGAGAGCAGGAACTGCACTATGTTCCACAGAAAACAGCTGGGTGTTACAGCCACAAGACACCAAGAGCACCAGTATGCACCAAAGATCTCCTGTGCATTCTGAGGATGGAAATATCCAGTACCTTATGCTGTTAAAAACGCCAAACAAACCAACCAGCATCATGAACTCCAAGACAGGGAACCAACCACTTGTGTGGCGATGAAATCTGCAGAAGCCTGGGTGCCCCCTCTTCTTCCCAAGACCAGGGAGGCCAAGGAATGCCAAGTACTCAAACACAGGGAAGTTTCATGTTTCTGAGCACATGACTTTAGGATATCACTGTATGGTAAAGAACGTTGTAGCGCTGTGCTTTCTAACCAGGAGGGAAATGCATCCTGCTATCCAAGTGTGTAAGTGGCATCACTGGAAAGGGAGGAGGACTTCAGTAAAGCATGGACAAACTGCAAACTCAGTGCAGTCTCTATAACAAACTGAATTTGAAGTGAGTCTCAACTAGTCCTTCATTGCTACATATACAGCTCTGTTTATTTGTCAGACTGTTTCTGCTTACTGAGATATGTCTATTTTCATTATGCCCTTTAAGTGAAAAAGTCTAACTATGCTATTTCAATACAAAAACCCTTTGGTATTACATTTATTCCAAGGGTCACGTTACAGAAAAGATTCTGAAATACTCCAAACCATTAGCAAAGGTCAGGAATCTTTTCTGGAAAATAGATGACTCCTTTAAATAAAAAACAAAATAAAACCCCGAGCAATAGTAAAACAATCAAATAACAAACTTTTAAATGCTCAAATTCCAGTAAGGATTAGCAGGAATTCAAACTGCACTCAGATCTTGGAATAAAAGTGATATTCCACAAGGACTCTGTGCTGAAGGAGAAAAAAAAAAATGCAACAAACTAAACACAGAAACCCTGCTGAGAATTCAGCCTTGGAAAACTGACCACCTCAGCATTTACTGCAGACGAAAGAAGGAAGTCCAGACAAGAACAGGGCACAATAGGGGTCAGTAAATTCTAAGCTATCAGCTACATGTCAGTGCAAGGGGTTGATATGTTGATAGCCATCACCCATCTGTAGAAACACAAATTCTGCCTCCACCCTCTCTGTTCCAGACATATGAATCTCAATAACTCCAATATGGGGGGATGGGGCTTTCCTCTTGGGAGGGCAAGAACTGCAGGGCTAAGAAAGTTGCACATAAACATCCACAGCTCAGCCTCAGCCACTGCTGGCATTGTGCACTATGACATCAAAGTTAACCAGCCATGAATTTACTGTTAACAGAAAGCAGAAGTTTAGTCTGGGAGCTTGGCCTACCTGCCATCCTTCTTCCGGGAAAGTCTGCCAGCTCAGAGCAAGTTTTGGCTCTCTCCTCCCAGGTAAGGCTGCCCTGGAGCCCAGAGCATTATTGCAAGATGGCCCCTGGCCAGAGGATCATGCCTCACTATGCACAGATTTATGCTCATTTCAAAGCCTGTACAATTCATTTCTGTATTACATTAAGACTGGAAATTTTACAGTGAGCAGTGTGGCCAAATCCATTTTCCATATAGCAACTTCTTCCTTAGAGGCTTTTTTTTTAATAAAAAGTTGAAGATGACCTTAATGAGATACCAGTACCTCTACATCTCCTCCTCTAATCAACAAGCACTACACAGGCATTAAGAAATCTCACTGAAGCCTTATTTCAAATATCAGCTACATCTGTACACACTGAGATAAGATTGTTCCGGGCACACTGCTGTAACATTCTTTATCACAACAACATAACTGTAAATATCAGATTTGTACCAGCCTTTGTGAGACTCGTGCAGTTCCTTCCAGCTCAAGGACACAGTTTTAACTCTTCACTGGATACCATTTGCATTGAGAAATTGAGTATCTTCATGGTCAACAGGAAGCAGGTGTGCTATGAGAAGAGACCAGAACCTGCATGCAGAGGGTTTATTAGACACTGCTGTGGTTCATACCATCAGCTGATGGATGGTCCACGTGCAGGGATGAGACCTGGGAAAAAAACTACCACCTTCAAGCTCAGCACCGCCCAGTTTTTACTGGTTCCCTGCAAACCACAGCACTCTGCAGCCAGGGAACCACTGGTTAGTTACACTGAAGCAAAAGGCATTTTGTAGTCCATCTGGCCAGCCAGGTGTTCTGTGCATCATTCTTCAAGGGTGTGCAGCAGGAAAGGCTCTCACAGTTGAAGCTGCAGATTAACTTGGATGTTAATTAACAGACAATACTAAGATTGATAAGAGGGAGGAGTTGGAGAGAGGTAGAATTGTTTCATTTCATAATTGCTCTTTTCCCCTGATAAGGACTTTTGTCAAGCACACAAAACGATGTGGTTCAACTGGTACCTTAATTCAGCAAGCTACCAGAAATAGTCTGAGTGCTTCAATTATGGTCATCTCTAAGATCACAGCACACTGGAAGGTAATAACAGTTCTGTTATCAATTCATTCACCCAAGCACTGAATTCCCATAGGTCTGCTGTCCACAGCAAGCTATGAGGTCTGCTACAATTAAATTCCACTATGGTCCTCTGACTTTCACACACCAAGGACATTCAGGCCTTCCCAAACCACAGCAACATCTTGGCCCTCTTTTAGATGGTGCTCTGCAGCCACCCTGCTCTACTTATTTATTCATTTTTGCAGGCTTGGCTTTACAAAGCCCTGCTGAGCCTGATCCCTGAGGAGTCTCAGAGCCTGCTGCAGCCTTCACACCTGTCTGACAACATCACTTGTTGCTGGCCAGTTCCTTACTCATCCCTCAGCTCTTCCAGAGTCATCCTCCCTGGCTTCCCCCTCTTGGATTTCACCAAAGCATCCAATTAGCACAAGACAGTAAATTTGGCTGAGCTGATCTTTGATCATCCAGCAGCCTCTGTAAGCTGCTGTCCAGGATCACTTTGCATTTCCTTATTATTCCCACATCCAATACTCTTTCCCTGACAGCACATGAGGCCTGCAGGCTCTGGGGCTCAGACTCAGCAGCTGCAGCCCTGCAGAGCCCTTTCCAGGCTGTTCTTGAAGAAATGCACTTGATGTATTCCTTACTCATGTAAAACACCTTAACCCAGCCTGAGGCCTAGGAGGTTTTTCTAAAGGCTTCACAGGCCTTCATTCTCCTTCCTACAGGAGAACTTTGTCTTTATTTTTAAATCAAAGCTACATATCACACTACCTTCACTTTCTGACTTTCCTCACCAGCTCTCCAGTCACACCCACGTTGTGCTGGTTATCCTTCTACTGGTTCCACATCCTGCTTCATTAAGTTACTCCATTTTGCTTCTTAAACTTCCTGCATTTAATATGTGCACATCTCAATTCTCCCAAACCACACCCCAGCAGCAGGGCTGAGCTAATCACTGCAAACCTGTCCTCATCAGCTCGGAGCACCTTCTACCATGTCCCTCCTCTCAACCATCCTTCATCCACTTGTATTTCCTCACTTATCCTACTCTCCTCTTCCTACAGAACACTCCAACCTGTAGCACGTGTCTGTTCACAGCAGGAGAACCGAGGTCCAGAGACATCAGGTAAATTTGGGACAGTATATACAAAACCACAAGAGTTTTCTGTCATTCCAACAGATCAGAACAACACTCTGGAGTCATCACCTTGGAAAACACAAGTCACGGACATTTTAGGTAAAAATTAACTAAGATCTACCTCCTGTTTCAGGAAGATACAGCAAAATGAGAACCAATCATAAGCAGGTTTCGTTAGATGCCCAGGAGTGAGCAGGTAATTTTAAAATATTATTTACATTTTACATCCCAGTACCTCCAGTAGAACAGGTTTGTTTCCAAACTGTTGTCCTTCATAAGAACTCTTCCTTTTTTTGTTATTCATAAAATGGAAAAGGAAAAGAGGAACTTCTTCCTTCCACTCAGATTGATGACATTTTCAAATCCTTACAGGAAGCTAGCAAATTCCTTTCTAAACCATATTAAATTGTGACATTTAGTAATTAAATTCCCCTAGGTTCCTATTTTCTTCCCATTCCCAAGTAAGGCCCAAGCACAAGGGCCCCTCAGTCCAATCCATGACAGGAATCAATCCCGGCCAACACATTCCATAGGATAACATCTGGCTCCTGAAAAGGATGTGGTGACTTGGGCTTTGATATGATTCAGGATACGGTCAACCTGAATAAATCTTGTTCACTAAGGGGTTCTGCCGCCTCTGAAAAACGTCCCAACAACACAGATCTACCCTGTTTCAAAGCAAAGGCCACACCAAGTAACCTTCAGAGCCACTGCCAGAGACACCCCAGTGCAGACACCCACCTTTTCCTGGCTTTAGTGCAAGGATAATTCAGTACAACTCCAATTCAAGACAAAGCTACCAACAGATGTTGTAGATGCTTAAAGTGTGCGGCAAACAGGCAATAAACAATTAGGCGTAAGAACAGAATTTCCCTCTGTTTAGCCGAAATAAGCTTTGACAAAAGAAACAGTCTAGAATACTTTCGCTGCTTTCTCAGATAGGAAGTGGCTTTTCCCTCAACCCTCAAAGTAATTTTTCTGCCAAAGTTCATGACGGCACAGGTCAATATAACAAATAAAAGTAGAGATAACGCTACGCATCGGCCACATATACGGTACAACATACACATACACACCCTACGTGCAACTGCAGGAGCTCGTAAGGGGGAGATATAGAAACACATTTATAAAAATATCGCCCGTGTTTGCTGGTGGCGTTGCCGACTGTGCAGTGCAGAGGAGCAGTGGGAGGCGGCGGTGACACAGAGCAAAGCGGCCTAGTCCTGCCCGGCAGCCTCACCCCGCTCGGCCCGGCCGCCCCTTCCCCTCCCTGCCGGCCCCGGGGCCCGCCCGCAGCCCCCTCGGTGCCGCACGGCGCCCTGCGGGCCCGCCGGGCCGCGGCTCGG
>VZRV01000136.1:173653-259108 GCA_013398115.1 Falcunculus frontatus
CGGGAGCGCGCGCGCCCTCAGGCGGAGGAGCCGCGGCGGCGCCTCAGGGCGGAGCGGGGCCTCGGGCACCGCGGTAAATCCCGGGATTCCGAGCTTTTCCTCGTGGAAAAGTGGGAATGACCCGCCCGGAAGGTCCAGCTCGCCAGGAAATGGTGCGAATAGGAAGAGCCCGGCACGATGCAGGTACGGGGCTGTAGCACAGTGTCCAACAGCTCTGAGGGGCTGCAGAGCTCGGAGTTTGTCTCCGGTAACATCATCGGGTGATTTGCCATGTCCCGTGAAATGCTCTAAGTTATTCATTTGGGCTTGGTTTATTTTGAATGTGCTTTTTAAACACTTGTGGCAGGCGATACTAAAAACCTAAAACCGCAATATGCTGCCCAAATCTCACAGCTCACGGGATTCAAAAAATAAATCGGTGGTTCAGGAGATGAAAAACTGTATCAATAGATTTCCCCAATAAGGATTTTATTTCAGTCCCACACATTATGGAAAGCATCAAATTCTGTTGTGTGTCAGTGTCCAAGATTCAAATCGCAGCTTCCCCACTGCTGTAACATTTCTGTGGAAGTATTTTTCCAGAATGGGCATTTTCCATCTCCATTACTGTGACATTACTAATTCCATTTTCTTAGTGCAGCAACACCCAGGGAATCCTCTGCTTTCCATGAATCAGCCACCCCCTAATTATTACTCAACCTCTGCCAGGGAGACACTGCATGGTAGATCCACGTTCTCTGGGCAGAAGCCTCACACAGAGTGAAAAGCACTGACGAAAAACAATTAGAATTTTTTTCCCCTTTATCTACATAGTAAACAAATAAATAACGAGATCTCTTGAGTAATAAAAAGCAAAGATTTAATAGAAAAATACAAAATCTGCTGGCGGTGTAGGACAGGTGTAGGAATCCTGTCAGGTATTGTGAGGGTTCTAACTTCAAAACAGACAACACTGTGCAACAGAATCCTTTTGAAGTTTTGCAAGACCTTATATGGAGTGACTTTTACTAGAAAAATAGGTCAAAACAAGCCAGGGAGAATGATTTCCACAAGAGGGAGTCTTTAAACGGAAAATGACCTGACTGTTGTGACACAGTTACAGTCTGGTTTACTGACTTGAAAAAAATACATTTCCTTGGTATTGCCCCAAATATTAATATTCACACAGACACTGTAATGAGAGGTTTTAAAATTCAGAATTGTTCAAATATCACACACAAAAATCTTTCGAGTACTTTTCTGTCTATGGTCCAGAGTCAGGCAGGTGGGGTGAGCTTCCCTGTTTTCACAAGATGGAATTCATGACAGGTAATTATTGCCATTATCTATGGAAAGGGCACAGCCAAGGATGGGAGTGGCTGCTTCGAGCAGCAGCTTCTTTTCCAGTGGAAATTCCAAGCAGCCCTTTCCCCCAGGCAGGCTCCTCTGGCTCTCCATGGGGTTTGCTCACCCTGATGCCATAAAAGAGAAGCAGAACATTGCACCTCTCCAGTCACACTCACAGGGTGGCACTTCCCCCTCCAGTGGCCATGGAGACATCTCCAGGATTACTCAACAGCTCTGGAAATCACTTTAATCTGGAGTCTGGCTTGTGAGGAATTTTAATTGTGAACAGAAATGAGAAGCGGTTTTGGAATAGAATTGCTTTTTGTTTCTTACCTGCAACAAAATTAAAAGCCACTACCTAAATATGAGTAAGATTCAGCTTTTTAACTGAAATTCCCAAATATATTTTGTGTGAAACTGCCTTCCTCTCTGACGTAAAAGAAAATACGGATTTGCTTAAAAACTCCTGGTTTTGAATCATTTTATATGCTCTGCTCAAATATTCCTATAAAGTTTAAAGTTCACAAAAGATGTGAGCGAGAGGGATCAAGTAACAGCGTCTGCATTTCTTTGATTCTTCATTCTTGTGAGTGTTTGAAAGCCTGCAGCAGTTTTTCAACAACAGTTATTGAGAAAAGGCCGACTTCAGCCCATTCATTGTGAACATCTGGACAGAACCTAACAGCAGTAATTAAAACCCACTAAATTGGTAACAATACCAAATTGCCAGGGATGGAATCCTGCTGTCGTCCCACCCTTCCCTGTGGATTTCTGCTGGGTCAGTTCACTCTTGCAAAGCCTTTTCTACGTGTCTCTTTCTGAGGTCTCTGTTGAGAGAGAACGGCATCCAAATTTTCTGGTCATGTGAGCTTTGCTCTTGGGTTTATTTTTGTACCACAAACCCCAGGAAAAGTAAAGACTCCGAGTTAATGCAGTTGATAGAAGGTTTGAGGATTTTCTTCTTTTCAAATAAATTACATAGAGCGATCTCTAGTATCTGCTTCCTTCTTTAGAATGCATCCTTGTAAGAAAAAAAATCTAAATATTATTAAATTACACATCAGCATTCATGAAGAACATGGGATTGAATGGAATTTTTTATCTGCAATACTCTGAGGAGTTTTCCCTGAGGACAGCAGTAAGGAGGTCAGACTGTCAGAATTTAAATGATCAGGCTGCAAACAGTCAATAAAAGGTAGCTAAAGTCGGTTTTGTCTGTCTGTCTTCTTCCCCTGAACCCCAACTTCATCTTCTGGGTTTGCTCAAGTTTCTCTAGACAGAGACAGAAGGGAGAAACATGGGATTTTTCAGGAACTAGTTTGAAATACACTTCTGTGGGAGTTGATCACGTAATGCTGGATTGGTCACACATGACTAACTGGTCTTTACTTGTATTTTATTTTTGAGTTGCCCAGTTCTCCTTTCATCTCTTACCATTTCAGTTTTGTGGTGTCTGTAGAAATGTTCCTGTGGTCAATTTTTTTTTTTTTTTAGTTCCTTCTTTATCTTTTTTAGTTCCTTCATCTCATGTAAAATAGGCAACCCAAGCCCACTGGCACTTCTACAATCTCAAAGCTTCAAATTAAACTTATAAATGATAGAAGAACATTTTGGCCAATGGTAATTCTGGTGTCAGTAGATGCAGCTCAGCTGGATTCTCTCTGTCAATATTTCATGGGAATGGCAACACGGAATGGAAGTGTGCCCCTTTCCACATGGATTTCAACATTAATATTGAGGAATACTTCCAAATACCTAACAGCAGTGAGCCCACTTGATAGGGTCAGTGCTCACCATGACTCCTTTTATCCTGATAAAGATAAATCTGAGCTTTGCTGACTTTAATTGACTTATTTTGAAGATCACCTTTCAGCTCAGATGCCTGGTTCACTTCTCCTTGAGTGTAATCCTCAAGCATTCAAACTTCTACGTGTTACAAGCAAGTAGCTTATATTTTAGCACAAAACCAAATCGTAGCAATAGAAATGCCTGCAAAATACCAGCATCTGCTTTTCAAAGGACATGCAAGTGCTGTGGTTTCCTGGCTGACATGACAACGTGCCCAGAGACCAGATCCTGACAGTGGTGAAAGACTTTGTGAGTCAATCATCTTGCACGAGGCAAGATTCAATCCACACAGAGCTGCTCCTGGACAGAAAGCAACCTTTGGAGCTGACAACAACCTGCAGGGATTTGTGCCTCACTTCAGGGTGTTTTCCTTGCTGAAAGACTTTGCGAGTGCAGAGCAAAAAACTGCCAAAGCACAAGTCTCCCTGAAAAATTTTCCACCCTTCTCATCAATCACAGCGGTTTGCGAGGCTCTTCCTGACATCAAGAGACTCTCTTGGTTCTTCTCTAAACATGTGTGCTTCCACATCTCACTCTCTGCACTGAGAGGTTGCTTCCTGAAAAGGTTGGTTCAGCGTGCCAAGATCACTTTCCTACCCTCAACAGCACAAGTGTAGCTGCATTTCCAGCTGAATAGTGGAAACAGGGACCTAAAATTTCCATGGAAACATTACAATTTAACAGTACTTAAAGTAATTGAACACAGTGTTTTAAAAAGGCTAAATCATTTTGCATTAATCGTATTTGATGGAAAGAATTTTTGGTTAGCTGTGTAATGATGTTACAGATGCATGTTACAGATGCATGATGTGATATGAACATGATGCAGAACATCAAGTAGATAATCTGTGTGACGGTGGCATCCCGTCAGTACCTCTTTGTAAAGGATGTTCCTGATTTAATGAAAGGT
The DNA here is from genome assembly GCA_013398115.1 of Falcunculus frontatus. Classification (NCBI taxonomy): domain Eukaryota; kingdom Metazoa; phylum Chordata; class Aves; order Passeriformes; genus Falcunculus; species Falcunculus frontatus. The sequence goes on from VZRV01000136.1 coordinate 177,738, forward strand.
TTGCTGCTGCCTTGGCTATGCACAGTTCTCCCCAGACTACAGAATCAAAATGGCAGATGGTTTTTAGCCCATCTAAAACATTCTGGTTAATAATGTTCTCATACACAAAAGCATAACAACAAACTTCTTCAGTTACAGCCGTGACAGAGGAGAAATACCCACCACTGGCTTTATCAATAACCATGTCATTGTTCCATACAATTCCAGCAGCAACTGGAGGCATTGTTGGTGGCATAGAAACCGTTTTTGTAAGAACCCATTCCAGGGTGGCACTGTCTCGGTACAGTGCTCCTCTCAAGAACACAAGACAGTTCTCTGATTACATGATGGAGAGAGCAAAAGAAAAACAACAGCTGTCTGTGGCCTGCCTGCCTGTCTTAGATTTACCACAACTCACTTGTAGTGTCGAGGAAAAACTACAGAAAACATGCAAGAAGTTAGAAATGTCTGCTGTTTGTGAGTGCTGTTGGAGATGTCTGACTCGCTCTCAGATGTGTTATTACATACAATGTTTCACAGAAAATGCTTCCTGGTAAATTGCTCTTAAGGATCATGTTCCTTTCTCAAACTTCAAACACAATAACCACGGGAGGGATGAGTGTGCTCTGTGTGATATTCCCAAGTGCATGAGCCATAAGGTCCATGTCTTTGTGTGTGTACTTAACAACATTCAAGTAATTTAATGTTGCACTAAACTTGTTAGGAGCTTAAATGGGTTATCTAACCAACAATTATAACTTGTTACCTGTGTCATCCCAATTTGTTCCCCAGATCCCTGCACTCACAGTGCCCAGGGGCGCTCAGTGTTGCAAGGAAGATGTTCTGAGGTACATTGTAGCTGGTGAGCATCAGAAATGGGCTTTGCGTGGCTCAGGGCCAACCAGACATCTGCACACACTTTTCTGTGCATCCACACGCACATATCCCAGAGCACTGGCTGCAGGGACAGGCTGTCTATAAATAGGTGACAGGAAGGAAGAGGTCACTGGTCTCCAGGGCACGGCCAGCACTGGCTCCAGCAGTGCTGTCTGTCCTCCCTCCCTTGGGATCAGGGGCTGTGCACGGACACTGACACCTCCCAGACCATGGGGATGGTTTATAGGAACATCCCACACCGTATCCTAGAAAGATGATTGATTAGTGACTGTCATCCATAGGAGACTGTACTACAGGCCCCCTGTACATGTGCTTTTGTGTGGACATACCAATACCTGCATGAAAATGACAAAAACAAGCAATGAAATTCATATAACGAATCATTAAAACATTATCTGGAATTGAAGAGGTGGGAAGATGTGGCAGAAGCAAACTTATCCCAACAGCTGAAAGCAATACGTCAAGAAACAGGGAAATACTTGCCAGTTAGTGCAAGGTCTTCCACACCACAAGGAAAATCCCAACTAAACAGAAAGTCAATCTGCCACGGATAAAGCCAGGAAAAAGCTAGTAACATCCAGAGACAAGAACAAACCTCAGCATATAGACACTCAAGTTAAAGATTTGGAAGAAAAGTGGAAAAGGACGAGTTGGGAAGAGAGGCTGTGGCCATGCAGAGCTGGAAATGGGCGAACCAGCTCAGAGAAGAGATACTTATCACCCCCAAATACCCTGGGCAGAGACACTGACTCTGTGTGAGCTCAGCACGTGGAAGCTGTGCCCTCGGAGTGCTTGCTTTGCCTTCACCCCCTGCTATTGCCCAGTTCTGAGGGTCGAGTCACCCGGCCCCGCTGCCTCGGCACAGGGACACGGCCCGAACCTCCCACGGCACGGGAGAGAAGGGCGGCTTTGTTCGGAGCCTCAACACCCGCCTTGTTCCCTTGGGAGCAGCAGGGAGAGGAGAGCAGGGGTACAGGAGCTCCGAGCGTTCCCTGGATTTGCTGGTGAGCGTTTCCCGGGATGATGCGCCTTGGCACCCCTGTCCCACGGCCTCTGCCTCCAGCCCGGCTCCAGCGGGAAGGCCGCAGGCAGCGGCGGCTCCGTGGTGGCAGCGGAAGGGCAGGAGGGACCTGGCCGTACAGGGACTGGGGCAACACGCGGGTGGCCGAGGGGCTGGGCAGGTCCCGGGGGGCACGGGCGGTACCAGCATCGTGTCTGGCCTCACGGCTGGTTAACTGGTGGTGCCAGGTTAACTGAGCCCGGGGTACCGGTGCGGCGGTACCTGTGCCTAGGTGAGCCCGGTGCCCGTGTCCCGGCGGTCCCGCAGCCGCGCCCAGGGAGGCGGGCGGCGGAGCGGAGGCGGGGGAGCTCCGGGTCCCGCCCCTGGGGCTGCCCGGCTCTGCCGGCCCTGCCCTGCCCGGCCCCGCAGCTGCTTCTGCCCCCGAGTGCCAGCACCAGGTAGGGCCGGGAGCGGCTGCCGGGGTTTCCCCGGCTCCTCGGCGCACGGCCGGGCGGAGGGAACTGGGCTCGGAGGGACGGAGGGAGGGGGCCGGGGTCCCGGGGTCCCGTCCCGGGGCTTTTCCTGCGGCATCTGCGAGGATCTGCCAGGCTGTGCCGGGCTCCGCGGGAGCGCTGCCACCGAGGAGCAGTTCCCATCCGGCGGGGCCGGGGGGGCGGAGGAGCCCCCCGCAAGCCCGGTGCGCCTGTGAACTCCGGTGAAAGCAGTGCGAGTGGTGATGGGAACAGTGGGGGCTTGTTTGTTTTGTTCTTTGCCTGGGGGAAGAATGTTTGAAAGCTCTGTTTGAATAGAAATTTTAAAAATGTAGACACTGAAAACATATTTAAAATGTTTCCTAGGAAGAGTGTTAAAAAAAAAAAAGTTATGGGGATGACTTGTTTCAAGGAGGCCTCATTAGTAAGTAGATCCTTCTTGGAATAAAACTGCTTTGAATGTTATTTGCTTTTGGATGTAAAAAATCCGACTTTGCTAACAAGGATGATACTAGCATTGTTTCCCCTTAAGTCTCTTATTTTTCTTACTGATCATTACAATTTCCATTTTCCACTACCAACTCTGCATGATGCAAGTTTATCAGCAAAAAAAGAAATTCCTTTATTTCCTTTGTGGGAGTAGAGCATGGCTCAGCTCAGGGTGTCCTGCTCTGGAGTCAGAGGGGGTGGGGGTTCCTTAAATGCCTCTCCTCCTTTGGGTTTCTCAAACTGTTTTACAGAATACCTTATAATATCCATCTGGAAAAATGAAGCGAAACCTGAGTGCTGAGGAATGGGTCTCTCACAGGCTATTGCAACTGGTTTCTCTTGCCCACGAGACAGTTTATTCCATAGTTTCTACCACAGAGAGGTGGGAGATGGAAGCTTAGCCTGTGCAGGAGCAGAGAGAAGCAGAAGTGAGCCCTGTTTAATATCTGCTCCATGGGATGGGTGCTGCTGGCATCGCCGCCGCGTCCTTGCCCACCCCACTGCCTGGGCTTGGTGTGGTTTCAGGCTCTGGTTGAACTCTGTCCACCTCCAGAGCAGATAATGGGAATGCTGGCCCATGCTCAGGCACCAGCCCAGGGTGTCAGTGTTCATCTGTACCATCACCAGACTTGCTGGAGTGGTGGGAAGTCCAGCTCCGAGGATTTCACTGGAATTCAGCATGAAGACAGGGTGGGAATTTTAGTTACACCTCATTGGTGACATAGGTGGATGGTGAGCATCTGAAATGTTAAATGTTTAAAGACAGGGAGAGATTTTCCAGTGGTTGTTTGAGAGTTTAGATGAGTTTTAGTGAGAGCTGAGTACCTGCAGTGTCCCAAGAGGAATGACTCCAGCTCTTGGCAGAGTGGAGGCTTTCTCTGGCCGGATGGAATTGCAGTGCTATGGGGAAAACAGTGGGGAAATTGAACCAGCCATCAATCTTTGGCTGCTTCTGAATGTCGAAAGGGTGACAAAGCAAAAATGCTACTGGTGCTGCTAGTTTAACTTGGATTTTACAGGCACAAATCCAACACATTTGTGAATTTGTTCCTTTCATCACCAAAGCAGGGATGGGAGCACTCTGCAATCCAGGTTCATGGCTCTGATAACGTTACCAGGGGGGATTGCTGCCAGCTCTGGCTAAAAGGCTGCCTGACATGCTCCAGTGCAGGGCTGTTTTTGTAATGCTTTATATAATTTTGGGAGTGCTGCAGCCACGTCCTGAGGTGGTGGTGTTGGCAGCAGTGCCACTGAGCCTCTGTGCCAGGGAAGGGGTAGGGACCTTCCTCTGGGACAAGGAGCAGCAGGTTCAGCCAATGCTTTCCCCCATCCCCAATTCACATAAAATAACTTTTTGTTGTAGCTTGGGTGTTTTACAGAATTGTGGTGGGAACCAAACCATTTTTAAAATAGCCCTGTGACGTATGTAGTGCTCAGGATTTATATCTGCTTTCAGCTCGCTTACAAATACAAGCTTTCCATTTTAATCCCAGTCCCAGACATTAGTGTTGCTACTGAGTGGCATGTATGGGAAAGTGGATTTTGGACAGAAGTGTGCCGCTTCACAAAACAACTATTTCCCTGTTTTACTTTGGAATCTGGAGACCTAAAGAAACTTTTTTTTTTTGTTCTTTAAGCTGAGGTGATCAAGTGTTGCAGCTTGGTTGCAGTAAGGCAGAATGTGGTTAAACACAGATATGAAGTAGTTTGGGCACAATAACTAGTGCCTAGAGAAAAGCAGCTGCTCTTGTTTTCTGTTCCCTTCCATAGCACTCGGGAATTATCATGTGAATAATCAAGTTCTGAGTGTGTCTCTGCCTCTGCCTGATTATTATCAAATGTTTTTCCTGAAAAGGCAGAAGAGTCTGATATGGACAATTTGTCTGTAACATGCTGTGTATTGTTTCTGTTGGTTAGTGATTGGTTCTCTGGGCCAGGTATTTGATATCCCTTCTAATAACTTCAGCTGAAAAGAAAATTGTATATATTGATATTTCATATGTTTACTTCTAATCTCTTTTGGATCCTTTCAAACTCAAGACTCAAAAGATGTCTTGTGCAGTGGCTTTCAGAGGTCGCTGAGGTTTTGCATTAGGAAGAAAACCTCAAGTTATCTTTTTTAGTGAAGCTTTTGTGCAGCTCTTTGTGTACCTCTGTCACTTCATTTGTTCTGCTTCTCACAGCATTAGTTCAAGTGTGTGTCTTTTCAGTCTCTTAATCAGTAATTAATCACTTCAGACACTAAGAAGCCTGAGGGAATCGGAAAGAAAAGCTCTGGATGATTAATCCTTTTCCCATAAAAGCACTAAACTTGCTGGAGTTCTCAGCTCTGAGCCATGCTGGAACTATTTTTCCTGTGTCAGACACAAGCTCCCTAGGTGGAGATAGTGCACAGCTATCGAGCTGAAAACTGGGGTTTGGCAGTTCGGGAAGTGTTTTCCTGCAGGAGGCTCCACAAAGCAGTGGGAGAAGAGAATGCAGCCGGAGACAGCCTCGGGCACAGCAGAGCTGTCACGCTGGTTCAGCACTGTCTCGCAGCAGATGTTTGCACAAAGAAGAGAATGGAAAAGTGCTCAGGCAGCTTTCCTCAGGCCTGTCCTTGTGACTTTGGCAGTCGGGAAGTGTCGTGATCAGGGATTTCTGACTTGAAGGTTCGTTCGGATACCTCAGTAAGGAGGACAAAGGTAAATGAACCGCTGGTGGGAGTGTCTGAGCACTGTGTGTGCCCCAGGTCTGGATTTCAGAGGTTTTGCCTCTGCCTCATCTCTGCTTCCCAGGAAGTCACAGACGCTGGCAGATTTTCAATATTTACACAGTGTCCTACACCCTGATAGCAAACTGCACCAATTGCCAGAGCAGATTCATCAGGCCTCTTATCAGCTGTCAGACACTGCTGGGTGCCTCTGTTTGCCCCCGCAGCAGTGTGTTCATACCCTCCAGATCCAGCTGCACTGCTGGAACGTGCCCATGGCACAGGGAAGTGCTGGGAATGTTTCCCTTGCACAGCACAGGGCCGGCTGTGTCCATCAGTGTGTGCACCCTGCTGATCCAGGGGTGTATCCAGGGCGCTGGAACGGAGCTGCCTGTTAATGTGGCACTGATAAATCCCATCATAGATGAAATCAGGTCACACAGTGACCATTAAATGTCAGCCCAGTACTTCAGATCTGCTCAGGGAAGGAAAGTGTGGTCAGAGAAGTTAGGAAAGGCGGTAGCAGGCTGTCTCAGCAGGATGGCCAGGTATTTATCTCTGATTATCCACTAATGATGCATTTGCAAGGTTAAATAGAGCTCTGACATTAGTGGAGTTAAACAGAGCTCTGGGGTGCTTTGCAGTGCTGGGCTGTCTGGAAATGCCAGCTTGGAATGGCTGTGCTGGATCAGGACCCTCAGGGAGCCTGGTGGTGCCACTGGCGTTGGGAGTGGTTGATTTGGTTGGTATTCTGGGGATCCCACACTGCCCTCTGGAGAACGACCTTTATTTTACTTCATTCAGTTTTCCCAGCTTTGGGACTTGGTGAGCAGCTGCGTTCTCAGTCAGGATATTCCAGGCTGTCAGGTTTTTGTGATCAAAATTTGGGATGTGATGGTGTCTGGATGGAAGTGTTAGATGATATGGACTCTGAAGATTTATATATTTTTTCCATTTGCTTGTTTCAAAGTATTATTTTCTGACTATAGACTGTGGTTTTGGTCTTTTATTTTCTTTTCTTTGTTCCTAAATCACCTCCCACTGAGAACCTGGAGAGCTGGAACCGATCTTAGCTGAGGTCCCAGCACAACTGGAGGGGGAGAAACAACTGTTTGTCTCTATAAGGGCAGTCAGGCAGTGGGACACTGTCCAAACCCAAAGTTTAAACATATGTTATTTACTCAGTGTTTCCACATGCAGTAAAAGTACAGCTACAATTCAAAACAGCATCTTTAAAACACTGGAGGAAATGAATCATCCCGGGATCTCTCAAGATGGATGGAGGCTGCTGCAGTGAGCACTGACACCGTGAGGACTTTCCCTTCTTTCGGGCTGTCTGCTCTGACAATGCTTGTGGTTCTTCCACACCAAAGCCTGAATCCTGCTTGAAATGAGAGAAAATTAAACCCTTTTCTGTTAATCACTCAGCTCCGAGGAAGAAGGGGTGATTTTGGCGTGTGTGTTTATAGCATTGCCCTCTTGTGGCTGTGCCCGGCGGGACGGGAGCCGGGTGCCCCGGGCATTGCTGCTGCCAGGGCTGTGCTGCTCCCACGGGTTGTGTTCGCTGGGTCTGGAGCTGGGAACAGCCTGCCTGAGAAGCTCTGCATCTTCAGCCACAGTCATTAACACCCTGGCCACACCTGCCCGTGTCAGGAGGACTGGGACATAATGGAAAGGGGAACCCTGGTAACTGCATTTCCACAGTTATTTACTTGGAAGTTGGTGTTTGTGGAGGAAGCCACTTCATGGGAAATGGGGAAATGGGGGAGTCCTGTTAACCCGGAAGAGGGGGGTGGTGGAGATGTGCAGAAGCTGCCAGCACTTGTGTGTGCTGGGGCAGGACTGGAGGAAGCTTTTGGTCACAGGTCTGTGACTGTTCCTTGCCAGCAGGTGAGCACAGGAACCTGGAACACTCAGCCCCACGTTCTGCTCCTTGTCTGATCTAGAAGGAGCACATGGATTTTGAATGTCTATTAAGTGAACTCATTTTTGTTAATCCTGAGTTGCTTTGTGTCTTGTGGAGGTTTTTGATGTGGAAAGTCAAATTCTGTGTGGAGCTGACGTGGAAGGCAGGAACTGATGGACTCCCACTGGCCCCGTGGTGACACCAGACCTGCTGTGCCATGTCACTGTGGCATTAGCAAAATTCGTTTGTGTGCTTTTTACTCACTTGTACTCAACCCTAACACCTGCCTGTACCTCTCCTGCCCTTGGCCCACCTGTAACAATGATTCCAGGTCCTTTCACCCCATTGCCTGGGCCTGATGCTGCACGAGGAGTGCAAAGCCACGCTCTGTGCTTCCCTTTTGGACTTGTTTCAGGCCATCTCTCCTGGTTTCCAGCCTTTCTCTGGCAATAATAATTACTCTGTTCCTCTTTGGGTTATGGATCACGGATTGAACAACTTCTGTGCTGCAGAGGAATGTATCAGCTTGTTCTCTGGGGAAAAAGAGTTTGCATAAAGTTGCAGATGATTTCCCCTGAACAGGCAGGACCTGGAGACTGGAGGAAGAACATCTGTGTCATTTCCCTGCAGCTGACCACAGCCATGTCTTCACTGCCTCCCTTAATGTGTTCTGGCTGTCACCAGCAGCCCTCTCTCTGGGACATAATTTGAGGAGGTAGTCATATTTTAACGTGCTGGATTATGTCTTATGTGTTACATAAGCACTCCTTAAATATTTTTTTAGCAGTGAACAATGATTTGTGTTGGACTACAATTCAGGATTTATTTTTGCTCCCCAGTGAATGACAGTGGTCGGTGGTTTCCACTGATCCAGCCTTCCCTGTGCTGTGTGTGTTTAAATGCATGATTCAGCTCTCACTTATGCTCAAGGCAGGGCTCTTAACCAGCTGATTGTATCAGCAGATTTTCCCTGGGTGTGTTTCAGATGGCAGACCTGTCTGATCTCCAAAGCTTTCTCCCATGGAAGTAATATTCTCCCCAATTTACATCACTGCAGTTGAGAAGACACTCAGGTTTTTGCGTTGAAGTTTTCAGCCTGGGTGCATGGGGCTGAAAGCTCTGTGTTTACTAAGTGGGTTGTATTCAAAAGGTAGAGACCAGAATAGAGCTGATGTGACTCATAGTGCAAACAAACAGCTGGAAAAAGTGAACAATGCTCAAATCTTCTGGGCCTTCTAATTTGCTAAAGTGGTTTAGTAGGAATCTTAACTTAACAAATGCAAAAAAACCAACTTGCCAGTTGTACAGCTAATGCTGGGCTTCGTGTCCTGGACTCTTGATCTGAGTTAGACAACTCAGTTTGAATTTTTGGGGGGATTTGTGGCTTTTCTGTTAAGATGTAGCTGTTGGGAGTGCCATTAACTGTGCTGCTCCTCATATAGGGGGCTGAAATAGTTCATGGAGTCACCATGGCTGTGGCAGGGGGAAGTTCTCCCATGCCAATTTTTTCTTATCCCAAATAACCTTTGTTTACTGGCTTCTTCAAGGGATGGAAAGAAAGGAGTTGGGTTTAGGTTTGTGTATATATGAATTTTGGGCTGTCTGGAGACTGAAAACTGAGCTAATCCATCACTTTAGGTATTTTTCAATGCCTGTCCCCTTGGTAACAAAGCTGAAATCCTGCCAGAGTTATTTTCAATGGTTTACTGAAGAGTTATTGATATGCTGTGCTGGTTTGGCGGGGAAGCTGGAGGAATAAACAAGTATTTCCATTTTCAGGGTGTGCTGTCATCACCGTGGATCCTGTGCTGAACTTTCTCCGTGTTCAGCAGCATCATGTCCTGAGTTTTGGATTGTCAGAACTCGAGTGATCCTGTGCTGTTCACTCTCTCGATCTTTGTAAATTCATCAGAGTTTTTATGGGTCAGCAGCAGATCAGAGAATAAAGAAATGGCTACACGAGTAGTCAGACAGTGAGATTGTGTTCAAAGTGCACAAAGAGCTGAACCTGAAGCAAGCAAATAACTTTATTGGGGTTTTTGTTTGTGAGATCTCTTCAGTGTCACTATTTCAGGCCTGGGGAATGCAGCCCTTGCTCTGGGGTGTTACTGTGGCAAGTACAACCTGTAGATTTCCTGGGACTGATCATGCCAGGAGGATTATACTCCTTTGCCTCTTGCAAAACAAGGATTTAGGGTTTTCCTGTTGTTGCAGCAGAAATATAGTGGTGATTTACCTCTTCTGGCACTTGTATAGGAGGTCTGGAATGGTGTGAGATAAGGGAGGCTTTTTTCTTTTTTGAGGACATATATTGTTATTTATTTGGAGCAGTTCATATTCTCCAGGCAATGTTTGGCAAATAAATAAAAGGAAAGAGAGAGTTAGTTGGGTGGAAATGCAAATGTTTGCCCCCGAGGTACAATAAGGATTGGTGCACAAGGGGCATTTTTGCAGCATGACTGTAGTGTGGATACAGACTCTACTCAGATTTACTGTTCTCCTCATATTTAAGAAATTCAGTCTGTATTTGCAAGTTATTTTTATATTCTGCAAGTGTCATCCATTAAAATAAAAAATACAGCCTTTGCCATGTAGAAAGGCAGGAATTGGTCCAGCAGTGAGCAGCAGGTGGTTTGGATGCTCTGTGGTGAAATGTTGTGTTGGCTGCAGCCCTTCCTGTGTGGGTTTTGTTTATGCAGCAAATTTAGACAAATTATCTGAACCCATCACGAGTCGACGCCGGAGCTGCAAATGAGCACAACCACATGGGGATGTGGCCTACCCTTGTTTCTGTCTCATTTAATTCAGCCAGGCTTTCCTGAGCAGCCCTGTGCAGGTAAGTCCTGACTTTATTTGTGGGTATATTCAGGTGTGAATTGCCACAAATTATTACAAGTTAACTGGGCCTCCCAAAAAATGTTGTGCTCGTTTTTCTCTTGTTAGTGGCCAGTTACCTAATGAAAGATTTTCCTTCTTTCCCTGCTGTGAGTATTGGATGATATTATCTTGTAGAAAGTTACTTTAGATACATCATTAAGCTTTAGATGGTGGTAGATGTGAAGATGTGAGAGTGTATTTGATGTGGAGGATCCACACATTAATTATTCCCTGTAATGGATTTTGCAGTGTGATGAGGTAGAGTAAGAGATTCCAGGCTCAGTGTCCCCAGGTTTTTCCTGAAGGGAACAGGACATTCCTCTCAGTGTGGTTGTTGGGTGGTGCAGAACTGGGCAGCTCCTTGGCAGAAATTTGGAGGAGAGTAAAGACAAACGGCCAAAGTGCTGCTGATGTCAGTCTGTGAGGGCGTAGGGTGACTGTGACAGATGAGGGGGAGGCACAGCCACAGGGATGAGGGAGCAGAGCAGAAATGAAGAATTTAGGGAGGGAGGCAAAGAGAGCTGTTTGTTCCAAGCTGCAGGGTGGAAACACGAAAGGTGTTTTGGGTTGGATACCAAGAGACACAAGATCTGAGGCCTGGATCGGAGGCGGTGGAAGCAGCAGCAGCAGCAGTCAGGGCTCGCACAGCACAGCACCGGGAGGATGCACAGCAGTGTCAGGATTGCTGAGCACAGGGACTGGGGGCCTCTCTGCCTTTTCTGGCCTTTCCCCTGAAGCAAACGAAGCCTCGGGGAGATCATTTCACACTCCCCTGGAGCAGCAGCTCCAGACTGCCATTGGTCTGTGGGCCAGACACAGACTTTGATCAGTGTGCGCTTCCCTCACGTACCGAGTGTCGCCTTTTGTGTTGGGTGCCCAGGAGCAAATCCCTGGGATTGTTCCTGCAGGCCAGACTCCATCCCGGGGCATTCCCAGGCTGGCCTGTCCTGGTGCTGTGACTGCACATCTGGAGACCATAATGAACTTGTTGTCTTCCAATGGTTGCTCAAATCATTGGACTAATGTTCCTGAATTCTTGTTTTTATCACTGTGCAGCCAAGCGTCATTTAGCTGATCCATCTGCACTGAAATCCTGTATTCCAACCCCTTTCCTTGTTTTCCTTAAACAACTTTCCTTTGCATAAGATGTTGGCTGTCATAGCACCCTTTCTGGGACTGAGCTGGACACTTTTATTAACAGCAGCTTGAAAAGTGCCTATTTTCCATGTCTCCATCAGGAGACTCTTTTCAGTAGGACCCTGGCGATCTCAGCTGGCAAATGCCCTCGGAACAATGTCCAGAGCAAACATTTCTGGGGCTTGATTAAACAATGCAACACTTGCTGCCAGCAGTAATAACCCAAACCAGCTGTTGGGGTAGATTTATACCTATTCCCTCCAGGAATGGCTCAGATTAATTAATTTTACGAAAGAACACTATAATGTACAATTTATGCACTGTAGCCCTCTTTCCATTTTTTGCCTGTATTTACATACTGCAGCTCATTGGCAGTGCAAGCTTGGACTTACAAAATGCCAAATTAATTAGAAGTCTAAATAAATTGTTTATCAAAAATATTGTACCTGCATGTATCTGCAGATTACATTATATCCTACAGTGGGATGTTAACAAAGAAGATTATCCTGGGTCTTTCTGCCTTCAGTCCGTGAGGTTTGCCCAGGTGTGGCACTATACAGGTATTTAATTTAGTAATAAAATGTCCAGAGTATTTTTCCATTTGGAAGGGACGCATCTCTTTCTAATGTTATGCAACCCAGTTATTTTGGTTTGGGTTTGCTGCAACTGCCAAAGCCTTTCCCAGCTGCCTTCCTTGGAGTCAGGGTTCCAACATGTTTTCCACTGACTTAGACCTCTGACACTCTGAACTTCCTTCACAGAGATCAGAAATACCAGCAGGACTAGCACATTGTTTTTATTGTCTGTTTCAGTTTGAGAATTTCCAGTGAAATTTTCAAAGGTACATTGCCAAGGTGACATTTCAAATTAAAATGCATCAGCTTGGACAAGAGAGCAGCAGAGTGTTCTCAGGAGAGAGGGGAAGAAAATATCCTCATGGAGAGTGGAGAAAGCACAAAGCAGGGTCTGCTCTTTCCTTCATGGAAGTTTTGTTGTGGACTTTTGTGGGTGGAAGGTTTGGCCCCTTATTTAAGCATGTTTTGAGAGATTCTGGCAGTGGGAAGCTCAGCCTGTCAGTAATTCTCCCCTGGGTGTGTTGAGAGCAAAAGTGCCCAGGAGCACAACCCCACATTGTGTGGCTGCTCTGTTCCTGAGGGCCACAGGGAAAGCTTCCTGCACAGTTCACTCGCTGCAAACACTTGGAAAATGTGAATGTAGATGAACTTGCTGAAGTGTGAGACAGTTGGAAGAATAATCTCTTTATTGGTGGCAGGTTGTTGGGATGCTACAGTCAGGCCTGTTGTAATTCTTTTGGGCTGAGTAGGTTTGATGGCTGTTGTGTTCCTGTCACAGGGTGTTGCTACACCCTCAGAAATACGTGGTTGTGAAATTATTGAATTACTGAATGAGCTTTTGTTCTGTCACCTACCAGACTCTGAATGCTCTGTTGTGAACCCGGGAGCTGAAATCCATCAGGGCATCCCCAAACCCTCCCCAACTGTTCCTGTGACAGTGGCGTGTTCATTCAGGTGCAAAGCAGGGGCTGGACTCCGCTCCTCTGCCCAGTTCAGGGAGCTGAGGGTGCATTCCCCCCATCATTCAGGTGCAAAGCAGGGGCTGGACTCCGCTCCTCTGCCCAGTTCAGGGAGCTGAGGGTGCGTTCCCCCCATCCTCAGGTTGCTCAGTTGAATCCTTTCAGTGCTCGTCTTCTCCAAAGTCTCTTTCCCTGCATCCACTGCCAGCTGGAGCAGCCGTGCTGTTCCTCTGTGTCTCATCAACTTTCCAGCTCTCAGCTGACAAAATGTTGCCTCTGTTGCTGATGTCTCTTAATTTCTCGCCGCGAGTGGATGTTTGGCCTGTGTGACCCCCACGGCGCTGTCGGTAATGGATAGCACATTGTGTGGAGTGAGCGCCTGCTGGGCTCTGCGAGAGGCTGGAGGAGGCTCTGGGATTCCAGCAGGATTGTTTGCACAAACACGTTACGCCCCTGTGCTGCCGAGGGGGTGGGTGTGTTTGTCCCCGATAAAAGATTGGCTTCTGCCCTTCATCTTCCCCAGCAGCGAGAGGAGCAGGGAGCTGGGGCTCCCCACAGCCTCTGCAGGAGAAGGGAGAAGCCCATTTGCTCGTAGAAATGGGCAGAAAGGACTTCAACTATCTTTTCCTCACCATTTTCTGCACAATGGCTCTGAAGCTGAACTGTGTCAGCTCCATGTCTGTGGCAGGGCTTGGATATGTTGTTACAGCAGCTGTTGTGCTTTCAGCTGTGGTAAGTGATTAACATCACTATTAAACACTGAAAAACTTTTGGTTTCCAACTATTTAAAGGGCCACTCTCATTTAACTCTTTGTCAGGGTTTTGTCCAGGTTTTAGTGGGAATTTGGGAGGAGTCAGGCTGACTGGGATCATGATGATAAAGTTCATTCTTTTCCATCTTTGATACCTGATTTCAGCTTAGGAATCACTTTGATACCTAACTTGCTATTTTGCTTTGTAGTTTGTAACATTCTTTATTTCTGCCTTGAAAGCTGAGCGTATTTTACTTTTGTCCATCAGCTGCTGTGAACCATCTTCTTTGTCAAAGAACTGAATGCTACTGCTATAATATTGTAATGTTTTCTTCCTTGTTACCTGATAGCACTCAAAGGCATGGTGTGATCGATGGACAGACTTCATTGCCAATACAACAGAAATGTTCTATTTCCTGCCAGAATTACCAAAGTGAATTCTTTTATAAGAGAGGAAAGTGTTCATTATGTTTGTTTAAAAAAAAGGATATTGCACTGTGTTAATATATTGCTTAAGTATGGCAATAAACATATTAAACCAAAACTGCAATGTCCTTCGGACAGGATGTTGTGTAAATTAATGTAATTCCTACAAGGGAGCAGTTAAAGTAACGTGTCAGAACAGAAGGGCTTTAAGAAACCTGTTAATTACTTAAATCTTCGATGATACAGCATTTTGCATTTGGTTTTAGAAAACCTGTAAATCATGTTTGTGCAGGATGTACATGTGGAGTTAAAAGGGGTTTCTTTCCAACAGCCTGGAATGTCAAGCTTCACTTATGTGCCATACTGAAAAGTTATAAATTAGTGAGGAAAATACAGAGATTAAAATCCAGAGAGAGAGACAATAGAGTCTAGAAGAGGATAAGTCAGGAATAAACCAGGAATTAGAGGTGATTGGAAGTGAAAATAAACTGAGCAACAGAGAGGGATTCTTTCCATACCCATCCTTTTTTTTCCCCTCCAAAACTCTGTGCACAAGAAAAAAAGGAATCTTTCCACTTTTTGCCTGGCACAAGAAGTTAAGAGATGAGAAGCAACTTAAATTAAATACTTCCTTGTGTCCTGCACACTGAACAGCATCCTCTGTCTCACCCCCAGCCTGTCACCATGGTGGAACACGCCGAGTTTTTGAAGGCTGGGAAGGAACCCGGCCTTCAGATCTGGAGAGTTGAGAAATTTGATTTGGTCCCAGTGCCAAAAAACCTGTACGGAGACTTCTTCACTGGAGATTCCTACCTGGTGCTGAACACCATCAAGCAGCGCAGCGGGAACCTCCAGTATGACCTGCATTTCTGGTTGGGTGAGTGCTGGGAGTGTCCCTGTGCAACTGGGAGCCCAGAGTGACCCCTGAGCCTCTCACTGCACCACCATGGCCAGTAAATGTTACCCAAGGAAATAAAAAGCAGAACAGTGAGAATGCAGTTCTGGCTGTAAATAGCCCTACTCACCTCAGATATTTGCATGGTCTCTGCAATAGAGAGTACAGCCTCCTCTGCTCCTAAAAACAGCTGTTCCTGGGAAATAGGACAGATAAATCCCTGTTCTGCAGAGGTTCACAGGGAAGACAAGATCTCAGGTGAAAGGGCTGGCTGAAATCCTTTCTGCCTGAAAGGAGGGAGGTCGGGTGTGTTCCTCCTGATCAGAGAGTGGGATTTTTCCCTCTCCTAACTGCCCTCTGCAGTTCATGTCACGGAGTACCATGCCAAGGCTTTCCCCACAAGCTGCAAACCCCAGGCTCTTTGACAGTATCAAAGTTGAATCTGCTTTCTCCCTGTGTGTTTGCACAGTTGAGTGCAGAGGCAGACCCTGCATTCCCTCCCAGTGTCTCTCTCAATGTTTCAGGTGATGAAAGCTCTCAGGATGAGCGTGGGGCTGCTGCCATCTTCACTGTGCAGATGGATGAGCACCTGCAGGGAAAGGCTGTGCAGCACCGTGAGGTGCAGGGCCACGAGTCCCCCACCTTCCTGGGCTACTTCAAATCCGGCATCAAATACAAGGTGGGTGACAATAGAACCTAGTCTGCAAGAAATGGCATCCTGCCCAATTCCCAGGAGAGTGAGAATTGCCCTTTTTTGCAGTTGCTTAAAACCCATTCTCAGCCAGATGTTTTCAATGAGTTGGAACTGCACAGGGTGGAGAACAGCAGATCCCAGTGGGAGAGATTTGGCTGAATTAATAATACGCAAGAAAAGCCCCAGAAAACTTTAGGAATCGAGGTTTTGTTTTTCTTCGAGAAGCAGAGGAAGGAACAGTCCCAAGGCACCTGGAATGAATTTAAGAAGCAGCAAAGTTAATGGGAAACGCCTACCCAGGAGATTTGATTTCTCCCCACTTGCATAACAGTTTGACCTTGCAGTCTCTGTGCTTAGCCCACCCTCTCAGCATGTGCAATGTTTTGGTAAAGGAGATGAACAGTAGTGGGAGTTACTCCTCCCTGCCATCACAATAACGTGGGATAGAAGTGAAAACATGCAGTGGAGCAGTTGTGTCTGTTAGGAATCCAAAGGCACAAGCAAAGTGATATCAGGTCATATGCTTGCAAAGTGCTCACATTTCCTCACATCTGAGACTTTCCTGATCTTTCTGTTTTGTTTATTTCCCACTCATTTGTTTTTATTTTCATTCATTTAAACTTAGTTGTGCTTTTTTTTGAGGATAACTGACATGGGTCCTGTTGCCTGCATTGATAAATAATTCCCAGTGTCTCTTTATCGGCAGGGAAAGTGAATCTTGAGCTTGGGATAATTTCTGGTAGGCAGGACGTGTTATACACATGGGAATACACCCTTCCCTCCAGTCCTCGTGTGAGTCCTTGCTCCTGTGCTACTCTCAGGCTGGTGGTGTGGCTTCTGGCTTCAGACACGTGGTTCCCAATGAGGTCACTGTGCAGAGGCTGCTGCAGGTCAAAGGCAGGAGAACGGTCCGGGCCACGGAGGTTCCTGTGAGCTGGGACAGCTTCAACACAGGGGACTGTTTCATCCTGGACCTGGGCAGTGTGAGTACCACATCAAAGGCAGATTTGGCAGAATTCCAGGGGCAGGAGATGTCTGACACTTCACAGAAGGGTTTTTTCCCCGCTCTGTTGAAGCCATCTCATTGCTGAACATCCCAAAACACTGACGTTGTTCAGTCCCAGCTGAGTCCTGTCTCATCTAGAGAGGAGTTGCCATGCTCTGACAGTGACTTTTTCCTTCCCCCAGAACATCTTCCAATGGTGTGGCTCCAACAGCAACCGCCAGGAGCGGCTGAAGGCCACGGTGCTGGCCAAGGGAATCCGGGACAACGAGCGCAACGGGCGCGCCAAGGTCTACGTGTCAGAGGAGGGATCCGAGCGGGAGGAAATGCTCCAGGTTATTCCCTTTGTCCATTTGTCAGTGCTGGAGTGGGAAGTGCTGTGTGTGGAAGAAAGGGTGGTGTGTCTTTACATGTGAAGTGTTTGTGGTGTAAATACAGCTCGGTGCAGACCTGGTCCTCTGCACCACTGGGACATCAGAGTAAATTTACACTGTTGATCTGGAATTTTCTTCTACTTATTCTCTTGACTGGAGTAGTTGGGAGGGAAGATCCTCTTGGACTGGCTGGTAATGATTTTTCTCTCCCTCACAGGTCCTGGGACCAAAGCCCAGTTTGCCAGCAGGGGCTTCTGATGAGACCAAAACCGACACAGCCAATAGGAAGCTGGCTAAGCTCTACAAGGTAACAAGGAGCCCTGCCATAACCCTGGGGAGAGCAGAGTGATCTTTGTGAAATTAGATGGAGGTGGAATAGCAGAGAGAAGCTGAGCTGCTCTGAGTCGTACTCCTGCCTCATTCTGTTTAACAAGTTTTATGTATGAACCTTGGTTGCTTACACTGCATGTCCATGTACTTTCTGTTGTGTTTGTCACCACTTTTGGCTGTAGTGAGACAGCTGGGACTTTCAGGAATTTTTGAGAGAAAGGTGGAATGTGAAACAAATGAGGGGAAAAGGGACTTTTCCTTTGTGCTATCAGGCATTGTGTTAGGAAGGTGACAGGAAAGAACCAGAAACAGAGATCCTGGGAAGCAGGACCTGCCCCTTTCTAACACCCAGATAAAGCAATGACTTGGAAGGTGCCATTTGCCATCAGCTCTGTGAGTGGAGAAGAATGTCCAAGATTTTTTGGGAGGAATCTTCTCTAAGTAGCCTCTGCTATCCATGGGGTGAATATCTGCCAAGATGGTTTGTTAGGTGGCACTTTGTGCATTAGTCAGTAGAGGAACTCAGACTTGTAACCCCACTTGATAGAGGGAGGCTGTTCTCAGTTACCCTCCAGTCCTTATGTGCAGTTGGTTTGCTTTAGAAGATATTTCCTTTGCACTGAGGATATTTACCATTTTGGACCAATCTCTCTTTGGTCCCAGCAGTATCTGCTTTGCTAGAAATACTTGAAATCTTCAGAGTAAGTGTTATGTTTTCGCCATGCTGTCGCTGTGTCAGAGGTATCCTGTTTGAAAACAATAGTGCCTGCAGCAGCCAGTGCATTCAAATGGATTTCCCTTCCCCTCCCTGAGTTCTGAACTACAGCCACGGAGCAGGAGGGAGCAGAGGGTGCCTTATGTGACCTCTGTGCTGTGCTGTCACAGGTCTCCAATGGGGCTGGGAACATGGCAGTGTCCCTGGTGGCAGATGAGAACCCCTTCTCCCAGGCAGCCCTGAGTACTGATGACTGCTTCATCCTGGACCATGGCACAGATGGAAAGATCTTTGTTTGGAAAGGTACGAGAGAGAACCAGGGAGAAAACAATTAATATCATAAATAGAAAAGCAGTTGTTCTCTCTCAGCCGTCACAACAGGCACGAAAGAGATCCAACAATTGCTGTTTGCTTTTTGGCATCGTTTATCTGGAAGGCTGGACCCTTCTACTTTTGCAAAAGCTACCTGTGACAGTTTCTTCTCTGGGTAAAAAATCCTGACCCCTTTTCTCTCTATTTTCATTAAAGGCAAAGGTGCCAACTCTGAAGAGAAGAAGGCAGCACTGAAAACAGCCTCAGAGTTCATTGACAAGATGGGTTATCCCAAACACACCCAGGTAAGGACCTGTGGCAGCCCCAAGCACTGGGGTCACTTTTCTGCTGCACGGGCCAGGGACTGAGGAGCACGGATGGCTCAGCTGATGTGTCCCTCTCAGTCTCTCAAGTAGCTCCTGTTGTGGGTGATCTGCTCTGTTTTGGGAGATTCTGCAGTGGTGCTCCTGGCCTAAACCAGCATTACTCCAGCACAGCTGGTAGTTAAAGTTTCTTTCTCTGAGATAATCTTTTACCATTTCCATGACGTCTGCAAAGAGGGAAAAAGAAGGGGTAGATAAACCTGCTGTTCTTAGAGAGATGATTCTAAAGGCTCATTCATTTCAGATCCAAGTCCTCCCTGAGAGTGGTGAGACACCTTTGTTCAAGCAATTCTTCAAGAACTGGCGGGACAAGGACCAGACAGAAGGGCTGGGGCAGCCTCACGTTTCTGGCCACGTCGCCAAGATCGAGCAGGTCCCTTTCGACGCGGCCACCCTGCACAGCTCCAAGGCCATGGCTGCCCAGCATGGCATGGAGGATGATGGCTCTGGCAAGAAACAGGTCAGCGGTGGCACGATCCCTTTGGGAATGTTTCCAAACTTCTCTTTGCTACTTGACGGCATTGCTGCAAGAGCAGCGAGACAAATGGAGGCTGGAGAGCCATCAACACTGAGGTCTTGTATCTGCTGGGGGAATTTCTGACACCAGAAATACCAGCAGGGTCTTGAAAGCCCTGCAGATAAGTGGGGTTGATTCTGACTCCACAGTTTCCCAGTACTGTAGACATGGATTTATTCCTCCTCCTCCTGGTTATTCTCTGTGTTGCTATCATATGTGTGAGGAGTGAATATCTTGGGGCACCTGGGTTCATGACTTTGAGCATAGAAGCAGGGGCGGAGTTGGGCTTGAAGGGGCTGGGGGCTGTCCAGAAGCCCACAGAGGTCCCGGCCGAGGGTTGGCTGTTTAAAACCCCCCTAGAAAAGCCTCAAAGCTCCGTTCGGGAGCGGCTGCTGGAGCGGGTGGGAATTGTTCCGTCAGGTCCCGGCAGGGGGCGCGGCAGCACCGCGAGCTCCGGGATGCGGAATTTGGGGATAACGCGCGCCGGGAATGGGCTCGTTCTGCAGCGCCTCTGCTCCTCTCCCGCCAGATCTGGAGAATAGAAGGCTCCGAGAAGGTGCCGGTGGACCCCGCCACGTACGGGCAGTTTTACGGAGGGGACAGCTACATCATCCTGTACGATTACCAGCACGACGGGAAGCGGGGACAGATCATTTACACCTGGTAAGGCACTTAATTCCTGGAGCAAGTCAGGAAACGCTGGGGCTGCGTGGGGCTGAGAGTCCACTCGGAAAATAGATCATTGCTGGTTCCCACTTTCAGAGGAACCTTGGGGGATAAAATTTCACCCTGGATAACTTTCCCTTGCAAACAAAACAATACCAGAGGTCTGGGATGTTTCATTTGAAGTGGAACAATGGAGGGAATTACTGTGTGAGCTTTTTTTTTTTTCCTTTTTCCCGCACTAGTAGTTACTCCCTTCTTTGGATCAAGCTGTGCTTATCTAGGAAAGTGCTGCTTATCTAGGAAAGGTTCTTATCTCCCCTTGTACTCGCAGTGCTACAGTAGAGGATAAGGAGTTTCTCCTTTGTGTTGAATGAAGTGCTGCAGAGATTGGCTAACACAGGATTTCCTTACCTCCTCTTGATCTCTGTAAGGTGTGTGGTGGGGGGAAAGGCTGAGAATAAAGCTGGGGTTTGGCCTTGTTCTCCAGGCAGGGCGCCGACTCCACACAGGATGAGATTGCAACCTCTGCGTTCCTCACAGTGCAGCTGGATGAGGAGCTGGGAGGCAGCCCCGTGCAGGTAAAGAGACAAACACAACCCAGCAGAAACCAATGCTGAGGGAATAAGGAATATATATACATATAAAGTATCTGGCTCAGCTGGATGCTCTGTGAATATTCCAGCTCGACAGAGGGTTGTAAAAGTCATTTCTGCTTAGCCATGTGCTACTCAAAACTGACAGCAAGTTTCTTTTTCTCCAGAAACGAGTAGTGCAAGGCAAAGAGCCCCCTCACCTGATGAGCATGTTTGGTGGAAAGCCCTTGATTGTTTACAAGGGTGGAACCTCACGGGAAGGAGGCCAGACAGCACCTGCAGCAACGCGGCTGTTCCAGGTCCGCTCCAGCACCTCCGGAGCCACCAGAGCAGTGGAGGTACGTGGGGGGAGAGCCAGCCTTGGTGGTGTGTGTACAGCCCATGATGGGAGCATGATCCAGTTGAAGAGTTCAATTCCCTGTATGGAAGTTAACATTGGGCCAGGACACGGGTTCAGAGCCCCACTGCTCTGAGAGAAAATGCACATAAACCCTTCTGTGCAACAACAAAGGGGAGATTAAATCCTAGTGAGGAAAGGGCAGTGCTTTGTAGCTGCAGTAACTTCCCAAGTTTCCAGCTTCAAGAGGCCTGTCCTTGTTGACACAGAGGAATTGGTGTTAATGATTGATCAGCGTCGGCAGCAGGGACTGCTCTGCCATGGGCTCCCCGGTGAGCTCCTCAATCTCCTGCCATAACCACCAGGACTGGCACAACGACAGCCAGGCATTCCTGCATAGGTCATGTGTACCTGTAATCACACACTGAAACAGTTATTTACTCTTCCCGTGTGGAAAATCTAACTCTTCCCTTGGATACAGGGAATATACAACACATCTGACAGCCTGACATGCTCATATGGAACATCTTGTTTGCCATTTATTCAACTATAGGTTCTGATTTGATTTTGAAGTAACAGGCTCTGTGTAGAGGATGGTTACATCTGACACCTGCAATGTTCCTTCTTTTCAGCTGGATCCTACAGCCAGCCAGCTGAACTCCAATGATGCCTTTGTCCTGAAAACTCCCTCTGCTGCCTACCTGTGGGTTGGCCAAGGAGCCAGCAATGCTGAGAAATCAGGAGCACAGGAGCTGCTGAAGATACTGGGAGCTCGCCCAGTACAGGTTGCTGAGGGCAGAGAGCCAGGTGAGGAGGTCACGGTGGAGTCTGGGATCATTTCTGTGGAGCTGCACATCCTCAGCAATTGTTTCATGGATATTTTGTCTCCCTGAACAAGGAGGTGTGGACATGGGCACAGAGGAGCTTCTCCAGGGTATTTTCATTGTGTTTTAACAGCGCTCTCATGTCTGTAGGCCCTGGGGACTTTCTGAGCCAAAAGAATGCTTCAAGTCCTACCCAAACCATAACCCTGATGTGGGTTCCATGAACAGGAGCAGCATCAGTCTCTCTTTCTGTTTTGCAGACAATTTCTGGGCAGCCTTGGGTGGCAAAGCTCCGTACCGCACCTCGCCCCGCCTCAAGGACAAGAAGATGGACACTCACCCCCCGCGTCTCTTCGCGTGCTCCAACAAGAGCGGGCGCTTCACCGTGAGTGTCTGGGGGGATTCATTCAACATCCACCTGGCAGGGCTGGGAGCAGCTCAGGCCCAGCTGCTCTGAGCACCCCACCAGGGCTTACACCCGATCTTTCTTCGTGTCAGTAAGGTTGTGATTCTTGAAGCCCGTGCTCATCTTAACCCTCCGTTTTCCAGATTGAAGAAGTTCCTGGAGATCTGACTCAGGATGACCTCGCCACAGATGATGTGATGCTCCTCGACACGTGGGATCAGGTGCGTCACGTTTACAGGGGCACAGACTGGCTCTAGGTTGAGACCTGAACTGCAATAGCCAGAAGTGCTGTTGTATTACAGATTCAGCACAAATCAGCCACAAAGCAATTCAGAGATAAATTTTGATGTTTTATGGAAAAATGTTCAAACATCTGCTACTTTCCCCTGATGTTAAGCTGGTGTAGAATTTGTTCAAGGATCTACAATTCATGGAGATAAAATGCAGGCAAAAAACTTCTCGTTACTGACCAATACCTTTGCTCATGTTGGTCAACAACCCTGGCACACCAATACAAGTATTTTCTGGTTTGTGTCATGCTCTGTTCACTGAGGCTTCATCTAAATTATCCCTTCATAAAGAGATTGATTGTTGCTGAAGTAATTAATATGCATATTTTTATCTTTAGGTCTTTGTATGGATTGGGAAAGATGCCCAAGAAGAAGAAAAGACTGAGGCACTGAAATCTGGTAATGTCACATTTTCCTCTCTGAACTATCCCTTTCTCATTTACCCACTGTCTGATCACGACTCAGGCAATTTATATTCTAACAGGCATAGATAAAACCATGGGGTACAAACTTTCAGTGGGTTTTTTTGTTCGAATGGCCAATGTGAAGCTGCCTCTCTGGCAGCCATTTAGCCTCAGTTTAGCTGCTGCTCTGCAGGCCTGGTGCTCAGTGAGATCCCCTCCCTGTGTCCCCAGCCAAGCGCTACATTGACACAGACCCATCCACGCGGGACAAGAGGACCCCAGTGACCATCGTCAAACAGGGCTTCGAGCCTCCCACCTTCTCTGGATGGTTCCTGGGCTGGGACGACGAATACTGGGCTGTGGATCCCCTGCAGAGAGCGATGGCAGACGTGGATGTGTGAGGAATGTTTGAAACAGAGCAAGTTCAGTGCCTTCAATGCCTTCAAGAGCTCCTTCCTCCGGCAGGATTTATGTTAACGAGGGAATGATGTTAATAGCCAATTAGCTGTGCAATAATTTCCGAAAACAATCATGACCAGTCATTGACCCCACTCCTTGCTTTGATTATATTTAATACAATAAAGCTTGTATGAAATATGGGAAGAACAGAAATGGTGGGGTTTGTTACGAAGAAGAAAACATTAAACAGCAGCTGTAGATCCCATGTTTGAACACACTTTAGAAACCAAAACCTTCTTTGAGCCATCTTTTGCACACGGACTTTTTACTAAATGGTTACAGAAATTATTTTGAGGAGTTTGGGACTGCTTTGCTTTTCCCTCTTCAGAATTATACGCATTTGAGACCCTGATAAACAGTATTTTACTCTTTCAGAAAGTCACTCATTAGTAAACAGCATGTTTTTTATTCAGGGTGAGAGCAGAAAGTATCTTGTGGTGTCAACAAGAATTCAGAGGGGTGGCACCTGCAGCAGCAAGAGCAGGAGTTACAGAGTGACTCATCTTCCCTAAGGATTAACCTGGAGCTGTGCAGTTGTTCTGTTTCCCACTCCAAGTGCCAAGCACAGCAATGCTAAGTATTCCAGTTTTGTTAACTGATTCCCCCCCTCCCAGCCAGAAGCTAAGCTCAGCTTACATGAGCTGCCACCCTGACAAACACAGAGTATACTGATTTGGTGATGCAGAGGAAAACCTGCCCAGCAGACAGGCAGAAAAGCAACAGCACTTGGGCATCTCTTGCCAGTGACAAAGGCACAGCATGTTGAGGCACAGGTAACCAGGCCTAAAACACCTGTAAATACAGAGCTGATCAGAGCAGAAAGGGCATAAAAAACAACTTCTGGAGTTTATGCTGGCCAGTGGGAGAAGGGCATTTACATAATTGATCTTGGCTTTTCAGTTTCATGGCCGCCTCCAAGAATTTTAAGATGCCAGACTCAGTGTTGGTGGCAGCCTGAAGAGCCTCCCCCCATGCAAACTCCAATTTTTCTCATTTTAATCTGTAATTACATCTACTACAGAGGTACAAACCAGGAAGTTTAACAGCTTGGGTTATGTGAGCTGAGGCTCACCTGCTTTGGGGATGAAGTGTAAGCCCTTATTGACTCAACAACCACTGCAGGTCTGCACAGAGCAGCACCAAGGGGTAAAGCACCAGTGCAGCATCTTCTGTTAACACCACCTCTCCTGCTAGTTACAGATATCTCATTTCCTAGAGAAATAAGGTTTTAGACCTGGATAAAATGCAGCACTTTGGTTTTTAAAAATTATTTTTAAGAGAAAGAGATACAGGCAGAGCCTTTTCAGTGCTTTGAAGCACCGTAACTCCATGCATAACTCCAGCCCATCAGTGACCACAAGCACGTTGTATCCATAACTATGGCACGTTTGTGCCATTCCTGGGTGGCAGAACAGACAGAAAGTTCCACTAACAACTGCTTCTCACGAATGGGGATTGGTTTAGAGAGCATAAGCCTGATTTTCAGGAGTCCCCAGGACACTATTCCACTTCCCTTGCAGGGCTACAGACCCGTTTTGTAGAAGGAATAGTTCCAAATGTTGGATCATCTCTACCACAACTGCTTTTCCATTCTATTTGAAAAGGAGGTTTTGGATTTGAGGTGTCCCACCCAGGACAGTATGGATAAAGCTTTTAGGTCACAACATGCTTCTACTCCTTCTGAGAGGTTTTCAACTTCAAATACTGCGATTGTCCACATTCACAAACATTACATACAAGTTCTATAACACACTCAGTAAAACAAAAACGTTCCTCAGCAAACCCACTTTGCTAACACTGCCACAAGCTACACTACACAGGGAATTCAGTGCTGCAAACATGGGCTGACCCCGAGCTCACCCCTCCCACCCTCCCTACTCTTTCCCACCTAGGAGGCCCTGCAAGATGTTTATGGGCAGGGGGAAGACGATGGTGGAATTCTTCTCGGCAGCGATGGTGGTCAAGGTCTGCAGGTACCGGAGCTGGAGAGCAGCGGGAGACTCCGTGATCACTATGGACGCCTCCTTCAGGGCCCTGGACGCGTTCATCTCCCCCTCGGCCGCGATCACCTGGGGAGGCAAAACAAGTGAGACTGAATTCATTCTGCACAGGAACAGCAGGGAATCCACAGGGTGATTTCAGCCCTAAGGCATGTACCAAAGCCACTGCTCAGCGCCCTGGTAAGTGACCTGCCCTGGGTATGTGCTTTCACCAGGCATAAGCCACTCCCGGTTGCTCTCCAGGCCCCAATGCCTTCTTTCCTCCCATCAGGAATGCAGGATCACAAAAGCTGCCATCAGGTCTTGAGAATGCAATGCAAGTATTTATTCTACCTTCAAAAGCTTTTGTGCTTCTTCCAGCACTGCCTCTCAAAACCAGAGGCACTCCTCATAGCTGAAAATACTTCTTCAAGCTCTACTTTTTTGTATCTACAAGGGCTTGAGAGGGAATGGTGTATTTTTCACTTGGGAAAACCCAAATCCAACCCCCAAGCTGATGTCATTACCTTGGCTCTCGCCTCCCGGGCAGCCTCTGCTTCTGCAGCCATGGCTCTCTGCAGCTGAACAGGTAACTTCACATCCTTGATCTCCACACGTTCCACCTTAATGCCCCAATTGTCTGTTGCGTCATCAAGTGTGACCTAAAGAAGGCAGGACAGGTAAGTGAAGTCAAACACCTGGCTAAAATTAATGCCCAAATTTGAACAATGACCAATAAAACAAATTATCTTCAAATTCTCAGACTTTCAAGGCTTTAGTATTTGTAGTATGATTCGATAGCTATAAGAGCACAACTATTTTAAACTAACAAAAAATCCGAGAGCTTGATTAATACATTGAAAGAATTCTGTGGCACAGTTTCCTTCAACAGCAAAGTACTGACACAGGATCCAGGGAAGCCCTCCTCTCCTGTATCCCTCATTCCCACTTGCTAGCCCTGCTGGCCATTAGTGCTTTAGTTCCTAACTCTTACTTTGCAGAGTGGTCTCCCAAGAGATCTTGTCAGGGCTTTGCCTACGGCTCCAAATCACAACTTACCACTTAGAGGTGAAATAAATCCACACCTTTAAGTTATCCATGGGATTGCTGCTTAACCTGCTGTTTGATGGATTGCTCAAAGCTGCTCATACCTGCATGCTGTGTGCAATTTCCTCACGATCAGAGAGGATCTCAGAGAGGTTTTTGGTGCCCAGGACATTCCTCAGGGTGGTCTGTGCCAGGAGCCGGGTGGCTGAGTCGGCGTTGGTGATGTTTGCCACGGCCAGGGTGGCGTTCTGCACCCTGTAATAAACCACTCCATCCACGTTAATTGTCACTGAGTCCTTGGTCAGGATCTGAAAAGCAGTGGGCAAAGTACAGAATATTCCATAAATACAAGGTTAATTATTACGACAACCACGTATTTGTTTACCAAGTTGGGGTTTTCCACTGTCTTGAAAACAAAAGTCCTTATACACAAATGTTGCATGTGAATGTGTTCCGGTTTTCTCAAACCTCCCAGTACAGCTCTGCAAAGCTGAGACTAAATATGGGATTAGAAACTTCTCACTGAAAAATACATTCCATTAGCTTTGCCCTCATGCTATTTTTAACCCACTTCCTCGAATTCACGGAGGGATCTGCAAGTCATACCAGTGACAGGAAAAAGAAAAAAAGCAGAAATTATTTACTCTGAAATTCATCTTCACCTGGGAAGGTTTAAGCAGTGATTCTGGCAAGGAATCACACCCAGGCAGGTCCCCATGCTGCCTTTCAGTGAGGTTATACCAGGGCTGTGGGGACTGTGCTGCAGAACTGCAGCCTCCTGGGACAGAAGGGTGGCACTGCACAGGGGAGCTCAGAGAACCAGGGCCATGCCCAGAGCTGCCCTCGTTCCAGGGTACACAATTACTGTTGTGTTACTTGACAAGAGAGGGATGTGTGAGTTACTCAACCTCCAAGGCTTACCTGCCCCTTCCCTTCCCAAACGACCTCTTTTAGCAGGCTTTTCATAACACAAAAGCTAAAGAATGAGTAGCATGCACAGAAATCATGTTGTACAAATAAAAATGGATTTCTGCCTCTACGTACAGAACACAAACAAACCTAAATCCATAAGCGTAATTTAATCAAGTCAAAAGAAAAACCGGATTACTGATGGCCTCACTAATGGCACATCAGCAGCTGCAAGCACATTCTGCCTGCCAGTGATTAGGTTTCTCCCAATTACCCTTTAGAGTGTACCAGGACAGCTGCCATTTGTCTCAATCTACAACTAACGATGAGCAACAAACCCACTGACGTGACAGGAAACAGATGCACGAGACAGGCTGCACGAAGCATCTCCGCCTTGCAAAATACACAGATACATGAGGGATACAGTTATAACCGTCAGGATACAATTGTCCACTAACTTATTTTTAGAGGGACGCTTGGGTTTTATTCTTTCGTTATCTATCGAGTTGGCAGCACTGAGTTTAGCTGGCCTAATGCTCTGGAGGCATTCTGCTACAAAGTTAGGATGTCCAAGGAAAATCAGACTGGAAATCAAAGTAATTTTTTTGTTCTTTAGGACATGTCATGAGTGGTACCACCCTTATCATGTTCCTGTGCAGGGCAGGGCACAGAAGCCACATGCACACAAACCCAGTGAAGGGAGCTGACCACTCATTCCCCCAGCTGCTATAAATAGCATTGGAGGTATATACCAATTTCATCCCATTACTTCAGCCAGTTTATGCATGTAGATAAATTGGCACAGGACAGATCTCTGCTGCACCTGGACATCTTCCAGATTTCACAGAAGCAATTAGGGAATGTTGTATGAAGCCAGCAGCCTTCGTTCCAAATCCCTCCCATTCCAGCTCTCAGGCAGTATTCAATTATCTCATTTGGTCCTCAGAGCATCATCTGCTTTCTTTCAGTGCTCTTCTCTTACTGGATGGCATTTCTAAAGGATATATGTATTCTTCACAATACATTGCACCTGCACAAGGAATCTGTATTCAAACTGCAGGTTACCCAATACTGAGAGGAGAGAAGGAAAAACAAAGTGCACAAAATTCTGCAAGTACTTTAGTAGATGCAAAGGCGAATGCAAACTCACCTCCTGAGGAGGGATATCAAAAGAGATGGTTCTCATATCAACTTTGATGAAGCTGTCTGTGCAAGGCAGGATGAAAAACAAACCTGTGCCAAAAAATCCATTCAAGAAGATGTGAAAATGGATCGTTAAAGCAGATGCAACTTGTTACTGCAATAAGCTGAAATCCAACTGTTGTGGCTGTGCAGCTCTTTGTGAGGAGCTCAGCAGCACAACACTTGTTACTGGCTTCCAAACCAAGGGAAGATTTTCAAAAACGCATGCTGAGAAACTTCAATTTATCAGGGTCTCACTTAATTAGAGATTTTCAACATTTGAAAAAAACCAACCCCAGAACTGTTAACAGCTACTTTTAAAAATGTCCCCCACATAGTTACTTGTGGGGCCTAATTCTGGCAAGCATCAACCTCCTTCCTTCTGTTCTGGTGGCTCACTGAAATTCTTCAGCTTTACAGCAATGTGGAATATTGCAAAGCCTGGGTGAAAATGAAGGAAGAAGCTCTTGCCCCTTTCTGTCACTTTGAGCAGCAGGAGCAACAGCTGAAAATAACATTCTTCCAGATCTCAGAGTTTCTGATATACGCAGGCAACTTCTCAGAACTATCAAATACTCTACTGGCTTCTGTTACTTTTGAAGGACATCAAGGCTTCCAGACTCACTTGGTTTAACTGATACATCAAACTTCTTTTTTCAAATAACCCATTCGATGCCATTATTCCTCCCTTTACATGTAGTGCTTTTGATTCTGCCTGCAGATCATACATTAACAAAGGAGAGCTGGGTAAAATTAAGTTTGCTGCTTTCTCAACCCACAATATGAATCAGAACATTCTGAGCTGGAAGAGACGCATGAGGCTCATCAAGTCCAATTCCTGTTGTAACACATCCTCTTACTGGAAGTTACAGAATTCTTGAGAAATCCATTTGCCACTTTAATGCAACGTCTCTACACAATTATTGTTTTGCTGATGACTAATTAGGACAAATTGCTGTGCAGGACATACCTGGTCCCTTTGCTCCCCCTTTTAGGATGCGTCCGAGTCTGAAGATGATGGCTCGCTCATATTCTTTGATAATCTGTAACAGAATGTTGGATGTCATGCACGGGTTTCCAGAAGTCACATGATGGATTCCAAATTATGTACACACCAGCCTAAGACAGTCTTGAGTCTCAAATTTAACACATGATTTCTCTACTGGCTGCTTTTAAGAATTTTAGCCTAAACTTTTAATGTCAAAAAGCAAAGAGCAAAAGGAAAAATCAGGACAATAGTCCACAAGAAATATTCCTCAGACCCTCAACAGGATGGCACCTGGGCAGGTCCAAGCACCAGCAGCAGCCATCAGGAATATCCTGGCAACAACACAACAAAGTGCAGTATTTGTGACCCAGCAGGGATTTTTCCAGCTCCAGTTCTGATGCTGCACATCAGCCAAGCCGGGAGGAAAAACTCCTGTCTGGAAACTGCAAACATCAACCTCAGACTGATCACAGATGACACCGTGTCTTCAAATGTGTCACATGCAGCCACATCTATGTACATAACTACAGATTTATATTTATATACTTCATATTTAGAAATGCGATATACAGGGAGAGATCTCCTTAAAAAAATAAAGTATCAGTTTTCTAAGAGTAGGTATGGGTTCTTGCAATTATTCTGATCCTTCAAATGAGCTTATTTACTAATGACAAACAGGCAGATGTAGTAAAGATATCAATGCAGGAATTATTTTGACCAAATATTGCAACAGCACTTTTATTTTTGGTTTGAAGATGAATGCACTGAAGTGCTGGGGTCTGCTATCTACTGTTTGCTATAGCTCAAGAAAGAACAGAGTTGGATTAATTTGTGTTTAGAACAAGTAAATCCAATTGAGATCAGTAATAGCCACTCTGCATTGCCTAAAGTTTTAATCCAACTTAGCAGTGAACGATTTTACCTTTATGCACAGCCATATTGAGATAGGAAATGTAAGAACAGTGAAAACGAGCGAGGTGATCACCAGGATCCATCCACACACACCAAGGCCAGTATCAGTATCATCTACAAAAGAGCAGAAATTTTCACTGTTTTAAACCCAAGAGTGCCTGTTAAAGTGCCTAAATTGCATATTTATGTCGATTATTCCTTGAAATAAGTCACTGTTAGCACTACTCCTCTGGCCAAATACATTAGGTTTAGATCAGAAGCCAAATTAAAAGCCAAATTCTGCTTTGATTTTCACTGGTCTCTCTAAGGTGTGCAATATAGCTGAGGGCAGAATGCTGTCCAAGTAGCATTTATGCAGAAGTGTACCAACATTTAAGTATCAATTCTCAAATGCCTTTCTCTTCCCTACGTTTTTCTAGTAGAGTGACTCACAGGCTGCAGTGGAAATCCTGTTCCTTTGTTTTCTGAGAAGTCAGAGGAACCTCGCTGAAGGAGTAAAATGCTAATACCCCACAGCCTGCCAGCTCTGGGACAGCATCCTTACAACTTGGGTTCTTTTCCAGCTGTCACAGGTGCAGATCTAAGAAAACCACAATTCTCAGACCTGTTGGATCCGGGAAGTTGGATAAGATGTACTACAAGATTAGCTGGATGTGAAATAAAGCCTCCACACGGAATTTCTTGGCCAGAAACTCCTCATGCCTTATTTCTCTGTCAGGAGAAGACACCAGCTGAAGGTATCTCTGGGATCAAATAACAAGCTGGTGGTTTCAAATGCTACCCAGCTAAAGCCATGACAAAATGTGGATTGGGAGGCATTCACAGAGCTACAGGAAGTTTCTTATCCTTCCAGCTAAGACTCTAAATGGGCTGCCAGGAGCCTGCTGCCAAGCAGGGATGTCCTAGGGTGACACTCAGCACTCACAAACATCACATTCCTACTCTGGACATACTGAATTTCATGTAGAATTTAATGTAGAATACACCTCAAATGATGTAAAATTTCAAGACTGAGCAAAGAGGATGCTTTATTTAGCACCAATGTCCCACGATGGGGTGTATTTCACAATACAAGAAGGGGGAGACATGCTCTCTTGTGGAAAACATTGAAATACATGAAACATGCCTGGCATTTGTGGAATGAGCTAGTTCTGAACCATCTCATCATGGCACTTGGACAACTTCATCAATAGGCAATTCTTGCCTGATTTCTCAGTGAGGCTCATTGACACTGGATCCTGAGAGCAGCCATTCAGAGCACTCGTGGGACTGACAGAGTTGGTGCAGAGGTGACACTGCAGCTCCTGCAGGTGATTCTTATCCCTGCCCACCCCACAGGCTGAAAACAAAGACTTTACCCCACACTAAGTGATGGTTGACAGTATCCCTAAACATGCCACTGGAATTTTCTCCTGACCTAAAAGGCAGGTAAGCCCACAACTTGGGTTTATAGCCTGCTGTGGTGGGCAAATCAAGTCAGGTAATAAAAAAAAAAGCAAAAGTTCTTTAGCAACCTCTTTAAGAAATAAACCACAAGGAGAAAGACTATTACAAAAATAAAAAACTTAATTGAATCAGCCTTCAATGCCTTTAAGGCTGACTGGAACAGTTACCATTACTTTAGCAAGAAATTATCACTTGGATCATCAAACTGTAATAAGAATTTATAATATACACTTAGTGCTGGAGGCTAAGGTGAAAGGGGAAAGTTCTCATTACCGCTTGAGATGTGGCACACGCTTCATTTGTGATTTATTTCCTTCTGCAAAGACTCCACAGTCCAAACAAGCACATCACTCACTGTCAAACAGCAAAAATGTGCCCTGACTGAAAACAAAATGCCAATTTCAGTGTGAACTAGATGTCTTCAGAGATGCTTCTCAGAGCATTTCACAAGGGAAATAGCCGAATTATGACATCTAGTAACCAAAACTACATCTAATGCCATTTATTCCACACTTTATTGTGATCACACGAGAGCTGCAGGAGAAACCACCTCAGCAGCATGTTCAGGAAAGGATTGCAAAGACAAGATTGGCATTGACGTGACCATGGCAAGGTATTAATAACTAACAGAGTTAAAGCATGAAATGCAGATCCTCTCCAAGGATACCAGAACCAGCATGTGCCATTGGGCATGAGGCCCAAAGAGATCCTCAGTTATTTATACAACAACTCAAATTACCCAGCCAAAGGCTTTGTACACAAAGCAATCTTATAAATACATTTCCTTCTCCAGTTGCAAACAAGAAAAGTATAAAATAAATAATGACTTTTCCGTTGTTTCTGAACAATGGAAGTAAAAGGAAAACATTCCAGCTTCCAGTAAGCGAAACTGTCAGTTGTGCTATCTCAGTGCATCATCTTTAAAATGTCCTGGCCCACGTCACACACTGACGCCTCCTAACCGGAAGGCCAAAACCCACGTCTGTAACGATACCAAGAAGTAAAAATTCAGTACAACTTATTGCCCCACCTGAGGACTTCTACTACTTCCTCCAGTCACACCTACACAGGATTTGGCTGCAGTGAAAAGCCACAGTAGTGTCAAAAACCAATCCCCAAGTTCTCTTTGTTCTCATTTACTGGTGCAGCGCCCCAGGGATGACTTCTGTTGACTCTGCTTGTCATTATTTGCGTAGTTTTCCCTTTAGTGATCTGAGTTACCACACAGGGAAGGAAACCATACGTCAAAGAAACCCACCCGAGTTACGCCACCGGGGCAGCTCGTGGTGATGCTCTGACACGTTCCCGAGGGCAGAGTGAGGACCCGCCGGGAATCACCACCCGTGGCCCCATTACCCGAAGGGGCAGCGGGGTCAGCCCCCCATTAGCCAGGCCTGAGGCTCATCATCCCCCGTTAACTGGGGCTGGGGGCTCAGCACTTCCCGTCATCCCGGGAAGCGGGCTCGGCATCCCCCGTTAGCCGAGGCTGGGGGCTCGGCATCCCCCGTTAACCGGGGCTGGGGGTTCAGCACCCCCCGTTAGCCGGGGCTGGGGGCTCAGCATCCCCCGTTAGCCGGGGCTGGGGGTTCAGCACCCCCCGTTAGCCGGGGCTGGGGGCTCAGCACTTCCCGTTATCCCGAGCAGTGGGCTCAGCATCCCCCGTTAGCCGNCTTCCCGTCATCCCGGGAAGCGGGCTCGGCATCCCCCGTTAGCCGAGGCTGGGGGCTCGGCATCCCCCGTTAACCGGGGCTGGGGGTTCAGCACCCCCCGTTAGCCGGGGCTGGGGGCTCAGCACTTCCCGTTATCCCGAGCAGTGGGCTCAGCATCCCCCGTTAGCCGAGGCTGGGGGTTCAGCACCCCCCGTTAGCCGGGGCTGGGGGTTCAGCACCCCCCGTTAGCCGGGGCAGGGGGCTCAGCACTTCCCGTCATCCCGGGAAGCGGGCTCGGCATCCCCCGTTAGCCGAGGCTGGGGGTTCAGCACCCCCCGTTAGCCGAGGCTGGGGGTTCAGCACCCCCCGTTAGCCGGGGCTGGGGGCTCAGCACTTCCCGTTATCCCGAGCAGTGGGCTCAGCATCCCCCGTTAGCCGGGACTGGGGGTTCACCCCCCGCCGTTAGCCGGGGCTGGGGTCGCTCCGGGGCCGCCGGTGACCGCTCGGCAGCCGGGGATCAGGGAAGCGGAGGCTGCCCGGGAGGCGAGGCACGACCGCTCCTCGTTCCTCCCGCAGGCTTAACTTCGGTGAAGCATCCTCAAACTTTTCTCCGAGACTAAATAAAGCAATAATTAAAACCGAAACAAAAAGCGGAGAGAGAGACACGAAGGCGCCCCGTGCACGGAGCCCGCGAGGAGCGGCCGCTGCGGGGCCGTTTGGGGCCAGCCCCCTGCCCGCTCCCCCTGCGGTAGTTACCTGGCGCCCGCCGCGACTTGGACGGGTACCCCGCTTCGTGGTCTGCCATGGTCCCCGCGTCCCCTCAGAGCCGCCTCGGAGCCCGTTCCGCGTCCCCTCAGAGCCACCTCTGCCCTCCCCGCAGCGACCGCCGTCCCCTCGCGCCTCCCTCAGCGCCGCCTCAGCGCAGCCCCCTCGCGCCCGCCCCGCCCCGNCCCCGCCCCTCCCGCGCGCGCGGGGTGTGGGCACGCGCCACCGCCCCCGCCGCCAGGGGGCTCCACAGCCGCTGAGGGCGTGAGGGGACGGACATGGAGGGACCCCCGCCCGCGGCGCCGGGCTCGGGGGGCGGTGGACGGGCAGCGGCTGGAGGGCGGCCGAGGGCAGCAGGCAGGACAGGGAAAGCAGGAGGGGAAGGCACGGAGCGAGCGACCGGCCCGGCGGGCAGTCATCGCCTGAGGTGAGTGAGCCCCGGGCATCCCCTCCCCGAGGGGAGCAGCGAGGAAAGTTCCAGCTGCCCCGGCCTCGTGCGTAGTTTAATGTGAGGATGGAACAACTGTTCCATGAGGTTTTGTTGCTTTTCTTCCTCACACTTTCTTCCTCTCACGTGGAGAGTTTGGATCTTTCATCCCTTTTGGAAGAGGCCACAGTAGTGATCTCTGCTGCTTTCCCACAAGCTCCATCCACAAAGTCTGTGCAGAAGCACGTCTTACACACACAGGCATTGCATACTAGATTGTAAAGATTGTTAAATTTGATAAGAATTCCAAAGTTGGATTCTATATTAGTATGAGTTACGAGGACTGTAAATGATTCCTGGTTATTCTTTAACCTTTATTTCTCTATGAGATATTCGTAATTAGTGGGCACGTGCAAACACGCATTTATCACGTTACACTGTGTACTGACAGAGTGTAATTGCTTCTTCATAAAACACACTGCAGCCTATGAACAAAAATGGTGTTAGACTTCTAATATAGAGAGATTTCTTTTCAGTGTTGATGTTATTCTGTGTTTAAACGCTTCCTTTGAAGAGCCTAAATGGACAGCTTGAATCTTGCTGTCCATTATGTACCAGAGGAGCAAAGATTTTGGTTTGGTAGCACAATTGATTGAGGCATGAGGTAGGAGTGGAGCTGCATGCTAAATGTAGTCCTGGTTCCTGATGTCTGCAAGTGACAAGAAGAGCACTGGAGAACGACCAACACATTCTCCAGTGAGTGTAAGACACCTCAGGAACACTCTTCCTATTGCCGCTGTGAACTCCTCTGCCACACTCAGTGCCAGTTGATTTCAGACTGATCCAGATGAGCAGTACATGAAACTAAAGACTAAATCTGTCTCGAGATCCCCGAGTGGCCTTTAAAATCCTTCTGTCCATTATCTTTACTCACATGTTTGCTATCAGTACATTTATGAGTGCTGACACCTGCTGTTCTCGTATCAGTAATTCCTCAACCTTTTTGTCCTATTGACTGCAATTTTGTGAGTTTACCTTTGTTCAGTATTTAACACACAGGGCTAATTTTTTGCATAGGTGGGAGGAAGGGAGAACCTTCAAGCTGTCCAAATGATAAATAATCATTCTATGCAGGCTCAAGTTGTCACCTGCACATGGGTCTCAAATGCCACGAAGAAACTTACAATGCAATGTGATATTTGACCACGGGTAGTAAATATCACGATGCTGTGATTGAATTAGAATCCGTGAGATTCCGTGGGCTGGTTGACCTTAGGATCTTCTGGCAAATAAGCTGATTTAGAGTGTATCAGCATTGATAATGAAGGAAGGATGTGCTGGAAATGGGAGGGACAGGCTCTGTGAAAAGAGTAGATAAGCTGTGAGGAACCCCCTGTCATCCACAGCAAATTTGGCACTAGAAAAATCTGAGGTGGTGCCAATAATAAGCTAATGGTTCTATGATTCTATAGGTGCTTTGAAAATTTATACAAATTGCTCATTAAAAGATGTACCACACGGGTTTACCTTAATTCAGCAAGGAAGAGGAAGCACCTGTTCATTTCCCTTCTCTAAAGTAAAAAATAAGCAATTAAGACCTTTATCCTCTGTAAACTGGGAACCTTGCTTCAGCAATATCTCAGGGGCACGCTGTGTACTGGTGTACAAATTTATATTGGCATTTTGCTTAAAGAAGAGGAAGCTTCTCTCTAATTTTAGATGGGCCTGCATTCCATTAATTTTATTCTTTGGCTGTTTGCCGGGAAAGTTGGACAAGCCCCTGGGTGGGATGGGCAAGGACACTGCTGTCCTGTGGGGCATTGCTGCCATCTGCTGCCATTGGGATGCTCTTCCACAGGGCATTTATAGGACCTTAACCACCGGTAGAGCTTCCCTTCACCTTCCCTTTCCCCTTCCTCTCCTCTCCTCTCCTTCTTTGCTCAATAATAACATCAGAATATCTTCTAATTTTTGGTTCAATAACTCAAGGAAATAAAGAACTTGATTTCTGTGTGCCTAGAAGAAAACAGTGGACCTGCAAATTGATTTATTAATCTCTAGGTCTTATGAAGAGGAGAACTTAATTGGATTTTGGCTTTATTATTTCCATAAGTCAGTGTCATTTCAAATATGGCAGTTCCTGGCAGCAGGAACTCCTTGGTACTGCTCTGTAGTGAAGCCTGGTTTATTTAACCTTTCCTTGAATTCCAATGTGTCTGGTGGGCAGTTAATTAGAAGAAGGATTTGTGTGAGGTGTATCAGCACATACAGAAGGCAATACTCTACACTCAGGATATTTATTCACTAGATGTGCTTTATCAATGTGGTTTTTCTGTAGTGTACCAAGCTGCCGTTAGATGTCAGCAGGATATTGAGCACAGCCTCCACTGACAGCCGTGTTTGAAGCTTGTATTGAGTGCACTGATTTTTGTCACCTCAGTGTTTTTTAAAAACACGTACAGTAAAGTGAATTGTAGTCCCTAATGATTATGGAATAATAGCAAAGGCTATTCCTGAAACTGTCTTTGATTCTTACCTTAAAAAGTTCGTGGATGTGGAATGTTCAGCTTCAGAATTGTGTTTGGAGATGGTTTACTACACTAAATTTTATGTGAAACCTCAGTTTTACTCACAGTCTTCTAAACCCATGAAGTGCTGTGTGCTGTCAGCTTCCCACACGGATTAGACACGGCAGTTTGGTAGTGAGGTGTGGTGGTGTGCCTTATTTTAGTGTGTTTTTCCCAGTTTACAATACATTTTAAGCAACTCTTAAAATTGTTTTCCATTGCTGTTTGCCATTCAGAGTTTTGAAGGGTGAATTTAAGTGTGTCAGGACACCTACTGGGTTCTTGCTATATGTGTGTTTAAATATTTTGTTGAATTTTTAATTCTCTGGAGAGCTTTTTCACTTAACCTTATACATTTGCAGTAGGTCTGTCTCCCTATATTTTGACTTTAATCTTAAAAGCGCTGCTTTGAATCAGTTTCCCCTAAAACATCTAAAAGTAATCAAACCCAGAGTGCAAGTTCCACAAACATTTCCCACGCTATAAAAGCCTGCATTTCATTTAGTTGCCTATTTTTATATCATGGGACTGTTTGTTTTCAGTGGAAATGGATTATGTATATGTTGGATAATAATCCCAAAATAGGAATGTCCTAAAATCAGATTTCTTTAAACAGAGTAATTTCTCCCACATTAAAAGATTCATAGTTTAAAATAGCTTTGAGTCTGGGAGGTTCATTATTTTTATGTTGTTTACATTTAGAGAATACAAATGTAAGACCATTCAGAGCAAAGCTTGTCCTGAGGGAATCCTGAGTTTTAGTGGTTGCTTGTGCATGTATTTAACAGGAGGAACCAGGGGTCACAGCAGTCTGCCTTCCCATGGGGTGCTGCTGCTGCTGGGGGCATTTGAGCTTTCAAACAAATCATTATGCATACGTATGCATACTTTTTTTTTTTCCTGATTTAGGATACTTTCATTGTTACAAATATCAAGAAAATCTGGTCAAATTTTCAGCAAATGCTTTTACTGCCAAACTGTCTATGGGTATTACAAGTATGAATATATGAATATATGAGTATTACAAGTATTTTAGAAATCTAGGAAATTCTACACAACTAACTCCTTTGAATTCTCCCATACATCCTGTTAAGGGATAGTTGGGTCCACAAATACAAATCAAAGTCAAATTAAACTGTCCTTGCTGATGGTATTTGCTTACAGAGAATATTTTGGAAAGAATTCTTGTTTTCTGAAGTGTTTGTTACAGTCCAGAGAGGCAGAGGACTGAGTTTCCAAGACTTTTAGCAGTCTAAGAGCTCCTCCAGCCCTGAAGCCAGGTTGGGGGATGGGAAAAGAAGAAAAAAGGGTGTAGCAGTTGAAAATTTCCAAATTTCTCAGAGCTCCCCCATCAGTTTCTCGGAGGAGAAACCGTCCTCCTATTTTCTATGCTGGTCATGTGCACTGAGTTTTTACTTTACATTTTACTTTGCCATTACTTGTCATTTCTGGGCTTACCCAGGATCCATCTGGGCAGCCAGGGCTCTTTTTTGATTTTTCAATATAATGATTTCTTTACTTCTGTAGGTTTGGCAAAAGAGAAAATTTGTGTGTGACAAAACAGAAAAAGCCTGAGGTAACACACTAACCAAGCAAATGTGCTAGAACAAGTCAAAGTCATCAAGGTGCCTCAAAGCAGCAGTGGAATGTCACTTTGCTATTCCAGAAACCCAAGCTCAGAAGGAATCCTCCTGCATATGTCACTGAAATTACAAGTTTGTCTCACACTTAGATAGCCTGGGGGTTTTAGCACTTGTAACTGCTCCATCCCTGGAATTAAGGAGCAGAGCTGCATTCCAGAACACTGGCATGCTTGAAAGATTTAGTTGCAGAATAAGAGATTATGTTCCTGAAAAAACAAACAAAAAAAAAGATACTGAAGGGCTGCACATTTCACTCTGTGTATTTAATAGTTCTGTATTTTAAACCAGAATAACTGTGTGAGACGCTGAAAGCAGTTCTGGACAAACAATACAACCTAAATCTGATGATAAAAGTAACAAAGCTCTGGGGACTTTGTAATAAGAGTGTATTTTATTGCAAATACATTTCTGGCAGCAGTGATTGAACTGTACTGGATGCAGAAAAATAACTAAAGGAAATGTTAAGAAAGTGAAGACAAACATTTGTATTCACATTTATTGTCAACGAAATTGGCTCTGAGCTGGGGGTCAGTGGCGGTAGACTCTGGTGAGTCATATGTTTGTGTCAGAATATTCCTGAAATGTCCCAGTCCTGTGTTCATCATTTGCATGACATTATTTTTTCCGTAGTCAGGGTTCCTATGAGGCTCAGATTTCTATAACAACCTTTGACAGGAGATTTTAAGTACAAATGGGAGTTAACTGGCACTCAGAGATTTTACTGGATGACCAAACCCCACAATTTTCCCTGTTGTTCCCCTGTCCATGGCAGCTGTTGTTCTTCCCTTGCCTTTTTATAGAATCATAGAACCATTTAGGTTGGAAAAGACCTCGAAGATCATCGAGTCCAACTGTTAAGTGAAATTAAAGAGCTAATTGGTGTTTTTGAAAATCTAGCATTAAGTAAAGCTGAAAGTTTAAGAACAGGTTTGATAGAGAAACCGAGAGCCCCATGATGTGTTTCTATGGAAACTCCAGTTTAAGGTTTTCTCTGATGGATTCTAAAAAGGGTACAATCTGCCTCTTTTTTGTGATTGGGTAGACAGAGGAGAAATACAGCAAAATCAGTATTGCAAAGTGGTCTTTGGAAAGATAGTTAATGAAGTGTTTCAGGATGAAAACTGCTGTATAAATGAAAGGTGACATTTCTGTCTTAATCATTGCCTTTAATGATGAAATTTTTAGGACAGATTGCTGGAGAGAAGCTGCAGCTCAGCAGTCAACGTATTGGTGTAAGTTTCCATTCAGCTGGCGTTGTTGAAATATTTAATTGTTTTTGCTGAGTCTGAGAGCATTAACTTCTTGCTTAGAGCTGGTCATAGGATGTGGGCATTTCCTGTGCACATCTCTGGGCATTTCTGGTCCTGACTTATCACATTTCTGACTTCCTCATTCTCTGCTGGTAAATGTCCGCCCTGCCTTGCTGAGCCATGTCCCTCCAGTCCCAGATTCCCCACAGCTCTGCCAGTGGCCTCTTGGTTTCTCTGGTTGTTGTGGAGTTCCGGAATGGTTTGGGTTGGAAGGGAATTTAAAGCCCATCAATGGACCACTGGACCAGGTTGCTCCAAGCCCCATCCAGCCTGGCCTTGGACACTTCCAGGGATAGAGCAGCCCCAGCTTCTCTGGGTAACCTGTGCCAGGGCATCTCCACCCTCACAGGGGAGAATTTCTTCCCAGTATCCTGTCCAACCCTGCCCTCTGTTTGTGGGAAGCCATTCCCCCTTGTCCTGTCTCTCCCTGGTGCTGCAGCACCCCTTGCACAAACCCTGTGCCAAGGGCTGTGCTAATGAGGCCAAGACTGTACAATTTATTCATCATATCATAAGTGGAACGTGCTGGTCAGAGATGAAAGCTGTGATTCACTGAGCCCTTATGCTATTTCTGTCCATGCTTTTATTCACTTGATTTCTCTTTCTTAATCAACACGGATCAGTTCACAGCCTTAGAATTCATTATGCACCGTCTCTTCGTCCTCACTTTCTACCAGATCTTTCAGTAGTTCACGGCAGAGACTGATTCTCACTTAATCAAGTTTTAGTTCAGAAGTCAGTGGCACCTTGCGCTGGCTGTGATTAATTCCCTCACAATTCCATGGGCCATACAAATGGCTTCATTAGGAACATAGCATATGCTCATGTTTATAATTGGTTGAGACTGAAATATCTTCGTCTTTGTCTTCTATATTGTTTTTTAGAGCAAATGAAATAACACATGTATTTTTACTTGTGCTCTAATGAGTTCAGGAACTACTTAGACTCTTTTACACCAAGTATAGATTCACTTCTGAATTGATGCTTTACATTGAAGAGTAATTTGGAAAACAGCAGCAATTTGTTTCCAATTTAAGGAATTTTCTTTTTTTCCACCTCCTTGGAAAACTCAGAGCTACCTGCAGTTTCTTTCCTCTTGATTTGGCTCTTCAATCTTTTGTTGAACTATTTCCCGTGTTTGCTGCTATTCTCCTTTGGGGAAATACTGTCGCACAAGTAAAATATGGAACGTAGCGTTTCCAACAGCAGCTACCAGGCAACCCTAAAGTTCGGGATTTTTCATTCTGACACAAGTGCTTGATACTGGAAATGAAATATTTCTGCTTTGGCTCATTTGATTTGTTCCTTTAAATAGATCGAGTGGAGTACACCAGGTGTCTGGAGCTCTACCACAAAATAAAAGGAGAAATTAATAAGGGTTTAGATGATTTTAAAGATAGTGAGAGTGGTTTAATGGGAGAAAAATTTACTGTCTCCATTGTACAAAATCAAGCAGAAACAGGCTGGTGCCAGCAGCTGAACAATGTAAAATAATGACTGGCTTTGGCTCTGTGAGGCTGTTCAAACCAAATGATTGAAATTATCTCAATGACGTGTTCCCAGTTCAAGAGAGAAAAACGAATTTGTGAGTATCGTGCGTTTCTGGCCTTTGTAATTCCACTCTCTTTTCACTTCTGGCTGCATTCTCCCCAGAATTTGGGATAGCAGTGCAGGGTTCTGGGAAGGTGAATTGCTGGCAGAGGGCTTGAAAAGGATTAATTATCATCATGCCAAGTTAGAAAAGATTTTTTTTCCTTCCTTGGTTTATAATGTGGTTGCAGAGACCAGCAGTCGCTGCTCTGAGTGAAGTCTCCAACCCCAGAGAGGTCAGCTTTATTCTGTCCATTTTGCAGGTGGTTGAAGAGGAATTCACATGAATTTCAGACAGGTTCTATAGATTTCTGACAAGACTGTACTAAACAGAGTCACTGATCTTAACATCCATCTGAGCTTCGCTCTGAGCAGCTCAGACTCCCTGTCTTATGACAAAAGGACACTTCCTTAGCATCCGAATCTTCTGTGTTTACCTCTGTGTCTTTTAGGAATTATATCCACACTATCAATATGGTTAACTCCAAGTCCTGACTGAGCTGAAGTTGCCACAGTAATTCCAGATATATTGTGTGCAGTATTCTACAGCAGAACAGGAGAGTTACAACAAACTGTTTACCCCCTAGGGCCAGCGGTAACATTATTTGAAAAGAAAACAGAAATGATTAAACCATTATGGCCTCTGACTCTCTCACTTGGTTGACAAGCTCTAGCTGGTTAGAAGGTTAGATAAATTTGATGACTATGTTTAAATTACAAGATATGATGATAAACTTTTCAAGAGGATATTGCTGTATTTAGTCAATCGCTCTAATAAAGCACTGCTTGTAGAAGCTTTTACTCAAGCTTTCTTTAGAGCTGTCAAGACACTCTTTAGTCAGTGACTTTTATTGCTTGTCTCTATGCAGTGTTTGTTGAGCAGCTGATTATCTGATCATAGAACAGTGTCTGGTGTGCTTTGCGAAAGAAATATTTTATTTTTATTTCTAGTGCTTCAGCAGGACAATTTCATATTGAGTGCATCTGTTCGTATTAGTCATAGCTAACGTAGCTCAAGGGAGCCCCATGAAGCTGTATAGATTTTTAAAAAACTTTTGTGACAGATATATTGCTTTATGACTTCCCACTGGGCTGATTTTTGCTATTTTCTGAAACTTATTTAGTAGAAAGCCTTTTTTAGGATTATTACTGTTAATTATTTTCCTTAAAGTAATAAGATGCTTTTTAAATTTACAACATGAAAGAAGTTTGGTGTATACATCAAACATCATAATCTGACTTCAGTGCTATTTTGGTATCTCTTTTTTTTTTTTTTTTTTTTGGTTGAACTTGATGAATTAGAAGCAATTATTTTGTGCAGTGTGGGTGTTCCTGAAAAGTGTGTGGCTTTTTGTGTATAGTCTCTTTCCTTGCATTTAAATCAGTTTCCAAACACTGGTCAGGGCTTGGTTTTAGGAAGAAATCTCTAAAGAACACCACAAGCCAGGAGGGAATTGTGCTGTAATTTCAATAACTGTAAGTGTTTACTGGCAGTCCGTATGGAGGTACAGTTAAAACATTCCAAATGGTAGCATGAAACAATCCCTGACATCCTCTGCTCCATAAGATTCTGTGACATCTCTTTGGCCTTTGCCTTGTGTCTGGGTTGTGCTCATGGAGAGTTTCCCTGGGCCTCAGTGAATTCCCCTGCTGTGTGTCAGAGGCTGTGCCCATGGTGCTGGTGTGAGTGAGGCTGGTGCTCACACACCGTGCCCGTGTCACAGAGCGTGAGGGGATGTGAGATCCAGGAAATGGATATGGCTGAGAGGGGCAGGAGAGCCCTCTGGAGCCCTCTGGGTCATCTGTGCCTCACATCCCTCGGATGTGAGATTTTACTCCATGGATTGTTCCTCTTGTAAGCAGCTGCTGCAATGCATCCCAGCGGTCCATGAAACTGTTCCACTGTAGCTCACAGAGTGCATTAAATCTGCAAAGTA
This sequence comes from Falcunculus frontatus, assembly GCA_013398115.1. NCBI lineage: Eukaryota > Metazoa > Chordata > Aves > Passeriformes > Falcunculus > Falcunculus frontatus. Next base: position 221,471 of record VZRV01000136.1, read on the forward strand.
CTGCTGAATTCTCTGGCTGACAGTCTGTTATTACACCATGCTGTATTTTTACTTTAATGTGCGTGTACCTCCAGGAATGGTGCTGTAATTAACAGTATGGTGTGTATGGTGTATGACCCTCTCAGTGCTCCGTGCTCTCAACACAAGTCCATTAATTTGCTGATGGTTTGGTCCTTACTGATACTTCACCTCTTAATGTTCTGTTTTGCTGCTGTCTCCAGGGAGTGGGCAGTGATATGAATGTCTCTCCTCACACAGCAACTGAAGATGCATTTCCTTCAAAGCCTGCAGTCGATTTCCTAAGTTACTATTTTTGCTCAATTTGCGATAGACTTGAGGTCTCATTCCTTATTAAGTTGTTGTAAAGCTCCCTGTGACTCTGGTTAGACTGGAATCAACACAGACAATGGGGGAAATCCCACTGCTTGCCTCTCCTTTCATCCACAGGGCTGTGTCTTAATGGCTTGCAAACTTGCAAACTTTCTCAGCTGAAGTCATCTCACATTTGGAAGGGATTTATGTTTCTATTTCTTGCTGTATGGATTTGTCCTTTGACTTTTCCATGTAGGTTTAAAATACAATGGAAGTGCCTGAACAGTCTGTCCACAGAGATGCCGGTTACACTGAAGTAATTAAAGTCGTGCCAGTGTTTCCACTATAAAATGCATTTCTCCAAGTTTTATTACTGAGCTTCAGTAGTTTGTTCTTGTAAACAAGATGTACACTCAGACAAATTGTTTTGAAATGTGTTTTAAATGTCCCTTTTGCAAATTTTTGAGCTGTAACACAACTGAGGAGAGACCTGAGCACTTGGCTGAGTTTTGGCTTTCATAAATCACAGAGAAATGTATTATTTTTCCTAGTGAAATGGTGCAACTTGTACCTAATGAGCCTCACTGCTGGTGGGGACATTAGGCTTAACATTTGCTTCTGCTGTGATTTCAAGGAAACATAAAAATGAGAAACTATTACTGTTATGCGCAGATTAAAAATTCTACCTAGGCCTAGGTAGCTATGGGGCATGACTGAATGTTTCTTTTTTTTTTCCCCTTAATTTACAACAACAAAAAAACCTTTACAAGACTTTATGGCACTATGTAACTAGAGAAGTTACAATGTATCTAAGGAGAAAAATAATGTCAGTAGGTTAGATGTTAAAGACTATAATGCTAATGATAAATATAGCCCAATTAAACTGAGCCACAAACTTTTCCAGCAGGTTCTATCCTGCTTTAATGACTGGGATTTACTGCCAGAAAACTCCATCTCCTTGAGACTGATATAAATAGAGACATAAAATGTCAAGCTTGACAAGTAGCATTTCATATCAGGCGCTGCCTTGCTCATTGTGTTCTCCAGTCACTGATTGTCCTTTAATACCAAATTGTAAACCCACCTTTTCAATCAGCTTCAAGCCAAATGTTCTCTATTATAGTGTAACAGCCTCTGCAGTAAAAAAGATTTTGGTTCTGCTGAGCCAAGAATTTGCCCTGTGCATAACTCCCCCCTCCCCATCTCTGGATTTCCATGTTGATTTTAAATATAATTTGTCATTGGGGAAATTTCTTCCCATTTCTGTTGCTCTTGGATGCCGTCATAACTTTTTGGTACTGAGAAATTATTTTCTTGCTTGCAATTAAAAAGAGTAGAAATAAGATCTATCTCAGTGCATAGTTTAAACCTGTCATAAAGTTCTAGTGTAATTTAAGTGTGTGCTTACAAGAATTTGAGTTTTAAGAGGAGAGGACATCTGCAGCCTGTGTAAATACCCATATGTGTTTGGGATTATCAAAACTCTGTAGGGGGAAACTTTCCAGTCTTTACATTGTGGAAAACACGGAGAGAAATTCCATTGAAGGAATTTAATGAATTCAAAGACTCATGTGAAAATCAGTATTCCAGTTATTGTACAAACCAAGAAGAGCCAGTGATCTTCTGTTGGATATTGGAAGTAAAAGAGAGAAACCCCTAAACAGTTGGACAAATATTCTGTTCCTTTGGGGAGTGAGAAAATTCATCAGTGAAGGGAATCCAAAGCAGGCATAATGCAATACCTGGCATGGTTGGAAGGACAAACAGATGGTTTGAAGAGTAGGCTGGAAGAATGGAAGTGCAGAATATTTGCACTGGAGCAGGATTAGGTGACTCAGTTGCTGTGGAAGGTTTGTCAGTGGGAATGCAGTGGAACAGAAGGTCAGGACGCGATCCAGAAACTGCGGAGTAGAGCAAGGTGAGGAAGCTGCAAAACCTAGCTCTGCCAGAGGAAACACTCAACATAATTACCATCCCAATTTGTATTACATAACTTCAGAAGATGAGGTCTGCATTTAATTTATGAATGGGATACAATCTGGAAGGATTTGGATGTCTTCTTCCTTTAGTCACTCACGCTGAATATGTAAGTGTGCGTTCACAGTGCCCTGTACCCTCAGCTGAAATGACTGCTGGTTGTTAAAAATAAATTCAAGGACAAGCAGTTGACTTCAGTTAAAAATATAAGCAACGAAGGGGTACAGCTGTACTGGGATAGCATTTGGACTACCATGGCCTTGATACCTTGTTCACGATGTTATAAAGCTTCGTTGTAAGAAATGACTCAAATACTCTTTTTATTTCTTGAGCTTATTCTTATATACAGGCTTTGAATGGGAACATTTCCTGAGTGGTAAATTGTGTTTTGCCTTTGTATCTTCTGTCTTCATCTCTGCCATCTCATAAAATGTTCATTATGTTGAGCCCAAAGCGACTGAACTGAACTTTCATGGGATGATTTGAGCTCCACAACAAAGCCCAAGATCCAGGCACTTGCCTGAGCTCATAACTCTCAGCAAACAATTGTAACCTCTGAGGATCTGTAGTGCTCCTCTGAGTTTGTAAAGTGCTTTGAGACTTGTGGATGTAAAACATTGTGTAGATGTATTGTTTATCTGGTTTTACAAAGTAAATATTGATGCTCAGAACTACCTTGGTATTTTAGAATTAGGCTGTGGTGAATCAAAATGGTAATTTAGCAGTACCTGGGGCTGCAGTTTGTGGTTCCTTTGGGGTACAAACAGAAGAGGCTCTTAAGATACTTCAACTCGATCCTGTATATTTGTTTGTTTTGTTTCATTCTTAGTCTCTCTTCATTTTGGGAATTAGGACAGTGAGGTAAATTTCCATGTTTCCTATGGTAATTTGCCTAAAATCTTCAACAGCTGATGATGTCAGCCACATTTTGAACTACTGAAATAGAGTAGTATGAAGTTCCTAATATGCTTCCGTGCTTCTTTTTCCTGCCTCCTGTTCAGACAGGGTCAGCTCTGAGGTGAAATCAGGTTGCTCAAGGCTCTGTCTTGTCTGGTATTGAAATAAACCCGTTTCGGAATGGTCAGGGGACATAGCATGAGGAAAAGTGAAGATTTAAAAGAGATTCATTTCTCGCTGTGGTGTTTCTGTTCCAGAAGGGATCTTCCCCAATCCGCCACAAGAGGGAGTTTCAGCCTTTGCTATGGGGAACAAAAGCAGCACCAAAATGGGCCATGAGCGCTGGTGCCCAGACTGGTTCCTTCAGATAATCCCAGTTAAAAGGGATTCATGCACCAAAATCCATTGCCCCAAATCCCAGGCTGAGACTGGCGGAGGTGTTCCCATCACTGCTGTCTTTCAGCTGTGGGGTCTTTTAGGAAGAGCTGTTTCCTCGTGTCTCCATGGCAGGTATTTAGGTGGACTGTTGTCTCTAAGTTGTACTTGTTGGTCATCTGTGCAGTAAAGATGATGGCTCTTCCTGCTGTGCAGCTGAAGAGCCTTTGGAAGACGAATGGGAGCCATTCTCTCATCCCTTAGCTCCAGGTTTGTGCTGTAGCCACTTTTAGGGAATACAGCGCGAGAGGAAAGGCCTCTTGGGGAGAGTGTTGGTGTGCAGGGCTGAGGACCCTCACCCAGCATGGTCACTGCTGAACTTTCACCCTGGAGGCAGATACAGCCCCCAGCTGTTGATCAGGTGTTTTCCATCCTCTGGTCAGAGGGCATTAGTCCCAAGGCTTAGCTTAGTTTGAGGGAAACACAAGGATGAATATCAGATAGGTCTGTGGCCTTGAACTGACAAGCCAAGTAAATGATGCTGATTGATACTGAAAGGCTCAGCTGTGAGGAAGCCAGGAATGGGTTTGCTCTTCACCCTTTAACTGAAACTGTTCCCCACTTCTGGGTGCTTCCAGCATGCTCAGGAAGGTCAGAAACGTAAGGGCAGACTTTGAAAGTTATTCTGAGCAATTGACTATGAAAACAGGGCTGTTATTTATTCTCCTGCTAAAATTATTTGTGCAGAGAGCGAGACAGAGCGCAGTTGTATCATGCCAGCCACCTTCACTGGTTCTCAGCTGCAAATTAAAGTAAGAAAAACTAGAGCAACTTTAGTTTAAGTGAATTTGAAAAACCTCTCCTCAGGATGAAAATAAGGAATAAAGGCAGAAGTCTGTCTCTGCAGATCTTCTGTGAAGCACCAGATCCAAAAAGGGGCCTGTGTTAGTAAAAGCTAACTGCTTTTAATCTATTGTAAGGCTGCACTCTTATGAAAAACCTTCTGGCTGAATGGTACATTCACTTATGTTTAACCAGAAAATCCATTAGAGGCACAGAATAGATCTTAATTTCAGATTGGGTGAAAGGAAGCCAAGGCTGAAACACCACGAATATGTGGCAGAAGCTTAAAAAAGCTAAGTTAAAGGAACCAAATGAGGGAATTAAAAGAAATACAAAATTATTCAAAGGCCAAAGGAAGGCTGTCATGAAAATACGGTTTTTCTGATGACCCATACATTGTTCTGCAATCCCTATTTCAAATTATCAGAGTTTTGGGAACACTGCCCAGTGATTAGTTGGGACCTGCATAAGTTCTCCTGCTTTCTTTTCCGGGGAGAAAATACTGCCTTTTTGGACACATATAGAGAACAGCTCTTTCTAAGGACCTTTCCCCAGTTTCTCTCTGGAACTCCTGCATCATGAAGGGGGATTTGCATCCTTAACACCACAAATAGGCTGCACAGTTTGCTACAAGGAGTAGCTGTGAGCTCAGGAAGGTCTCTGTAACAAACACTTCTGTTCTCATATGGAGACAAACAGAATTACTTTCAGCTTAAGTGCCCTTCCTGCTTAAACTACTCACTTAATGTTGATTTAGGAGAATGGGTTTTACATAACAGATGCAAATTATACTCCTTGAGTATCATCTCGATCCTTGAGATCAAAATCCTATTTCTCTTGGGTGAAAATGAGTGAGGTTTATTACAGGTTAAGTCTCACTATTGCTACTCCGGTATTAGCGTGAGGTTCTGCTCTGTGGGAAGGAATTGGATCCTCCTCTAAATCCATTCTCTGTGCGTTCATGCAGTGGGGTTTGTGGGCATGTTGGAAGGGTATGGCCTACCTGAAACCTTTGCTTCTCTTCTGTGGTTTCTTTCAACAGCACAGCATCTTTTACTTTGTCCATGTTCATTTTTTTGTAAAGGCAAATTACTTCCCATGTTTATTTGTAATACATCTACCAACAAAAATAAATGCTCTAAACACATTTTAGAAATTCTTATTTTAAAATATGAGGCATAAGTTCCTGTGAGTTTAGAGAAAAGACAGCACAGATTCTGTGGTAAATCAGTTTGTGAGATTTGTCTAAAGCATTCTGTAACTCCGCAGTCAGTGCAACTCAACATCTTTTCTCTTTGTTAAAGAGAATGCTCAAATCCATTAGTTAATTCAAGCTGAATAAACTCTGTGGTGTGCCAAATACTATAAAAGGGAATATTGAATTGTTCCTTGGAAAGGCCCCTAGCATCTGTCATGTCCATTCAATATTTTTTTACTAAGATGCAGATATGCTCCTGTGTCTTTATGAACCATCATAATGTGAGGTTTGTTCCGTATGACCAAGTAAGAATATGAGCCTGATGCTTGCTCAGCTGACAGCACTTGGTGAATCCGGTGATTGTGTTGTGAACTGCAAGGTCCTGGAGTTCAGGTTCAGTCTGATGGTGACACAGTTCCTGTGTGCGGGTTTGGGTTTGTGACCTCCTACTGCAGCAGTTCAGAGGAATCCATTACCCTTGGAGTTATTCACAGCACTGCCACTCCAGCTCAGTCATGTGTCATTTCAGAATTACACAAAGCCCTTCCCAGGGAAAGGTGAACATTCAGGAAACCAGGCAGGAGGATGTCACTGGCAATGCTGAAGTTTCAGAGTGTGACAGCACCGGGCAGTGGGGCAGCCCTTGCGTGGGCTGCAATACCCAGCTCTTGGCATCTGCTCGGGAGGGCAGAGAGCAGAGTGCCCAAGCTGATTTCTCTCACAGTTACAATGTGGGGAATGACTGGAAGAGGGGCCAGAGAAGCATCTCAGGGCTCGCATGAAGGCAGATCTTGGCAGAGGCTGTTACACTGAGGCTGTCAAAACCAATCGAGCAGGAGCAGATTGACACATTTGTGCTAAAGGGCCTGGAGTGAAAGCAAGCACGGGAGTGCAGGGGGTGTGCCTGTGACCCTGGGGTGCTGTGAGGCTTTCAGAGGTGAATATTCACATTTATCTAACTGATAAGGCCCTATCATGTCATCTGTTTATAGAACAAATCCATCTTTTGCCCGTATTCTGCTCAGCCTGACTGAGGGCACAAAACTTTTCCTCCAAAGCAGGACAAGGAACAACAAACAGTAGGTCTTTCTGAGGCAGCAATGCAGAGCCACTGGCACATCCCTGGACTGAGCTATTGCGCTGGGAGGGAATAGTTGCTCTACAGCCTATCATTGGTAAGCAAAGCTGCAGGGAGACTTTACAGATATGGTTTCTCCATATTTAATTTATGCTGCCTGCATTCAGATAGTGAAAGATCATCCAGGGAGCCTTTTTTGCCATTGGAATAGCAATGCCTTTTCTTTCCAGCCTTCTTTGTGCTTTTGGAAACTTCATGCTATTTTCTGTGACTGTGTTCTACCTTTATATAACCCAGGTAATATTTCACAAGCATTTCAATGGACAATGCTGCTGTCAAGGACTGTGGTGCTGCTTCTCACATTATATTGCTAAGCAACATACAATACAGCAGCATGATACCTTCTGCAGTTGGTAAGGAGTCAAGCTCCAATATTCAGTAAAATTATTCTGATCTACTTTTCCATTACACAAGAATCCACTCATTTTAACACATAAACGATTTGTATAATTAGATGTACACATACAGATTTGTATAATTAGTAACAGAATCAAAAGTTAGACATTTTTGAGGGTTTTTTTAAATTCTGAGAGTTAAATATATATATTTTAATATTTTTTCCTAATTACTCCCAGAGAAGTTGGTCTTAGCCATTTTGAGGTTGTGTGGCTTTCACTTGACTTTGTCAAGATTTGCTTTTATTGAAGTACCAGTTAAGTAAAATGCTTCAACTCTGAAGCAGGTTTGTTTGCTTACCTGCTTAAATTTACAGATGTGCTGGAGTACCTCACTCAGCATGGACCAGCTTGAGGGCAGAGAGAGGATGTCAAATCTCTGTTCAGATCAACACAGATATTTTCATAACATCTACCTGAAATACAGTCTATAGCACTTGATAAGGTGGAATCTCAGTTCTCTCATGTATTCCAAACTCTGATCACTCTGTAAATTCACATCTGACATTTCATAGTGGAGATCATTTTTGTCAGCTAATCTCATCTCTATAGAAACGGTTGCATATTTTTGTTTATATTGATATTTTAAATAATTCAATAGGACCATCACTCACAATGTGAACCTCCTTTGGAGGGGTATCTCTAAAGTATTTCAGTAGACCATGAGAGGAGGATTGTGGCATTTGGAGATTTATTGAAGCCTTTCCTGTGAGTTGTTTCCCACTGGCTTTCAGCAGCATTAGCACCAGTTCCACTTGCTGGCCCCGGGTAAGCAAAACTCTCACGTCGTTGCTATCAAGGGCTGTTTCAACATTTTACTCTCAGCATTAGCTACTGTGATAGGGATCAAAGGAGACTTTGTATTATTCATCTGGTACCTTAAAGGCTTGGAGCATGAGGTCAAAATCAGAGTTATTGTCAGTAATGAAATGACAAACTGTGTAATATTGAGCAAGGCAGGATCGGCAAAACTGGCGATGTGGAACAGAAATTATATAGGTGCTTCCAGGAGGGACTGCTGAGAACAGCTGGGCTGATGTGCTGGGAGGGAAGGACTTGGGACTATGAGAAGCTGTTTCTCAAGGGAAAGCTTGATCCCCATGGAGGTGGTCTCTCCCCTGGCTGGGTGTGGGATGTGTGGGTTAGAATGGTGCTCCTCCAATAGTCAGAACGGTGCCGGGACCTCTCCTCTCTGTGGGTGCCAACGTGCCCACTGTGCTGGGACTGCTTGAGAGGGAGGCAAGACCTGTGTCTGGGAAACTTGCTTCTTCCCCATGGATTGTATCTTTGTTTTCACATCCTAATTTTAAAAAGAGAGACCGAATTTTGGGGAGCTGCGTACCTCTGGAGGGGTACTTAACTCTCCAGGTGGCATATGGAAGAAAATACAGGCTTTGAGGATAATAACAGTGGGTAGGGGGTGAGGTAGAGCAGCTCAGTGTGAGAGAAATGGTCTTCACTGGAACAAGAGCAGAGTAAACAGATTGGCTGATAATGCTGAATACCAGGCAATTTCCTTTTAAATTAGCAGATGGGAGGGAAAGGAATATAAAAGGAAGTAAAAGAAAAGAAGAAGCTAATGATGAATGTTGAACGGGAACAAAATGTTGCCAAGACATCACGAGAGAATGAAGAATTGATGAAGAAAGGGAAATTAAATTGGTGCTTGATACGGGAGCTCAAAGAGCTTTAAAGCCCCGGCTCCAGTGTCTGAGGAGCACTTTATAGGATCCTGGGACAGATGCGTTTTACTGACATGCCCCTTGTGGCTGCAGAATTGGACACGGGGAGGATTTTGTGCTGATGATAAAAACCTGCAGCAGAAGAGAAGCCCAAGAGGGGATCTCATAGTCTGTGCAGCCTGAAAAGCGTTTCTGAGCATCAGGCAAAGCCAGTTTCATCTGACACTAAAATTATTCTATCAAGTGATGGGAACTGATTATAGAAATTTGTTGTATCTACTTGTCAGAATAAGAAGGCAATCGAGGACACAGCTAAATCAGATAAAAGTAGGCTGCCAAAAAGGAGGGGGAAAAAAAGCACTTTTAATTCTTTCAGCCATTCTAATAATTTCAGTTAGAACAAAGCAGAAGGGTGGAGAGTCTGAAGATGGTAATATTGCCCAGGGAGAGGTGGACACACACGTCTGAACAGTCAACAGGATCAGCAGCTGAGTCTAAAGCAGTTCCACACTGCAGCAAGTCAGACTTGATACAGAAAATGAGTAAGTTAATGAAAAGATGAAGAAGCTGTACACACTTTACTGGAGTTTCTAGAGGAGATGAGCTGTACAGGAAGATTGGTGGTAAAACCCAGCGTGTTCCACCAGGAAAGCGGGTCTGGAATGAGTGGGTAAAGTAAGCAGAGACAGAATGCCAGCGTGGAAATCCAACTGGATTAATCACCTACATACACAGAGAGAGGAACTTGTACTTTTAATTTGGGTTTAAGTAGACTAAGATGGTTTTCATTCATTTCTTGTCTTTGTAGCTATATTGCCTAAAATGCTGTGAGTAAATGGTAATTCTACTTGACCTTCATCTGTGCTGAGCTGAGAAGTATTTCAGGGTAAATGGAAGAAGCATCTGAGGGCCTATCTGTGGTGGGTGAATGAACCAAGAGGGTGTGCTTCCTGAATAACTGTTCTAGATTCCCAAAACACTCTGTAGAAAAGACAAAGGATAAGCCCCACATGGACTAATTGGAGAAGTATCATAGGAGTCAGGAAAGGAAGTGCAGGATAGATGATTGATTAGTCAGGATTTCTTGTTCATCAGCATAATGAATAGCAGGTCTGAAGCTCACAAGGATGCAAAGATGAGCGTTTATTTTCTGTCTTTTCACCTTATGTTTCCTCTTCCTGTTGATTTCAGTGAAGTTTCTCATTTTCTAGCCAAGTCTGAAATGAGATTTGCTGGAAGTACTTCACACCCACACCAATATCTCAACAATTCTGTGGAAACCTTGGGTTAAAAACTGGTTTCTCTGTCAGGTACTTCCATCTGTTTCTGAGGGCTTGGCTCAGGCAGAGCTAATTGAGTAAGAACAGAGACTGTGTTCTCATACTTTTGTTTTGCCTAAAGCAAGGGAGAATATTGAAAAAGTGAATGCGAAACCAGAAGTTAATGGACAACAAAAAGGAAGACTGACAGTAATGTCCCAAAAAGAGACATTATAAGCTTTTTTTTACCAGAAACAGATTAGAAACCTTAAGAAAGAATAAGCCATCATTTATCTTGGGTTTCACTTTCCGTGTGACAGCAACAAACAAAAGTTAGCTCAAAACCTTTGCATTTTGCTGTGGGAATTTCATGTAACAAGAGCCCATATGGAGTAATTTAGCCTGAAAAAGCCAGTGAGATGAAGAGGCTGCTTGATCTGGAAGGACAACAATTGGCTGAATCTCGAAACTGAAAGGGAGAGAAGGAGGAAAAGACTGGAAACAATAAATGAAGGAGAAGAAGGAGCAGGCTCAGAGCAGACAAACTGACGGCCTTTGAGGGCTCACACTTATGTTTTAATGCAACAGCTTTGTTCACGTGCCTAAACACTGTCTGGAATTTTTTCTTCTTTCTGAGTTCCATGTATTTCTGGAGACAACTTGCAAATGGAAAGGAATCCAGTATTTCTGTACTGTAACTATGGATGTACGGGAATAATCTGCTGCTCTGTGGTGATTGAGATTTCAGAGGATCTGGATGTCACTTTTTTCCCTCATTTACACTGAGTATGACACTGGTCATACCTGGAAGAGGGAAGAAAAGATGATCTTCAATATACAAAAAGATTTATAAATGCTTCATCAGGGCTACTTTTCCAGCAGCCACTGTTAAAGATTTAGTAGTTTACTTGGATGGTATTTCTTTTAGCCTGGACCTTCACAGAAACATCAGGTGGAATTTCTGTCCATGTTTCAAGAGTCTGCACATGATTTCCTCCCATAGCTGTGCAGTAAGATCCCAGCAGATCTACGTTCACTATGAATTTAGCTTCGTGCAAGAAGGAAGGATGAGTAAATTTCGGTGTAATCTACACTTGTAAGATACTGACCCAATGTTTGGATATCCTCAGGATCCTGGTTAAGTATCCAAATGTCTGTATGAGTATTTCTCTGAATTCCATGGGTACTTTTTGTCCGAGTTTCCCTTAATGATACATTGATATTACACCTGTTGCTATTGTATTTCATTTCCATAACACGGCGTCAAAGAGAAATGCACTCTCTAAGGCTGTCCATCCACTGAGGCAACACACGCTGATCCCTGGGCATCCGGAACGGGAGCAAAGCTGTTGCAGAGTTTTTCAAAAGAGCTGAGAAAACAGCAAATGCTTCTTGTTCCTGTTTCTAGGAGACAACTGCAGGAACATAGTGAGGAATCTGTAGAGTCAGCTTGGATGGAATCTCAGCAGACAGCTCAGTAAATTGGGCACAGAGCTCTGGGTGTTGCAGGCCTTTTGTTATTTCTGCCCAGGAGTCAGTTTAGTTTTATTTTCCTCTATTAAACTGCCAGTAGGGTTTTACTAAAGAAGCCCAAAGACACTTTCCTCAGTCTGAAGTGTACAGTAGCAGGAGGTAATGTTATATTCTAGTGACCCTGAATGAATGTCCTGATGTTATTATTAATTTTCGGGGTCTTTAAAATATTGACTACATTTGTTTGTTGGCATTTTTCACGGTAGAATATTTAATGTGTCCTCCTTTAATAGCCGTAGTTGTATTTTCTATAATTACTATGGAACCTGTAACTCTGAAGCATTTTGTTGGGTTTTTTTCTTTAGAATTTTGTTTGTTAATGATTACAAGAGTTAGTAGTTTGTGGCAGAGATTTGAATAGAGATAAAAGGCTCGGTCTGTTGGGCAAATGGCTTCTGAAAGCAAAGGGGGTTCAGGAAGTGCCGTGTTTTGGGCACGTACCAGACAGAACTGCTCTTCCACCAGAGAACATTCTGATACACCAAACTCCTAATGGTTCACAGCACAGAGAGCACTGATGGAAGGTGTGACAGGAGCCAGTTCTTGCACTGATATCCTGGGGAATGTCTTTCACATTGGCTCTTTCTCCAACAGTGATCTTGCAGCTTTTCACGCTCCATTTAATCATTACACCTTTTTTTTTGCACATGCTTTTTCTCTGTGGTGGAGCTTTGCTGAGTTCTGGATGAAAAGTTGCCACCTCAGAAGTGTGATTAGAGCATCACCTTCTTCCAAAAATTAAGATAAAAGCCTGCTGACTTAATAGCAGGAGTGTTTGCACAGATAGACTCTTCATAGCTGGGGCTGCTCTGCAACTGGGGCCTCCTGAAGATCCCAGTTATATTTGACTTCTCTAAATGAAATGGTTAAACTGGGGAGAATCTCTTGTGGAGATTCTTCCCCCCAGTATGAAGTAACCAAGGCTGCATCATTTCCATTTGTGCCTGTGACATATTCAAGCACATTTCTAAGAGCTGTAGTTCAGCTCAAGCAGCAAAGCAGCACAATAGGGCTTTGGCATGGACTTTAGGAGTCAGATGATCCCTGCACTTGCTGTCCAGGGCAAGATAAGCTGCATCTCAATGGGAACAGCCCCAGCCATGAGCAGTGACTTTGAAAATGTGCCAGGTAAAGCCAAAGAAACTGAAGCTGGTTACTGGGTATGAATTGTTATTCAGCCCTCACAAAAGAGGAGGCTTTGACAACACCCCCGGTAACCTTGGCAAAGGGTTTTGTTAAGCAGGTCTGTGCCTCACTGGCTTTTCAACCCGCAGGCATTCATTGCTCCCTCCTACATGGGAATTTGTGTTCCGGGAAGGGCTGGGTGGTGGTGGCAGCTGGGGCATCACGCTGGGCCTTTGCACTGCTCCCAACAGCCGCCTCCAGCCGCTGCCATGTAACAGAACCCACTCTGCTCCCAGGGAGAAGCAACAGAAACTGCCCTCACTCCTTCCTGGAGACAGCCAGCCTCAAAGGTTCTCATGTCTCCTTGTTCAGTCACAGAATCCTGGAGTTCTTGAGGGTTGAAAAGACCTTTAAGATCGTCGAGTCCAACATGGGTTTCTCCCATAGTGGGACACTACTGAGGATGACGAGTTATCTTCTGGATGAATGGAGTATTATTTTGAAGAATGGAATGTTGTTCTCACAGTGTCTCTTGGATGCACTTGTTTATACAATATTTCTACTAACTTTTTCCTATAGATCTTTAGGCACCTGGTAGAACGGAAAACGGGCTTTTTATAGACTCTACTGACTGTGTTCTATTGCTACTATACATAAAGTGGGAAAACCTGGTCCAAACAGACCTACAAAGGAAATCCTTTCCCCTGAAATAAATCCAAGACCAGTTATATCACCACATGTATGCTGCACACTTAGACTGTATTGCTTAATCTGGAAATAAACAATTACTTCATGATAAAGATTCAGTGCTGATCTCTGTGGCTGATAAAAGAGAGATGAGGTGATTTGCCCCAAGCTTTACAGCAAACCAGAAGCAAGGGTCATCTTTCTTGTTTACAATTTCATGTTATGGTGTAAAATAAATGCCAGTGTGAGTGATGATTCCATCTGTTAGGAAAAGACATAGGAGTTAGGAAGTAGCAGCTCCCAGTTCCTCCAGTGTAAAATCTGACATATTGAGCACGACTGGAGCCCGGGACATAAAAGATGCTGAGGCAAACGTCATGCAGCCATTAGGCAATTAGATAGAACTTCTTTTTCTGTCTCCAAACCAGCTATTGAGGGGAATGCAGAGATGTTCTGATTAGACAGTAACAGAAGACATTTAATTTCCGTTTCCATCCAACAATTTCTAAATTCCTTCCTTGGAGAGTCAGCTTTCCAAAACTCTCCATTTTGTGTTCCCCTTAACCTCGGGGTATTGCAGAGAACATGCTCGCTGGACTCCTCTTTCCACACTCATTTGTTCAGTGCGCTTGGCTCAGTTCCTGGGATTTGGTCTAGCACAGCCTCTGACCATTCAGCCATTTGTCTGAAAATCATTTCCCTCTTCACTTCTGCAGTTTCCCTTTCAGTGCCTGAGCAATTAAAATCCCAAGTGATCAAAGCCCTGGTCTTCCAACTGTCCCTTGTTTTTCACAATCATGGCATGAGCTCCTTTGCCTCACTGCATGAGCTGAGCTCAAACAAAGAAGGTATGACAATTGCTCAATTGTTAGGAATTGTGAATAGTCTTAGCCAAAATATTGACATCATTCTGACTTACACATTAAGGATTAATTTTTACTAGGTCTGTAACTAGAGATTAGCAAATGATTTGGATGTCATTAAAATCAAATTGATTGTCACAAAAAATCATTGAGGTCTAAATAACTGTTGCTTTTCACTTTCCTATCTTGATTTCTTGATCTTAGCTATTCTGTAGCATTGCTGGATTATTTCTGACTCTCCTCAAGGAAAGATTTCACAGGTGTTTATTCTTTTCTGGCTCTAAATTGTCTCTATTATGTATATGCAGCATCTGTTTCATGGTAGAATACAAATTGTTTCTCTGTGTATAATTTGTCTTGACTCAGATGTTCCTTGCGGAACTATGGATTCCTTTACGTCGGCAATCCTGATTCTCCAGGCATTTTTAGTCCCTTGTGATCGAGGAGTCAGTGAGTCACTCAGCCTGTGTTTGTATATCCCCACGTCCTGGGGTGTAGAATAGGCAGATGATACCTTCTCAGGCCTCCTCACCCCCAAAACGTCTCTAAATCCCTTCCATACCAATTTTTGACAGGCTGGAGGGGTGCAATGTGTCACTCAGAAGTTAAGACACCTTTTTCCATCAGACACTGATCCTGGCCCATGGACATGACCCAGAACAGGTGGAGCACTGCTGACAGGCTGTGCCATGTGCCTGCAGGCACGGAGTAGGTGTTTTTGTGGGGAAGGTGGAAAGAGGGAGGTTTTTTTGTTTTGTCAGTGAGTGGGAGAAGTATTGAAGTTGTAAAGAACATCGGGAGCGTAGGGTGCGAGGGGGGAGAATAGAGGGTTTGCAGCACTGTAATTTCCCCCAGGGCAGAGATCTCAGAACAGTATTTAATAGGGGCTATAGACTGTGCAGTACTTAAAACAAATAGATGGAAATGAGTCTTTCTTCTATTAATATGGCCTAGCCCTCAGGAACAGTGCTAAAATGGTTTTGCAAGGCACAGTTACCGCAGAGTCCTGTCAGGCTGCTGTTAATTCCTCCAGGCAGAGCTCCGTGTTTTGCTGCCTTCAGCCAGCCATTCATTTGTCCGCCCACAGCCCGGAGCCCCCGGCGGCAGCGGGGAGCTCCAGAGCCGCTTCCCTGGCTCTGGGAAGGGGGAGCTGCTGAGGCAGGAGCCTTACCCAGGGCCCGAAATAGCAACCCCTGCCTGCCTCAGTGCTCTGGCACCAGCCACGACAACCCCAAAATGCACTCAGGCTGCTTTAGGTGTTTAGAGCGATTCTTGCCTTGGATTCTGTGAAAAGCATTCTTTTGAAACAAGGTATGTTGTAATGCCTTAGCTGGAGTATTGAGGAAGGAGTTTGGGTTTGAGGTAAAATTGATCCTGAAAGCTAAATTTGAAGAATTATTTCAGGATTGTTGTAACAGCAATATGAATTTACTTTTCAGAGGCACAGCTTGGTTTAGAGTTGCACTTTGATATATTTTTCTGTTATTTTGTGGACATGTCTCCAGAGAAAAAGAAATTTTTATTCCTCAGCCAGGTGATGGAGTCTTCTTCCTCAGCCCTTGTACTGTATCATTTGTCCAAGAAGTTCAAAGCACGTAAAGCTGGGAGGTTTCAGCTCCTTTCCTGTGAGATAAGATATATTTCAATGTCACTATCACAGAAGATTGAGGCACAGAGAGCACTTCTGAATTCCGAGAGGTCTCAAGGAGGTCGTGGCAGACCCGAGGAGCAGAATGAAGGTGACCTGACTGGCAGTGCTGTGATCTGTCTGTCAGCTGATACGGGCTCTGTGGAGAGACTCTGGTGTCATTTACCATCCGAGTCCAGCCAAGCTGGGGCTCGTCCTTCAGCTCCTTTGCAGGAGCTTTTCCAACGCCAGCCTAGCAGCAGTCCCGGCTTGGCAGAGCAGGGAAATGCAGGACAAGGTCCCCAGCCAAAGGCTGCTGCTGCAGCAAGTTCAGAGTGCCCGGCGCAGAGTCCCGGAGCTGCCTCCCAGGCAGGCACGGGCTGGGCTATTCATTCTGCAAACAGCCTCCTTCCTCTCCAAGGCAGCCCGAGGGACACGGGGGAATGGCAGAGTTTATTATAAACTGAGTAAAGGAACAGACTATTGCTGGAGGAGATCCAGGGTTATAAAAGATTGGAGCGGGGGGGGGGAGGAGGAGGGAACAGGACATAATTTGTGTTTGTGCGTGAGGGGGTGCAGACTGGTGGCTTCGGCGAGGCATTCCCCAAAGCCTCAGGACCTTTGCCTGGTTTTGGTGGGATTTTGTGCAGTGCATACCGTGCTGTGTCAAAGCCCACTTACTTTTTATTGTATCAATCATCCTCTTTATGCAGCACCACGACTCGGAGAACGCTTGCAGGTCCTGTTCTGAATGAGCTGCGCTCGCTGCCAGCTCAGCCTAGTTACTGCTGTAACTTAGTCTGGGGGATGGGAGAAAAAGGTTGCTGCTACTTTAAATATAATGCATTAAGAGGATGCTGGAAAAAGGCCTGCATGCTGTAATACCCAGCCATCGAGTTGGAAAAGGAGCCAGATGTAATACAAAAGAAGAAACACAGCCTCTTATGGATGCTGCACTAATTCATAAATCAGGTGAATCAGCTTAGGCAACTGCTGTGTTTTTATGCCTCTGCTGCATGGAGAACTGCATGTTGGATGCTTTTATTTGAAGTAATGGAACCAGATAATCCTTTGGACCAGGACAACTCCAATGGTAAGAAGTACAAAACATAGAAGAGAGAGGGAAAAAAAAGGATAATGAGAGTGTCTGAGTTACCCATCCAGCTAAAGGCACAGGGGTAGGCATGTGTTTGTACTGTCTTCTGCATGGATAAGTGGAAATGAATGTGGGAATGTGCTTCACAAGAGCTTAGAAATCCCTCTGTTTACAGGGTCTGGAGACAAACGTGTAGTAGACTGCTACATTGAGATATTTATTCTACTGGAAGGAGCAGGAAGCAGGCAGAATTAACCTGTCTCCTGAGCAGACTGTGCAGAGGGAAGAGGGACCTGTGCATTCCACCTTATTCAGTTTGGGGGGCTTTTTGCCACTGAGAAAAGAATGGAACTTTGTGCCGTATGTGCTGTCAAATGTAGCATTTGGGAACAGATTCTTTATCTGCAGAAAGCTTTCCTACAGGCAGTTGCATGAGTAATTTACTTAGGAGGATATATTTAGCCAAGGACCACATAAATTCACCCTGGAATTAAAGTCCATGGTTAAAAATGCAGCTATTCCATGGATTTATAGCATTTCACATGCTGATGTTCTGCTATCCAGTCTATTGGAAAGCTCACAGAAAAGCATAAATTGAGGGGAAAAGTTGTTTGCAAGTCTTATTTCTCTGTTAGTGGAGAGAATTGGCTGCATTAAGGACAACAAAGTATTCATGTTTATGAAAACAATTTCAGATGGTGATTTTTGGAATAAATTGATTCTCAACTGTTTAATATGCATTTGGTATATTCTGAATGCAACTTGAAATCCACTAAATATTCCACTTCCTACATAAATATTGTTCAGGAAGTAGTTATGGATTTCCCACAGCATATTCTCTGCTGATAACTAGAGCTTCAAGTCCGATAAAACTGCAGTGTTAATATCACAGAGACCTAAAACTGTGTGGAAAGAATGTGGTTAAGGGAATGAAGTAACATTTAAACTATGTGAACAGTTGACTGGGCAGATATAAGTGGGCAGCACTGCTTTACTTGGGGCTCTGTGCCCTGCTGAAATCGAATTTAAAATAATCAAGGGCAGATTTCAGTGGCGTTTCAAATTATGATATTTGCATGAAAATATTAAGAGGAGAGTCTCACTCTTCTTATTTCTTTTTTCTATTTCACATGTAGTTATATTAATTCCTCTCTAGAAGAACAGCATCTACCTCTCATGTCTTATACCTCTTCTTAGACCACTGAGACACAGAATTAAATCTCATTTTCTTTCTAGCAGGAAGTTTTAGGATTTTCAGAGAAGTGCATGCCTAGTTTGAGCTGGTGTTAACAAATATACAAGCAAGTGTTCTTGCCCATCCCAACATTAGAATCTGGCCTTTAGGAGTCACAGAGAGTGTCTGGGTTCTGAGGGAAATACAAGTTTAGCTTTGTTTTCTCTAATATGTTAAATTTCTCACTAAATTTAGAATGCATACGTAGGTTCTCATTCTTTTCTTACAGACATCTAAAGTATATTCTGTCACATGGTGTAGGAACTCGTTTTCCTACCAAATATCTGAATAAGTCGGCAAACACTGGGAAGGTTCATAAGCTGGGAAATGAGAGATAAGCAAGCACTGCTGGTACCGGGGATGTGGGAAAAAACTTCACTGCTTCCCCTTCCTAACTATGTAAATCCCCATCTTCCTTTTAGTTTTTTTTAATTACTTTGATTTAAACTATCTCATTGTAAACAAATGGGTTGAACCATTTATTGATCAGAAGGTCAATTCCTCCCTGTGCTGCTGCTGGAGCTGCGGCACTGCAGGACTGAGCGACTCAGCTGCTGTTCTGAGATTCCAGGCATTATTTTGCATGAATTCAGGAAACAGAAAGTTCTCAGAAATCAGCCAGCAGAGTGCTGTTTAGAAAGATTTGCCCCTTGAGAACGTTCCCTTGCTCTGGGAGCAGCCCCTCGCTCCCTTGGATATCCAGCAGCTCTGGACACTCTGGGAACGCTTGTGTTTATCCCACTGGGCTGCTCATGTGACAAGTCTTAATGCCCTGGGGAGTGACCATGACTTGAAACTCCTGTGCTTGCTGTGGAAGTGCCTTTTTACCTTCAAGAATGCCAAATCAAATCCCCTTTTCTGCCAGCAGAATGAAGTTCATTTTTTAATTTTTGGTCTACCTGAGAGTCCATGTGGGTTGACCATCTACCTTAAAATTCAGCCTCGGTTCCTTCTGTGTTGCTTATTGCCAGCACAATCAATAGATCATTAATGACAGAAAAAGCTGTTCTGAAGAATTTGTGGCAATAATATACTTGAGAGTTGCTTTTTTTGCCTCCTGCAGCCCTTCCATTTGCTTACTAACATGCATGAATTCAGCTGGCAGGATGTTGGTGGAATATTCAAGACTGGGAAGCTGTGTCTCATTTCTTAGCACAAGTTGTTTTTTTTTCCTAATCGAATTAAGTTGCCAACTTTTCATGGAGATGCCTCATAGATTTATTATTGCTTGTAGCTGGAACAGGGAATCACCACTCATTTATGTGGGGGCCTGAAATGAAATTTAAGCTGTGTTGGTTGCCTTGATGTAACAGCCCCTGGGATAAAACCATCACCTGTGGGTGCAGTGGTTACTGGATTTTTCTCTGTGATTCTCCATGGAGCTGCAGTGCTTCAGTGCCTTGAACACAGCCTGACAGGCTGCTCTTCATTTGGAGATTTGTGCAGGGAGTTCTGTAACTTTTCTCCTTCTGTGCATGGGATAAAGGCTCACAGAAAGCTACAAGTTCTCATAGGGATTTTAAAAATCATTAAAGCAACCCCCACATTATTTTCTCCTTCTCCCCCACCCATTATTTTCTTTCCATTCTCTGGAATACAGGCGTGTAGAGAAAGATTCTTGTCATTTTATGGTGGCTCACAGCTCTGACTTTTAATGTACTTTTGGGGTTCTTTTTAATGTACTGGCATGGATTTACTCGATTCTTTTCACCAAAAAAAAAAAAAAAAAATTTTGGAAGAAACTTGCTGAAGAATGTGCTGATTCCGAAACCATAACCCTAAATTACCCATTTCGGAGGGATGACATATCAGAGCTATGGATTTCTCTTTTGTACTATAGCCACTTGCTGCTCCAAGAATAAAAGACAGCTCAGCAGCTTTCTGCAAGCTGGTGAAGATTTATAAGATGTTTTATTTGTGTGCAAACTCTTGAGTACAAAATATCTATGAATTATGCATTCATTGTGTCTTCTAATTGCTCAGATCTCAGCTTGTACAGCTCTTGTCAACACTGGAACCACCTCTGAGTTTATTCTTTTCTGTGTCCTGACAATATTTCTTTGTGATTTGGATGTTAATCCTTAAAGAGCATAAGATTTTTATTAGACTTTTTGAACAACCTTGTAGACCAGATCCCAGCTACTGGTTTTAGTGGAATCATGTTCCCTACACAATAGGTGTGAATCACGGATGCAGATTTTGTGCAACAAAGAAATAAAATTAAACCATTTTGCTTTAGTAACACAATAATTACAGCATATTTTTTCCAGTCTCTGACGTACACATTGAACCAGGTGAATTACTTGGATGACAGCCAGGCTTGAACTTTGTCTGCTGTTGGTAATTTAGATTCTTCAGGCACTGTTCTAGGGCAGTAATGACATCCTGGCCTCAATGACACCTTGACGTGCATTAAAAATCACACTTGGTAGAGAGGAAAACAGAAGCAAGGGCTGAGAACACAGAATTTTTTGTCAGTTGTGTGTGGTAGCGGAGTTGAGTGGGAAAGCTCCAGGGGAACAGGAGATCGAGGCTTCAGCAGATTACTATGTAATGATTTGTAGATGCATTCTGCAATTTCCAGGTTGGAAATTGAGGTGGGGAAAACCATTGCATGGAGTGGCTTCCTCTCTGTCCCTGCTGAAATCGGTAGAAGAGGGCAGAGCCAAAAAATAAATGAGCATCCCACTGGATTCTGGGCATTTAACAAGGGAGAACCATCCCTATGGAACCCTGAAGGAGCATTCAATGATTGTAATGTAACCTTCCCTACTTGGAGGTGCTGGAAACAGTCACAGTTATCTCTTGGTTCTTTGGAACTAAAGAAAAGGGTCTTTTCACAGTCAGGCAAATTCAAGGTCTCTCTTATATTCCTCCTAAAAGAGAGGAACTTCAAAGCAGAGCGTTGTGAGGGAACCTCCCAGATCCATCTCTTCCACACAGCACTGCCAGTCTCTCTCAGAACTTTCTACATCTGCCATGGCTGGAAGGTGGATTCAGCATAACTGGATGGAATGGAAGAGTGCACAGGCAGGGGATTTCCTGGGAGCAGAGATGAGGAGGAGTTCAAAGCATACATTTGATGTATCAAGGTGTTTATAGGTGAGCAGCTTCTAAATGAATGAGATTCTGGTAGTAGCTGACAGGAACTGAAGGAGCCCAGAAGGAAGTGTCCCTTGTTAGTGAGATCTGAGCCCCGCATTTTGACACAGTGGGATTTCTGAGCCCTTCATCCAAGGGTTATTGTGATGCCATGGATGTAACTCAGCTGTTGGCCGGGAGCCTCCTCTTCTGGTGGTGCCCAGAGAGATGGACAGGTGCTGATGCCTCCCATCCCTGGCTAACAAATCCACCCTACAGATGGATGTACAGAATAAAGAGCTGCTTACCCTGAGCCACTGCAATTTTCTTTATGATGTCTGATCAGGATGTTTGCCTGGGAGGTTCCTCAGTGCATACACGGGTTATCCCAGCACTTAGAGCATTATGGGGATAATGTTTGGATTTAGATGTGCTTCCTCTCCGAGCATCTCCAAGGAACCAGCACATGGAAAAGCTGTAATTGCCAAGCATTCCTCCTGCTGGTAGAGGCTCAGAGGCCCAGCAGATGCCTTGCTCAGTGAGTCAGTTGTCAAAATGATTTTGGCTGCTATGGAGCTTAGTGCAGGGATTGGAAAATACCTGCCAAAATGAAGCTTCAGAAAATGTTTGTTTTTCTAGCAGATCTAGATATGCCTCTAGTTTTGTTTTACACCTTTAAACACTTCTCTAGCTGCAGCTGGAGGTTGGTGGGCAGCTGTGGCAGATGTTATAACACGAGCCCTTGTTCTTTGTGCTGGAGCTGCCTGTGTGGGTTTGTTTGCTTAGCGTTGGGTGGGCATGGCCTGGCTGATGGAGCAAAACGATGCCTCTGGATGTGGGTCCTGCTCTGAATCCTGGGGAGAAACCCTGATACTTGGTGTTTTGAAAATAGGAAAGTAAAACGCAAATAGAGTTCTCTTATTTGGTCCAGAATGAAGAAAAAGAAAAAAAGAATAATAATAGTAAAAGTTAGTCCAGAGTTCACAAAATTTTATTGTCTCTCCGACTGGCCCTGTATTTGCAGAAGTGCTGTTAGAGCCTTACTCCTGGCAGGGAGAATATCCCTGAAGAGATTTTCACAGTGCATGTGTCAGACAGGAATGCAAAGGATCAATTTACAGGCAGAGACAAAGATCTGAAAATGTCCAGGGGGACCTGGGGGAATGTTTCTCACCCCAAATAGTTTCAGTGATTTAAGTGATCCCACTTGCCTGACTGCAGCGTGTGTCCAGCTTTGCCGAGTTCAGCCCTGAGCAGCAGCACTAAAAACAGAGTCTGTGGCTGCAGCGGGGCTGGGGCAGGAGCACCAAACACTGCAAAACCTCCTTGCAGCCACTCCTGCTGCAAAGCTGAAGAGAATTCCAGTGTGTTGTGGAAAGCTCAGGAGTGCACTGTGGTATTCCAGGGAGAACCCGGGTGCTGTGTGTGTTTCCATGAGTAACTTGCTTTGTTTAGCGGATCATCCTTTATTACTGGGTTGCAGCTGTCAGAAAAAACCAGGCATTGAGCTGAGGAGTTGTATTTAGAAGTGCCCTCTGGATGGGATGGTCTGGAAGCTACACAAAGCAGTTGGAAGTAGTTTCCAGTTCAGTTTGGCCAGTTTTTTGATAGTGGTTGTACTTTCCCTGAAAGTTGGTAGTCATTTTTATTTCATCTATTTTTAGAGATATTTGTTTTATTGTAATTTAAAGTTTCCTGGTAAACTAAAGGCAAAACCAGAGGATGTATTAATCTATTTCATGTCATTTGCAACAGGATCTGTGAAGTCAGGCGTTAATCTTAGAAATATATATTGATGTATTCAGCAAGAGATGGCATGAGGGGTTTCTCTGAGTTGTCTGGAAAAGCACCCACACAGTTCATCCTTTTTTCAGGCTCCTAAAAATGTTTGCTGTTCTTAAGACTGAAGAAAAAAAAAAGAGAAGATTTAATTATTGTGACTTTTAACCCAAGATGAAGCTGATCACACAAATTCAAGACACAGAAAAAGTAATGAGCATTTAGGATTTAGGGGAAAAAAGCAGGTGCATTCAAGTTGCAAGCAGTGCTCAGAGCACTGAGGGCTGCTGACCCGCCTGCCTGTGCCTCTGCCTAGGAGAGAGGCAGGTTTTATTTTCCCTGCTTATTCATTTTCTGAGTCATTCATCTTGTGCTATAGCTATTGAAAACTGTAACAGAGTCTGGGAAGCGCTTGGCTTTTGAGCGCTGCCTCCTGATTGGACTGGGGAATGCTGCTGTTCGGGAATAATGTGTGAATACCATCTGCTCCGAGGAGCCGGGAGCCTCCGTGGATTCTGCTGGAGAGGCACCTTTAGCCAGGACTCCAGGCAAGGGGAGCAAGCCTGCCTTCCCTCTTTCTTATCCAAACTTTTAGTTGTCACTGGATTTCCTTTCTGTTTCCCTGTTGAACTTTTTTTGTGCTTTGCCCGAGGGCTGAGTTGCTTCCCCTGTGGGTTTTGGGGGTGTTTTTCTTTTATTTTTTTCCCCTGTGTGGGATTTCTTCTGGGGTTCAGCATGCACACTAACCCAGGAAATAAATCAGGGAGTTTTGCAGCTGTTTATTGCAGCACGAGAGTTAACGTGGAATGTCTGAGTTGCTTTGAGAAACTACTTCCAAAAATTTGACCTGCTCTTAAAAAGGTAAGCAGAGAAGGACTTTGGCATTTCGGGACCGACTTTTTACTTGCAGGGGGGGTTTGTTTTGTTAGGAATGAATGTGTCTCATTTGCAATGTACAGTTGCCTTCTAGCCAATGCCTGAGATCAAGGACTGGAGTTTGTCTCCGAATTTCTGTAATGAGCAGAATTGGAACAATGATTGTCTTTTGCTCTTTTGTGTAGAAATTGTTTTACAATAGGTCTTAACCCAAACTTTCTGCAGCGTGAGTGTAATTGTAATTCAGAACAGCAGCTCTTTTTTGGGTTTGTATCTTTATGCAGAGAACTCTCCCAGCTCTCGTTTTCCTTCATCCTTTTCTGTTATCTCAGACCAAACGCAGTTCATTTTCAGCAGTCTGGATTTCCACTTGCAGAAGACAAGATGTAGTTTGTGAGCCTGTTAAATCCTGCTCTCTCATGACCTGCAGAGAGAGCTGGGGCCATTCCTTCACCTCAGGACAGCAGGCCTGACACCACAGCCCGAGGCCACCACTCTCCTGTTAGCACATCCTGAACTCTTGGATGTGACTTTTAAAATATGGGTATAATTTTTTTTCTGCAGGTTGCATTTCAGTCAGACTCTCCTATGTACACAAGGCAAAGTTAGCAAAGGGAGGGCAAGAAATATTGATGGTTTGCAAAATCTTGGCCCTCCTTCCAGTGGGCCAGTTCATTCGATTTACTGTAATCTGTTCAAGGGAGAAATCTGCAAAAACTAGTTCTAAGACTTTGCTGAAGGTTTGTTGTTTTTTATTTTTGACAAATATCTGATTTTTAGCTTCTTTTGTGTTGGTATGTTAATTGTAACTGCAGCGTGTGATCTGCATGTACTGATATGTACTCCAAGGCAAATGTTCAGTACCTGTAATTAAGGGAACAGTAGATTTATGTAATTGATGCTTGATCTAACCCAAACTTTTCATATTCAATCAACTTCAGATAAACAAGAGAAGGTCGTACTCCTGCTGTGCTTTCTTACACCCAGGCCTGTGGAGCAAATGTTCCTGGAATACAGAAAAGAGATGTTGCATTGAGTGAGGCAGCTTTTCACTTAGTCATTTTTCTGGCCCACTGCCAGATCATCAAAAGCAGCTCCTTTAATGAGGAAAAAATTTATTTTGCTGAAGCCTAAATCAGGAAAATTGTGGCAAGTCACAGAAGGAATTAGGAGTTGGGCTTTGATGATCCTTGTGGGTTCCTTCCAGCTCAGGATATTCCATGTTTCTGTGAAGCAATGCCTGAATCACACCAAGCTGCAGCACCAGGACAGTCCATTAGCTGGAGGGCACTGTCCTTGCTGGGAACATGGGATATGTGGGTTAAGGTCTCACAGTGCCATGTGTGCCACTCATTTTCTGGATGCTCAAAAACCTTTGAAAGGTCCTGCATGCACCAGTCCAAGTGGGGTTTTCCAGTAATATCACATTTTGGGGATAGAAAAACTATTTCTCATTCATTGATAGTAATAACAACAACAATAAATGCTCACTTAGGTCTTTTTTTGCTGGAATTATATTGTCAGTCATAGATTTCCCAGCCCGTCATTGGGCCAGACATGGTGATTGTAATGAAAAATGAAATCCTGACCTTTGAACTCCAGAGGTAGGATCTCTTCCATTCCAGACCTGGCTCCAGAGAGTTTCTCAGCCATTGGGAGGGGTGACCAATAGAATATGGGACAGTGGAATCAGAGCTCTGTAATTCTGTGGGATGTCCATATGCACGCTCAGATCAAACACCAGCTGGTTGTGAAAGTGTATTTATTTTTTGCTTTTCATACTTCATCCAACAGCAGTTCCTTGGCTCCCTGGTCTGACTGTGATAGATATTTTTGCAAGGATAGAGTTTACTGGTTATAACCCTTCTGCAGAGGGTTCCTGCTGGATCCCTCCCAAACCCCTCCACAACTTAGCACTGGTCAATATTTCCTTTTCGTGGGATCCTGTGTAGCTGCAAAGCACTTTCTGTTTGCCTGCCTATGGCTGATGTGCTGCTCTGATCATCAGCACTGCAATGCTCCAGGGTTTTTCCCTCTCTAATCCAGATAACTTCATGCCAGCTTAAATGTGCTGCTTTTATCCTCTTCTTCTGAAGGGGAGCTGAATTAGAAGTGCCTTGTCCAGGGTCACACACAGGGAGCTTTTCTCATGGTGTTGCAGTGGCACAGGATCTCCCGCGTTCCCCATTAGTCCTTTGCCATTCTTTTTGCTCCACAGTCCTCCTCCTTGCCCGTTTCTCTTTCTTTGCTCTTCTTCCCTCTGCGTTCCCTCAAAAAATTATAAATTGCTGGAGGGAATTTGCCATTTTGCTGTGGAGAGCACAATCCACCTGCCATGTCTTTTGGAGTCTGGAAAATCTCAGTACAGATTTTTCAGCAGACCAGGCTTTTTGTTTCCTTGAAGATGAAGAATTCTCATTTTCACTACAAGAAAGTACTTTATTTTGCTAAAGTGGCAACTCTGGCAATGCAACATCACTGTGTATTTACAGCCCAATTTCAGGAATCCACATGGATTCCTTTCCTCTTCTCCACCACAGCTCTCTTGTCTGTCTTGGTTGCCAGACTTTCTCTGGCAGTTCAGTCTCACTTAATTCACAAAGAATGTGGCTCCTTCTGCCGTACTCAGTGCCTGGAGTCTAAATCAGGACATTTTTAGTGAACTTCAGCTTAAGATAAGTCTGACCTACCTAGAATTGAGGTTTCCAGTTTGCAGACATGACCCAGAGTGATGAGGCTCTACCATTACCATGAAGTTCTTTGCCTGTGTCTGTGCTAGCCTTGCCTTTTATATAATCTAATAGTCCTTTGCCAAGGAGTAAAATGTAATAGGAACTATTTTTGTGATCTTGGGAGTATTTTTGCTGGCTCTGAGCTCCTTGGAATAGATGCCGCCTCCTGCTATGATGTCATTGCTCCTGGTGCTTGCCAGTAGACTATCAACATTTTAAAAATCAAGATAAGAAAATCAAGATTAAAAATTGTTATTTTGCCTCCATGTAGGTCAGATGAAGCACAGAAACCAATGTTTTAAACAGAAGAAAAGCACTGATGGGAAGAGAAGGACTTCAGAAAAACTGGGGCAATCTAGTGGCAAGCACAGGAAACCAGAGAATTCCTGGTTCATGGTTCAGACTATGTGAAACCATTTTGCAGAGCAGCTGTGGAAGTGAAAATCAGCAAAAGGAGGGTTGATTTTGAATTTCCTCATGGAAATTTTGGAAGTCCTTCTTTCTCTCAAGGAATTTCAGCCCACGTGTTGTCTTTTCTCACAGGAACCTGTGCCTACAACCTGCCCTGGGAGGGGCCTGTCCTTAGATCCCTGACCCAGAATATCCTACTGGGAACGGTATGGAGTGACTGGAACAGGGACTCCAATCAATCTTGGGGATTTAGTCTTGAAAAAATGTAAACAGAGCTTCATGGCAATTTTGTGAGGGGCTTTTGAATGCTCAAACCCTGATTTTCTACTCCCTTGTTCAGAGATTGTAATTTTTAATTTAGGAGCAGAGAACTGAAGTTAAAGAATAATGTCAGTAGCTTATTTTAGTATTTTTGGTCAAAAAAGGTCCAAAAGGCCTTTTGAGATTGCTGTTGTTTTATGTGCCTTTGGAAAGTCCTGCCTGATTTCTTGATCTCAGGCATTTGAGCCATCGAAGAGCAGCTTGGTGAATTTTTTTAAGCTCTGTTTTGAAAATATTGGTGCTTTGTCAGTAAATCAGTTCAATTTTGGTGCTCACTATAATTTTCCTCGCAAATGGATCCCACATCAAGAAATGTTCTTGAATATTTTAAGCTAATTATATATGTACATGTTTTGATGTTGGATAGAGATTAAATATAAATTAAAAACCAACACAGAAAAACATATTCCCCAATGGATTGTAATAAACTTTCTCCTACTGTAAAAAACTTATATCCCAGTAGATGTAACATGGATATTTTGAAAGCTCTGTAATGTTTAATGGTTAAGGGTCCATCTCTTAGAGATGCATTGGATGTGTTCTCTGGAGGCCAAGCCAAGGAACAGTGTGTCCTGTCCTTTCATCTGTCCTAATTTCTAATGAGTTAATCTCTACTTTCCCTCCAGTGAATGGGCAGATATGCACCTTAAGAGAAAAGATACTACTAATTTCTCTGTTTCTGATCTTCCTGTGTTTCGGGGAGCATTGAAAACCTGCAACCCTTCCCTCGCTGTTTCTTCTTTTACTGCCTGAAAATGTTCTTGGGAGATTTTATCTTGCTCTGCAGATTGCTGGGTGCATTAGCACAACTTCTGCTTGCCAAAGGTCTTACTAAGTAGAACTGGTTTCAATAAATCATTGTAGCTTTGGAAAGTCTGGAGTTCCAGTCATGGCAGCTCAGAAGAGGGAGGGGGAAACAGGAATACAAGGGCTTTTCCAGCTGGGGAAAGAGCAAAGGTAATTCTCCAAAGAGGAGTCTGAACAGAGAGGTCTCTGATGGAAGGCTGTGGGTATCGTTCTCTTACAGGTCGGATTAATATTTCATCTAGAGACGTGGAACAAAGTCTTGTTCTGGTTGAAAATGGAGAAAGTGAGTGATTCAGCTTGTTTTGTCAGGCATCTCCCTGCCTCTAACAAGTGCAGCACAGCATTTCTCTAGCCATGGAGAAAGAGTGCTCTGTCTGAGGGCCAGTCAGAGATCCTGCAGCATTGCTCAGCCTTTGTCTCAGATCAGTGCAGCTGATCCCTGCCTTGCTTTCCTGAGCAGTAAAATTCCCACTCCAGGTTTAAATCTCCCTTTGTCAGTGATTCAGGCTCATACACAGTACATTTATTTCATTCACATCTGAATTGCTGCAGATAACCTGTCTCTGTCAAGGTTCGAAGTAGTGATCTTCTTATTTTAAGAAATCCTTTAGTATGAATCTGGCTTTAACCCCCTTTGCTATTCCTGTTCCCTATCCAGGGTAAGCTTGGAAATCTTTTTTCTTTTTTTTTTTTTTAATTGCTGCTTGCTCTCATAAGCCATACGATGCTTTTGATAACAGTCATCAAATTTTACAGCTATCACTATAATCTCAGTGCTGTTAACCATCTGCATCTCTCCTCATGTT
The DNA here is from genome assembly GCA_013398115.1 of Falcunculus frontatus. Classification (NCBI taxonomy): domain Eukaryota; kingdom Metazoa; phylum Chordata; class Aves; order Passeriformes; genus Falcunculus; species Falcunculus frontatus. Next base: position 250,525 of record VZRV01000136.1, read on the forward strand.
CTATAGAAACTGAAGAGAAAACAAATACATAGTTAATTTTAGACAGCGCATCATTCCTCTTAATGGAGTTTTGTGTCCCAAGTAGCAGCACTGTTTGATGTGTCTGCAAATAACCTCATGGAAACGAGGAAGAATCCACATATAAGGACATTCCTTAATGGTTTAAAGCCCTTAGGGCCGTGTTACAGGGATCAGGAGTGGGCTGCAAAGTGTTTGCGTCCTACAGAAGTCTGGACACTTTGAGTTATAGCTTCTGTAAGTTGTAACCTCTGTTCAGGGATTTTAATTTCATGGAATCTGAACTTGACTTCATCAAAGTCAAGTGAAGAGTCACCTGTGTCTGTACCTGGTGATGAGCTGTGAACAGTAACAGGAGAGCAGAGCAGGGAAAGGGGAAAAATCTGACTTGAGTAAAGAGAAACCTGGGCAAAAAGGGTGGAGAAGCTGTGCTCTGTGAACCAGGCAGGCAGCATGGATACCAGTCTGGGATACAAGGCTGGGATACAGGCCTGGGATGCTTCCCTTTGATCCTAGAAAAGGCAGAGCCAGGTGGAGAAGAGCAGTGTCCCAGCTAATGGGGGCAGTCCTTGCCCAGAGCCCAATCCTGGCTTTAGGGAGTCATTTATCCTCCTCACTTCTCAGCATGCAGCCCTAAAGAAGGGTTGCCAGATGTCACACCTAATATGGGATTTCCTGTACTTCACCTCAAATCCTGGGATTTGTTTAAAAACATGTGGAATATTACCTTTCTTGTGCCTGAGCTGAAAGATGGAAATCACCTCACAGCCAGTGACCTCCCAGGCTGTGCTTTCTGACTTTCTTGGCTACTCAGGAGTCAGAGAAGGTCCCGTGTTGTCAGACAGGTGGAAGTGCAGCTCTGAAGTCAGACACCTGCCAGCTCTCCATGACCAGGGGAACACTCCTGATCCTGGGCAGGACTCTCCCTCAGGAGTGCCAGTCTTTCTGCTCTTACATCGCAGGGCTTACAGGAAGAACCACAGACTTAACAAAGGCCATTCTACTCCTGGTTACTTCCAAGGAGTACCAACTGCTCAGCAGGTGCAGTCTCACCTGAATAATGCACAGGAATTTGCCACTAATTGAAATATACATTAGGGGTAGGCTAAAGTTAGATATTTTTTAAATTACACCCCCAAAGGACATGAAGAGAAAACTGTATCTCACTGTGTTGTTTAACTTTTTATGTTATGAAAACCACAAAGGAAAAGGTTTATTTTTAAGATAATGGTAAAATACAACAGAGGGACTGAGTCAGAGATAGGATTGTCATCTTGAGAGCAAAATTACCATTTCATTTAGGCATCATTGGAATGGTCAGGATTGGTGCTTAAGATGACATCTGTGTCTACTAAAACATTCCAATATTACATTTAATCATTGTGGAAACATAGAAGGGGTCCCACAATAAAAATTATATATTTTAAATTTCCTGATCGTAGTGCTTTAACCTTTGTATTACTGACACCGAAGATTCAGGTAGAAATGTGCATGGAAACTCTGTAATTTTATATATTCTCAATTTTTTTTTATAGGAATCCATTTAAAATTACACAAGAAACCTCTCTTCATCTTCTGAGTGTTTCACTGATTAGCATAATTTATAGCCAGTTTTGTGAATAAGGTGATTGTACCCAGGTGATTGCAAAAAGGTCTGTGGATCTCAGCTTTATAAATATTATTCTGAATCTAACTTTGTTAAAGTAATTGATGTAACATGAGTGAGTGCTTTGCAGAGCTCTTCAAGTGCAGAGACCACACACTGTGTAATCTCTGGAGCCAGTCCTCATCGTGCCTTTGCTTTTCTTAGCAACAAAATTAACTCCATCATTATAAAATTTAGCCAATACTTTACCTCTGCAGTCAGAATCTTCTCACATGAGATTCAACCCACGCTCTAAATCCTGCCTTCATTATGTGTCACTCTTTGCCTCAGAGAACTGGAAAAGTGACTTTGCAGTCGCTCAGCAGAACCAGAGATGTTCTTACATCAGGAGGTGTTGCAGGGGAGCCCTGGGAGGTCCATGAAGCACCTTTCACACTGTCTCTGACAATCAGAAAACCTCCAAGCCCTCTCCTTTGGAGGGTCCATCCCCTGCTGGGCACTCCAAAAAGGGAGGATGAGTTTTCTCTCAGCAGGCAAAGCCATAACTCAAGGTCAGCCAGGTGAAAGGAGGTGCCTGAGGCTGAGCAGGGACTTTGTCACAGACAGTGAGGCCCCAGGCTGTGCTCAGCCTTGTGCTGGGCTACAAAATGAACCCTGCAGAGCCCGTCCTGGGCTCCTTGTGCAGCTGTTTGGCTGCTCAGGCTCCTCGTGCCTGTTGGATTTGCCTCTTGCTCCCAAGTTCTATTCCTCCGAGAGCACAGTGCTGCCAGAAGGGCTTGGGCGGGTGCCCAAGAGCTTTTAAATACTCTGGTTAGGAACTGGTGGGAACCTTGTCCGTGAGCTTGTGTTTCTCTAAAGAAGTTTTATGGCTTGTTCCTGGTCCTGCTCGTGACAAGGTCACTTTGAGGGAGGAGGATGTGGGTCACCCACTGTCAGAGCCCTGTGTCAGCAAGGGGGGGTGACACAAATGGGACAGGAGCTAAAATCTCCTGGAAACTTGGAGTGATTTTTTAATCTTTCAAATTCCTGGAGAACTGCTGAGATGAAAACAGGCACAGCTCTAAACCTTCATATTCTAAAATGATGAGATACTGGGAGAAGCTGGAATCCTTCTTACAGGAGAGTAGGGAAATAAAGATTCCCAGCTGCTAATAATAACAAGCCAGGGATTCTTCTTGTTCAAGCTGGAGCAGAATTGCCTGGAAGTCCCTGGAGAATTCCAGTCCAGCACTAGACATTTGAAAGATTTCGATCCCAGTCTAAAATATTTCCTCTGCTTGAGTGAATTTCCAAAACTGAGCTATTTTTTATCATAATCCAGTCAGAGAAATGAAATTTATGGTGCAGTCAGCCATCAGTTTAAGTATTTTGAGAGGAGTGTGGTGACTGGAGAGTCTGCTGTGTGTGCGGGTCCTGAGCATGCGCTTGGGAATGGAAGAGACCTGGAACAAAACCTGCTGTGGTGCAGCTGGCTTTAAAGAAATAACTAGCAATGGGTTTGAGGTTCCTTTATAGGAGAAAAAAGAAAGGGAAAAAGAATGCAAAAGCCAGCATGGTTCAGTGTCTGGGCACATTTTCAAGGCCTCTTTTATTTTGAGTAATTAATTCTGTGTTTTATTAGTAATGAAAGCAGGGGCTATTTTGTGCAAGGCTGGAGCAGTTCAGGGTGACTCGGCAGGAAGTTAAACTGATGTAGCATTACTTTTGCAATTTATCACCTGCCTGTAGTGCTTACTCAGGGTATAATACAAGTTTATCATTGTTCAGAGCAATTATATTCTAAATTCACTAAATAATTACCTCTCAAAACCAGATAACTTTAAAGAACTGATTCTTTTATAAGTAACTGAAAAAATCTCTAGCGTGACATCTCTTCTTTGAGGCAGCCTAAATGCAAGCTGGCTTTTTGGTGATCTGTTTCAAATTAAGTGATTTCATTGCATAAGTGTATGTATTGGGGCTTGAGTGTGGTGTCTCCAAATGCTTGCAGCTTTCTTATACATTTGTAATGATTCCAATGATTCCAAACTAGAGAAGTTTTTTTGTTTGGTGGATGAAAAATCCATTCTACTTTGTCTTTGATTAAGGGAACTTGAAATACTGGATAGTATAAATGTACAGCTTCAAAACTGGTCATGATTATGGGTAGGACTGGTACACATGGCAGCTGAGCACAACAGACCAGCTACAGACCCTCCAAAGCTTTTCTTTCCTGACTCTTTTTTCTGCTTCTCCAGGTGTGGAAAGCCCTGGGAGCTGCGGGGTCCCTGCAGCTGCCCCGCTGCAGACCCAGCTCTAATTGATTATCCCAACGTGAGCTTTGAGGGTCCCGCAGTCCCTGGCCAGGCCCTGCTGAGTTACTGCACAGCTTTAGGCAGCAGACTTTTACTGACTGCGGCAAATAAATTTGCTGTGCTTTATGGAGCACGGAGAAGCTTGTTTTCTGAATTTTAATTGTCTCAATAAATCGTGTTAAGATTGTGTTCTATTAGACTGCAGGAAATTAATGCGAGCGGTTCGAATATGGACGTTATTGGGAAGGTGTGTTGTTCACAGGACTGTTAGAAAAAGAGTTTTCAAATCTGCCTGAGCAATAACAAGGGTGATAAGGATTGTAGAGATAAGGAGTGCAGCTTCCCAGGAATCCCTATTCAGTCTTGGGTTTACCTGCAGGGATTCTCTTGTCCCACTGAGGACTAAGTGATGATGATTTTCAGCTTGTGCTTCACAGAGTAGAGGAAACATTTGTAATGGGGCTCAGATAGCTCAGGCACTGAGATTGTGAGAGGGACATCCTTGTGTCAGACTGTAGTTCTGGACTTTCAGGATGAATGATGAAGGATGAACTTCTGCTCTGGAGACAGGCTGAGAGGCTTGGGGCTCTTCAGCCTGGAGAAAAGGCTCCAAGGAGACCATAGAGCCCCTTCCAGTGCCTAAAGAGGCTCCAAGAGAGCTGGAGAAAAATGTTTTGATTCTGTGACTTGAGAGTTTGCTCTTAATGAGTGCAGCAATGAAGATCAGCAGATTTTACTCCCGGCCTCCTCTTATCCCTGCTCTCAGGGGAGGAATACTGGTTCTTTTCACCAAGGGGTGGTTGTGCCCCTCGGGGTTGGAAGGCAGGAGCTGCTCTCGTCCTGGCACCGAGACAGCATCCAGATCTTTATTTGCAGGATTAGAATGTTTTCAAAAAGATAGGCCAGGTTGAAAGCTCTCCATTGCTGTATCTCCCAACATTCTGCTGGAGAGCTGGAATGATTGATGAGCATTTCTCGTTGCAATTACAGATGAGCAACAGCAACCCACAAATCATGGCACGCTGGGTAGGAGTTCCTGAGCTGCTCTCTGTAGTCTGGCCAGCAAATCATTAAATCAAGCGAGGATGAGCAAGGGGCTGCTGGATGTTCTCGCCTCAGCACAGCAGCTGAGAGAGCTGAGTAAGCTGCTGTCTGCCTAAATCAATCCCCACACTGGGAATTGAAACAGTGCAGACATGAAGCCTGTCCGTGGCCACATAAAAGCCGCATTATAGCTGCAATTTAGGGGACTACGCCTAAAGCAGCTCTTTGAATCCCTAATCCTGGGAGCTCCGAGGGAAGAAAGCAGGGAGGCCATGCTCGGATGTCTAAAACTTTCCTCCTGACCCTGACTCAAAGTGGGGGACCTGGCCTGCAGTGAAGCCAATCCATGGGGAGTTCATGCACAGTGTATGTTGTAATGGGATTTTACAATACAGATCCTGGCACATTTTTTTAATATCTGACAATTCAAATAGCTTGGCTGGCAAACACACTGAACATTGCCAGATTTATATAAGATCCTGTGAATTCCTGACCTAGATATTCCTTGGAGGAGGGAATTCAAGAGCAGGAGAGAAGCATGAACCAAGTATGGTAGACTGGACTCCTCACTTCTGACCCATTTCCCTTATTTCTTCTGAGTAGTAAGAGTCTTTAAAAACCACAAAATTGAGTTAATGAAATTATTCAAGATGATCAGCTCACTCGTAAAGTTGTTCCAAGTTCAGTCTTTATACAATTTACCTTATGCTTGGGGTACTGAATAATGAAAAATCTAAACAAACAGAGCACTAAGCCTCAATCCTGCATGTAAATCTGTGCACATGTGCTGCAAACAAGATAGCACCCATGGACAGATTTGTTTGTGTTGCCTTGTGAGCCAAATGCTGTGGTTTTGCTTCTTTTAATTATTCAGTCCTGAAAGAATTTACTGTGAAATCCCACCAGGCAGAGATAAAGACTGGAAACCTTGTAATCTACAACTGTACAGGAGGGTCAGTTTATGGCCTGAATGTACTGGAGAATTTAGATGTAGAGAGAATCTTTCATAGTGAACTGGCATGAAAACCTGTATTATTTCAGGGCTTTGCAGCATATAAATTGTGTTTATGATGAAGCTAAAGCTTGGAAAAACCAAATTGGTAGATCTAATCCAGATTTGCTATTCTGATGAATTTTTTCCTTCTCAAATTAATTCAGATTGTCAGATTAATTCAGTCCCAACATGACAAGGGCAAGACAAATTAATTAGCTTAAGCTCCGTGAGTTGTGAGGGTTTTGTCTCTGTGTGCTTTGTGTGAGGGTGTGCAGGGCACTGCTTGGTGATTGACCATGGCAGGGGAAAGAAGGGCCCTTCAGCTTCACCCCAACACCGCTCCCAGCCAGGTGAGAGCATTGTCAGTGAAAATACGTGAATTCTCCTGCAGTCTGGAACTGAAGACCACATTCCTAGTGCACTTCCAATATTTAACTGTTCTCCTGAGACTGCTCAGGAGTCACAAGTAATGCTTTAAAAAAAAAATTAAAATGTTTAGTTGTAGAGAAAAAATGGCCAGGTCTGGTCTCGTCAAAACAAGCAGCTAATTTTTAAAAAATGTTGGGTTCCGCAGTATCTGGAACTCTTGCATGTCATAACCTTGTTAAGGTAATTACAATAAATGGCTTTTCTGCAAGGGAATCCCCTGACATTCTTCCTTGGAAGATTAAATCTTTGCTGCTGTTCTAGACAGATTCTGTGGCTGAGTGAAAGTCTCTCTTACCTCCTTTAAAAATATCAACAACCAAAGAGAAGACAACACTTAATTAGTTTTTACAAAAGGAAAAGAGAGTCATGTCTTGGGAAGAAGGGAAATCAAATAAAAAATTTAATGCTAGAGAAGAAAGGCAAGAAATGCAGTTGCCATGGAAACCAGAGCATAAGTAGAAACTTTCCAGCAAAGAGCAGAAACTAAAAATGAAAAAGCAGAGTGGCGAAGCTTGGCAGATAGCCAGGAGCTTCCTCCACGTCCTTCTCTCCCATGCTCCTGGTGGGATGTTCTTCGTCATCCTTCCCCAGGCTGGAGGTGCTCTGGGCATTTGGAGAGCAAAGCTGGGGTCAGAGCACTTCACAGGGGACAGCGAGTGACAGCATCGCTTGGGATGAGACAGCTGTGCCAAAATCCTCTGTGTGCTTCAGCTTTGGGCCACATCCCTGGGAGAGGGGAAAATTCACTGGGAATGGCCATAATGTCACAGTGGGCTTGGGAGAGAGTGGAAGCTGCTTGGTCTGATGGTCACAAAGCACCGAGCAAGTCCTTGATTCTTCTTGTGTTCAAACCAAGCTCTGGGAGTTCACTGCAGCAATAAATAATTTGTGTTCTTCGGAACTTCTCTGATCCCTTTTTCATAGGGAAAAGATTCCCTAACGTTTGCTCCAAGTGCTGCTGCGCCTCAGGCTGGCTGGGCACCGTACCTCAGCTCTCTGATCCTCAGCTCCCACCTGGGAGTCACATTCCTTGTCAGAGTTCTGCCATGGGCACAGGATGTGTTCCATAGTGGTTGTTGGCTGCATCCCACGTGTTTCTGAAAGCAGAGGCGTATTCCAGACATTCAGTTTTGTCCAGGGCTCTGGGATCATTTGATGCTGGCACGTTTAGCTCAGTTGTATGCAATAAAGTAATGCAGTCATTGGATTAGCAATTATTAAATCCACATATGCTTTTTAGTATGACATGGAAAAAAGCAGGTTGGGAAAGCTGGGCAGGTTCCCAGGCAGGGCTGTAAAACCTCTGTGATGGCCAGGAAGTGATTTGGGTGAAAGATTAGGAGTATACCCAGGCCTGTGTGCTGTTACAGATGGAAGCAATGAAACCTGGGGTGTTTAGCTTTCCTTCAGTCATATTCTTGGAATTAAGCACGGGTGTAAGTTTTGTTAATTTGCCCTCACACTGTTCAGCATCTTATATAATTGACTCCTTTTTCGTGAACGAAATAGAAAATGCAATGCAAGTTCAAAAAACCCACTTGACCTCTTTGTACGTGAAATCTGGACAAACTTACCTGGGATGCGGCACCACGAGTTAGGAACCTGTTCCCCAGTTTGTCACTAGAAATAAAGCCTACACAAGTTTAACTCTGCTGCTTTGCCGCTGACTTTACTCCTCAGCTGTCCTGTCATGCTCTCACCTGGACTATTCCTCATTTAAATATTGGTCCAAAACACAAGGATTTGTGGTTTGTTGGGATTTTTTAGGTTGGAAGTAATGAAGCCTTGAGTAACAAACTTCACTGGGATTTCCAACTGAGTAAAAGGAATGTTATTTTTTTTTTCATGTTCTTTAGCATTTGGGCAGGGAAAAAAGAAGGGAACATGTTTCCTAAGCTCCGTAGAAAGGGGTTTTTAAGAGGAAACACGCTCTGGGGAGGGAGCGGGAACCCCGTGCCGGGGATGTGGCAGCGATCCAGGCGGAGCCGGCGCCCTCCCGCCTGCGGGCGGCAGCAGAACCGTGCGGAGCCGCTTCATCCCCGACTGCGCCGGGACAGGGACAGCCCTGCTGAGGGGACAGCCCTGCTGGGGGACAGCCCTGCCGAGGAGACAGCCCTGCTGGGGGACAGCCCTGCTGGGGGACAGCCCTGCTGGGGAACAGCCCTGCTGGGGAACAGCCCTGCTGGGGAACAGCCCTGC